>CM017578.2:21804035-21902747 GCA_007844105.2 Rhamnella rubrinervis
GCTCCCTTTGGATTACAGCGATATCTCTTCCATGTCATCAACACCACCTTCAGATGATATAGCAAAGGGTCAAGTGATGATAATAATGATTGTGGTCCAATTTCTCGAAGAGATGAATCTAAATCAGTGCAGTGCAGGGGCCTCATTTAGTAACATTGCTGAATCTGAGTCTGCCAAGAATGTAATAAAAAGTGAGGATGGAGGATTTGCAGAATCTGATGAAGCTTCAAATAATGGTTCTTTTGAGGCAGTAATGAGCTGAGACATGGTGGGGTTGATTCCAGAAGGTGCAGCAAAGGTATCCTTGCCCTGCAAATTGGCTAAACATGAGCATGGTGGGGCATTCTGAAGTTGTTTCAGATGGTTTAGATAATGAGAACAAAGTGAAAAGGTTAAACTTAAAGTTGGTGGTGTTACACGTACAATTCAAGCCAAAACAATATCTGGGTGCATCTGCAGTTGGATCATCAACTACAAAATATTCTGCATCTCAGATGCCCTCGACCATGGCAGAAATTAATTCAGGTATTGAGAACAATTTGTTCAAAATCTACTACATCTGGTGTATATTATATATTATCTGCAACAAGTTTGTTTGTTTTTATTTAAAATCATCTTTACTTTGTTTCACAGCACCTATGTTTGATGGCATAAAGAAATGAGTATTGTGTGTATCAGCTGCTTTTGTGGTGTTGTTGCTTGTACAAATCAGCTAGACAATTTTATCTATGCAGAACTTGCTTCTTAGGTAGACAATTTTTTAGACTAATCATATAAATATATCTTTGGTGTAGGACAATTCAGATGACAATCGATCCTTTACTTCAGATAAGGGAGTGGCTTACAAGGGGGTCCACTGAAGGTTTTCTGAAAATGTCTATAATGTGGGAAGACTGATTCTTGAGTGGTGACATGCCTGATGAAAATATCTGTGTGGATAAAATGGAAAAGTATGAACCTGTTAAGTAAGAGCAAGAGGGTCCCCAAAAGGCGATTACTGGATGACACACTTGATGATGGGGACGGCGAAGGCGTGGAGATCGATACCTTGAGAAACTTAGAACATCCAAGGTTTCCACTGATTGTAATGTGGAATACAAAGATGACAAGGAAAGAGAGTGGAACACAAAGGAAGATTTCAAGGTTGTCAAAAGGAATGTTGATGGCAAGTATGCTGCAGATATGGGAGATTATGGCTCATCAAGATCAGTGAAGGAAGCAAAGAAGTCAAGATCAGGAAGAATATATGATGATATTGATTATGTGGAAGAGGAAGAACCAATATCAGATTGTGAGCCAGATAGCAAGAGGAAGAAGCCAAGAAAGGAGTTTTTTGAGTCATTGGTCGATCATAAGAAAGAAATGACTGTCACTACTCGCCAAAGGGCCCTTCAAACTAGTAAAGATATTTCTTCCCCTGCTGGTCTAATTGAATTCCCCAATGGGTTGCCCCTGCTCCTCCACGAAGTGAGTGATGATTTCTTCAATGCTTTTCAGTTCTTTTACTGTTAAAATTAAGATACATGTTGAACTTCCATTATATTGAAATGATTGCTCTATTTGGCAGAGCACAAGGAGAAACTCTCTGAAGTGGAGCAGCAACTGAAGAAGGCTGAGGCTGCTCAAAGACGTAGAATGCAAGTTGAGAAGGCAGCAAGAGAGTCTGAGGTTGTGCCCCATTCTACTTGTTACATTGATTTGTCTGCTAGGATGAATATGTTTAACCTATCTTTGACATGTTTGTTTGGTTATTTGTTTGTCCGTTTGTTTTCCTTGGACCTTAGGCTGAGGCTATCAGAAAAATCCTGGGCCAAGATTCCACTAGGAAGAAACGTGAAGAGAAGATTAAGCGCCAAGAAGATCTTGCACAGGTAGCCGTTAAATTGAGCATTCTTTCTTGATTTTTATACGGCGTTACTTTTGTTACAGTTTATTCCTAATTTCTGCAGGAGAAGGCCGCCAATGCTGTTATACTTGCATCAGACTCTGTTCGGTGGGTGATAGGTCCCTCAGGAACCGTAGTAACTTTTCCCAATGAAATGGGCTTGCCAACTATATTTGACTCCAAACCCTGCAGGTATTGAAACACTTGGGAACTTCTGATTAATTTTACTAATTTATGTCTTTTGTCTTAGTTTTATTAGTCTTCCTTAGGTCTTGCTTTTCATCAATCTTTATTCCTTGAGATGTTCCTAGCCTCTTGGGCATGGTACGAAGATGTAAGCTTAGTTTATATTTATTTAAAAACCATTTAATTCACGCAGTCTTAATTTTGAGTTTCTTTAGTTCCTATGATTTCTGGAAAATTGAAATAGTTTCTTGCCAAAGTTAGTTCTGATTTAGAATAGTGATTTTAAGTCATTGTTGGAGATCACTTTGCATCTTTAAGTTTGATCCAATGATTAATATCTGAGTTTGGGTTCCTTAATGTGGATTTGCAGTTACCCACCACCACGTGAGAAATGTGCTGGTCCATCGTGTACGAATCCATACAAGTACCGGGATTCTCAGTCAAAGCTTCCATTGTGCAGTCTTCAATGCTACAAGGCAATACATGAAAAGATGCCGCCAGTCTCTGCATGTTAAGTTTTGATGGTGGACTTTGCTTATCTCCTCTGCCTCACTCGCTGTGCTTTGAGTAGTACTTGTTGAGAAAGAAATATATTCTAATGTAGATTGACTATCTGTACCAATTATAATATAGATTGCTTTGCTGTTGTAAATTCTCTATCTATACCAGTTATAATATAGATTGATAATTGATAAATGTAAATATCTCCTAGCACTAAGCGGTGATGTGTGATTGGTTAATTAATTTTTTTTTTTTGTTGTTAAATAAAGTATGGTTGTTTCCTCATATTTTGTAAATATTTGCTTCTTTTAGTGCTTTAGTATGTTACATAATTGTCCATGTCAGTGGTGATTTTCTACTGTTTGAGCCACTTATTTTTCAACATGTGAAAGTTGATAAAATGGTTTTTTGATGTCATAGTCTAGTCTGACTCATTTAATAAAAAGAAGTCAATTTGATAGAAAATTAAAATGCTAGTTTAAAATTATTTTTATGAATTAAAATTTTTGATATTATAATTTGGTCATTATCATCGACCCTTTTCTTCTTATTCTTTGCCTTAAAAGAAGTTAAAACACATGATAAATGTTTGAAAAAAATATTTTAGTGAAATTTGATTGGTTTAATTTTGATTTTGCTGGGTAATAAGTTGAAAAAATTTTTACAAAAAAAATAAATAAATGGACGGGCATGATCGGTGGTGATGGGGCACTACCAAGCCCATAGCCAATTTTTATTTTTATTTTTTCTTTTTTAATTTAATATTTATTCAAATTTAATTAGATCTAAACATATGTAACTAAAAAATATATGCAATTAGATACTTAAGTTTTACTAAAGCATGTATTTAAATACTTAGCATGTATTATAACTATCTTCAAATATAATAGGTGTTTGAAAAAATGCTTTAATGAAACTTGATTGTTTAATTTTGAATTTGCTTATGGGTTGAGTTGAAGAAAAATTTACAAAAAAAAAAAAAAAATGGACGGGCACGGTCGATGCTATCACCAATGAGTGGTGGTAGGGGAATCACCAAGTCATGCCTTGGTGGTGGGGGCACAACCAAACCGTAGCCAATTTTCTTTTAATTTTTTTTAATTTAATATTTATTCAAATTTAATTAAATCTAAACATATGTAATTAAAAAACATATGCAATTAAATACTCAAGCTTTATTAAAGCATTTATTCAAACACTTAACATGCATTATAACTTTCTTCAAGTATGATAGGTGTTTGAAAAAATTATTTAATGAAGCATGATTGTTTGATTTTAAATTTGTTTATGGGTTATGAGTTGAAGAAAAATTTGCACAAAAAAAATGAACAAGCACGGTTGACGCCACATCAACGAATGGTGGTGGGGGAGCATCATCAGAGTAGTGGTGGAGGAACTGGCCAATGCGCTCAGTGGTAAGGCTTAGTGGGGGCTTGGTGGTGGGAACACGACCCGAGCCTTATTTTAAAATTTTTTAAATTAAATTTAATTAGATTTAAACATATGTAACTAAAAACATATGCGATTAAATCTCCGAGCACTAAAATATTTATTCAAACACTTAGTATGTATTATAATTTCTTCAAATATAATAGATGTTTGAAAAAATACTTTAGTGAAGCTTCGAATTGATTTTGAATTTACTTATAGGTTATGAGTTGAAAAAATCCGTAAAAAAGAAAATGGGCCGGGCATGGTGATACCACCAATGGGTGGGTGCACTACCAAGCCCATAACCAATTTTTTTCCAATTTAATATTTATTCAATTTTAATTGGATTTAAACACATATAACTCAAAAACATATTTATTTAAATGCTCAAGCTTCATTAAAGCATTTATTCAAACACTTAGTATATATTATAACTTCCTTTAAGCATTCCACTCATTTTATTAATTCCAACGCATTCCATACACACATTCAAATACCCAAGTATTTTCTAACAAAATTTTTTTAAAATAAATACATTCAAATGCTTATTACTTGTCCCAAGAAGAAGGATGATGCAATAGTGGTGGCTTTGTCAAACAAAGAAGAAAAAAATGAGCTAAAGAAGGGATAGTTGGGTAAAAATATTAAGTACTAAATGAAAATATGGATAAAATTTTAATTTTTATAAAAGTTGGTTAAAAAAACTTAAATGACATTGCCACGGGCTATTTAATAAAATTGGTTGACTAAACCATAATTTGGTTGACGTATTTTATGGGTGAATTAGATGAAATTAGCAAAATAATTGAATATTTTTAAAATTTTCTATCATAATAAAAATATATATTTTTAACTGTCTATTTATTATTCTACGAAACTCTTTTAATATTCGATCAATATTATATTTATTTTTCTCATTTTTCTTTATTTTTTCAATATTATATTAAATTTAATATTAATAAATAAATATATTCATCTTAAATAATTTTTTTAATTTTTAATGTTTTTATTTATAATAGTAAAATAATTAATAATTGAATTAAAAAAATAAATATTAATATATATATATATAAAAATATAGATTCATATAAAAATATGTTTAATAAATATAAATTAAATATGCAACTTAAATAAATTGTCAACCGTCTATGATCACCAAAAGGATGATGAGACCATGATCAGCATCTTATTTTCAATCGATCGTTTAAAAATGTGAGCTTTTAATGATAGTTACCATGTGACCGTTACTAAATCTTTTTATTTTAATTAAAATATATTTTAATGACGTTTATATGACTATTATTAATTTAATGGTCGGATCAGACAATCTGACGGTTGGATCTCATCTGATGGATCTTTTTTATTTTTAATTAAAACATATTTTAACAACGTTCATGTGACTATCATTAATTTGAGGGTCGGATCTGACCACCAGACAGTCACGTCCGATCATCTGATGGATCTTTTTTATTTTTAACTAAAATATATTTTAATGATGTTCATATAACCATCATTAATTTGATGGTCGGATGGTCATATGCGACCCGTGGATGGTGATCCGGCCATCAAATGGTAAAAAAAAAATGTAATTTTATAAAATTTCAATGTACATATCTTATTTAATGTGAGAGTTTGAGAGATCTTAATAATTGAATTTAAGCGGATAGTTTCAAAGAAGAGTTTGAGAGAATAATTTAAGAGAATAATTTGATAGAAGAATTTAAAAGGTGAGTTTGAAATTATAGTTTTACAATTTAAAGTTTGACAAGATAAGGATGAGAGATTGTACAGTTTATATGAGAGTTTGAAATAAATGAAAATAAATTCCAATAATTAATGGGAGGAGATGTTTGGTAGAGGTGGTATTGGTAGTGAATAAGAGTTTGAAATTAATGAAGAGTAGTATAGTAAATACATAGGTAACAAAAGTATACTTTTACTATGGTAGAGAATTGAAAAAATATTTGATTATTTTATTAATTTCACCCTTACATATAATTATTAACCCATAAAACTCTGTAATTAAGAACCAATTGTTATTTTGGGCCGAAACCAATCTTGATCTGCATCCTAATATTATGTATTATATAGCCAAAAAAAATAAGATTTTGCTTAAAAAACCAAAGTTTTGATTGGTGGAAGGATTAGAGAGAATCATATTACACATTTTGTGAAAAGCTTAAATGTTAGTATTATTAACACACTTAAAAAGTAATTATACTAATAACAATAATGAGAATGTAAGTATCTTGACAAAAACGATATTGCAGTCTCTGAATAATATGGATGTACAACTTTAAATATAAATGGAATTCATATTAGAGAAAATTGAGTGAATGTATTATTAATAAAAAAAAACTAACTTCTCACATATAGGCAACTATATTAATTTGCACAGAACATTTGAACTAACATGCTCAATGAACTACCTTGAACAAATTAAAGAAAATTAACTTGTCAAATAGGGTTCAATGACTAAAATCAACATTGAACACCTACGAACTATAAAATTATTAAACTCTACAAAAACTATAAGAAAAGCTAGATAAAATAACTCTATGTAGTTTGATGTGCCAGTCGTAAGGGAGCTTTCTTGTTATGTGTCATCTTCCCTTATACACTCCTAATGCTAACTCATTTTTCCATAAATCGAGTATTTTATTTGGCGAACATGTGATAAAGTTGATGATTAGATAAACCATTTATCCAACCGGTACGCCTTATCTCGACCGGAAATATCCTATATAACCTTAGCTACCTCAAATAATCTAGATGTAACAATTAATTAAAACCCTTTAATAAATTACCAAAACGTTCCTGACCAAAATTAATTAAGTCGAAAAAACTCATGTAACTGTTGATGCAAAAACACTCAGTGACACAATTTTGTCAGTTTTATAACTCACCACCATCCAAGGGTATTTTTAACAAAATTATAATTTTGCCCCTGTTTAGCCACACATTCAACTCAATTCATCTGGTGAAACCACACTTGGTCAACCAATCTTTCAATCTTAGTATGTTTGTCTTGGTCAATTTTGTTCAGCCTGGGACCTGTGAATCTTGGTCCATTCAGTGTGTTTGACCTATACAATTTCTTACCTATCCAAGCAATTTCTCTTGCCAGCCGACCAATTTATTGTCCAACTAATTAATTTATTATTCAACTAGCCAAATTATTGTCCAGCCGACCAATTTTATTAACTTTCATATGTTGGAAAATAATAGGCTCCCCCTCACTTATTATTATAATTTATCAGAAAAATAAAGGCTATATAAACACAACCACTTTAACATTTTTTGTTATTTTAAATTGTCCATAAAAGTTTTTATATCATCATACCGCCCCCTATATTGTTTATATAAATTTGAATATGGTCATTCTACCCCCCATATTTAACAGACGTTAGTTAAAAACCTTCATATGTTCTATAAATAACATCTTTACCCTCAAAGCTTATTAAATATTTATTTAAAAATTTTAAAATATAAAATTAAATAAAATATTAATTTAAAATTCAAATTGTAACATAAAAAAATATTATACTTAAAATGAGTGCATATATTTAATGATTTAAAATTTTTTAAAACAAAAATTATATAGTAAAAAAAAAATTGAAACAAAAATAATTTTTTGAACCCTGAACCCACCCCTTTACTGATATTTGTCTCCTCTGAGCATGAATCCAAGTATCATGACACTTAAAACCTAACTTCACCTTCCTTGAGTAATAGCAAAAACTAATATGGATTGAGGAAATAGAACACTTAGCGAGGAGATATAACGTGAAGAAGAGAGATAGAGAGTAAGAACTTGAGTTAGATCAACGACAATGATTTTCAAAAAGGTAATTAGCTTGATATCCTGAAATTTTTATAGAGATTCATGAGAAAATTATTTTTTAATTCACTTTGGGCTATCTGTGAAATTTGAAAAGATTTGACATATATGCATATCGATGTGAAAAACTCTAGATCTCAAATCATTCATCAATGGCTTCCATTAAAACACCTAAAATCTCCTCAAACAACACTACTCCTTATGAAATACCATTAACCTCTGCAAAAATAGTAGCTAACATTACCATGTCGATGCTTTCTCTCTCTGTTTTCTATTTTCTATTTTTCTCTCCAAACTAACATAGTTTTGACTAAAAAAAAGTGAATTGAAAAAAAGAATAATAATGACCTTTTATTTATTTTTATTTTTTTGGATGTTCGACCTTTGAAGTTAGGGAAGGAGATAGAGAATGTGTGGAGTTTGATATTGAAGCTAAATTTGGATTGAGTAAATTTTTTTTTCCAAATTACTGGTAATATGGGTTTGCATAGAATATTGTTCCTTGATGATTTATTTGATGAAAATTTTTTAAGAAAGGAAGAAACTTTTGGACTGCCTTTAAGTGCAAGTTGATCATCGTGGATTCAGATAGAGAGAGGAGAAAGAAAGGAAAGAGAAATAGAATAATAAACGGGCATGAGCTTGGTCACGGTAGAAAGAAAGAGGAAAGAGAAAGAAAAAGAAAAAATAACAAAATGAAGTCATAAATATAAAATTGTAATTTTTGTATAATTTTAAAATTAAATAAATACCATGTGTCAATAGTGAAAGGGGAAGGGGAAGAGATAAGAGAGAGGAGAAAGAAATTTTTTTAAGTATATTTATTAAATTTTATAAGCTGTAATGTCTTTTTATTTATTTTAATTAAAATGATCTATTTGCCCTTTTATTATTAACTTAAACGGTGGAAACTAACGGTAGAGGGTTTTAGTGCTATTTTTCAAACTTATATAGGTTGACTAAAATTTGACCTAACCTCAAGAGTTGTAAGCACATTATCATCATTGGCTGTAGAATTTTAGGCCATAAAATCGATAGTCTTGTCCTCTAAAGTTTTTGCTAAGTAATCGGTAGGCTTGTCCTTAGAAGTTTAGGCCCAATGATTACTCATTTGGAATCATTTGTTGATATATCAACTATGATATCATCTCTAGCATTGGAAGTTTTAGCTAACGGATCAATTGTTCCATTATTTTCATCCTCAACTTGACTTTTATTCCTAATAGCATTTTCCTTATCTTCAACCTTTCTTCAGACCTCCGCATGCTACGTCTAAAGCATTATTTTTTGTGTACAAGTAAGGGAACTATAAGATTTTGGTTTTGCTTGATGCCATTGGTCAACCTTCATAATAAGTTGCCTGAAAGTCCTTGATGCTCAATCTTGTCTTTTAGTACGTCTAACTGTTGGGCGTATATCATGTATAGCCCTTGGATTTTTCAAATATCATCTGGTAGGCTTGATAGGATAGTGATGATGGCTTGAAGGTTTCAAATACTAAACATAGTATTTAAACTGTCTAGATAGTGCAGCTGGTAATCCGACTTCAAATATCATTTTTTGCTGGAAACTCTTCTTAGCTTTTTATGACACTATACTTTGTTGATCACCCGAGGAATAGTAACTTGCAAACTAAGATCATCTTGCACCTCCTCAAAATTACACTAACTTTTAGCATGTTGTTGATCATCATGCGATCTAGATTTTTGTCAATATTCATTTTATGGCCTTTTCTTTAGCCACTATTTTATAGTTGACCTGGGTCTTGACTGAACTCCATGAATCATACTACCAAGTCTAGTGAAAACAAATTTATCATTAATGTTTCTCTTAGGACTTTTATGGCCATAACTCTCGAGTGATGATTTGAGTGTGACCTTCCTTTTGCCTTTGACATCCCTTTTTATGTGTCTCAACCTCCAATTCATGTTTGGAGCATTTGCATAACTGCTTCTTCTTGTGAGATTCCTCATATTTTCATTCTCAGGTCTTTTAGATTGCTTGTTCTTGCCTGTTGATATACTTAAATCTACCTTGGCTATAGGTTGAGCTAATTTTGAAATATTGGTCATGGTCTTGTTCACATCAGCTGGAGGAAAAGGGTTATTGTTGACACCTTTAACTTTATTTTTTATTTTTGAAAACTTCAAAATTCCCTTTTCAATTAACGCTTGAAGAGTGTTCCGAAACTATATGCAATTCATTGTATCATGGCTCCATGAGTTATGCCATTTACAGTATTGCATTTTCTTAATCTCCTCAGTAGATGGAATCTTGTGGCCATTAGGTAATTTAATGAATTTGTTCGCTAAAAGTAGCTCAAATATCTAGTCAGCCTTTGTAATATTGAAGGAAAATATTTTTTTTCAAGATTGCTCATGTTTGGTTTGGTTTCCTTAGCCAATTGAAGAGCTTTCTTGGTTTCCATCTGCTCGATTAAGGCTCTGCACGTGTATGGCCTTATGGCCACAATTTCAGCTCATTTGATTTCAGTCATGCCATCTTCTTCATGGTCCTTTGACTCCACCAGGTTTATATCCATATTTGTAATAGGTTTATTTTGATAAGTTCTTACATTGATATTCTTCTTTCAAAATATCTTCATATCGAGTGGCCCTGGTGGTCAACGCAAATAGAGCTCTAAACTCCATCCTTAAAATTTTTTTCTTGAGTATGTAACTCAAGCCACTCATGGCCAATTTCTTGAACCCTCTTTCTGGAATGTCTAGATGGCACCATAATGATTTTTGTAATGACATCCCACCCGGCGTACTAAAAAATATGTTTTGGCAAAAATAATATTGTAGTCTTTGAATAATGCGGACATGTCACTTTAAATATAAATGAAATTTATATTAAAAAAACAAAATAAATATATTATTAATAAAAAATTGACTTATCACAAGCAATTATACTAATTTGTAGAGAACATTCAAACTAACGGATTTAATGAACTACCTTAAACAAATTAAAGAAAATTAATTTGTTAAACATGGTTCAACAACTAAAATTAAACACTAAACACTTACAAATTATAGAATTACGGAACTTTACAAAAGCTATAAAGAAAGTTAGAGAAAATAACTCTACGTAGTTTAACGTGTCATCTTTCTTATACACTCTTGACGATAACTCTTTTTCCCTGCAATCGTCACATTTGATTTTGCCAAACACATGATGAAGTTGATGATTAGATAAATCGTTTATCTAGCACAGTTATCTTATCTCAACCTTAAAGAATATCCTGTGTAAGGCTAGTCATCTCAAATAATCTAGATGCAACAATTAATTAAAACCTTTTAATAAATTACCAAAACGTTCCTAATAAAAACTAATTAAGCTAAAAACACCTATCTAATCGTTGATGCAAATACACTCATCCACAGGATTTTGTTTGTCTTATGACTCACTACCATTCAAGAATATTTTTTGCAAAATTACCACTTTACTCTTGTTCAGCCACACATTCAACTCAATTCATCTAGCCAAACCACACTTGGCCACCTAATCTTTCCATCTTTCTATCTGTCTTGGCCAATTTTGTACCATCTAAGACCTTTAAATCTTGATCCATCCAATGCTTTTCACCTATACAATTTATCACCCATTCAAGCAATTTCTCTCGCCATCCAACCTATTTATCATCTAGTAATTAAACCAATCCAACCCATAAGGAAAAATATAAAAGGGTTTTTTAATGTTATAACCAGTGGCAGGGTGCCTTAATTTATTTTAGTAACTTTTTATAAGAATTAAAATTTTAGCCTTATAATTCATATTTTTACACAACTATCCTCTTCCCGTATTAAATGTAAGAAGTATGTGCGTACTTATCTTCATTTAATTCATACTTTTTCTGTTTGTACACTGTTAAAAAAAGCTAAATTTGAAAACTTTCTCGAACTCAGATTTATGTATATGATATATGATTGGAAAGCTAAGAGGATAAACTTTAATTTAAATATTTTTTTTATAATTTTATAGATGGATCTGCCATCGTTGGTGGACTTGATTTTATGGTGGCCAGGATGATGTTATAAACACCTTTGCACTTATATGCGCTATTGGAAAAAACTAAATTTGAAAACCTTATCGAGCTTATATTTATATATATGATATATTTTTAAAAATTTAAGAAGATAAAATTTAATTTGCATATTTTTTCATAATTTTCTGTGTTGATATAGGACTTTAAAAAAACATATAAATATGACTAACTTGCGCAGCAGACCGGTTTGAGCACTATTAGAAGAATCTAAATTTGAAGACCTTATTGGAATCGGATTTATGCATATTATACATGGTTGAAAATCTAAGAGAATAAACTTTAATTTACATATTTTTTCATAATTTTCTAGATAGATTTTTCTCTATTGATGGTCCACCGATGGCCTTATGGTGGCCACTAACAGTGCTGTCTACCACTTATACTTGTACGCATTGTTGAAAAAAATTAAATTTAAAGACCTTTTCAAGCTCGAATTCATGCATTTGATATATTGTTGGAAAGTAAGAAGATAAGATTTAATATATATATTTTTTTAATAATTTTTTGAGTTGATATAGGACTTTTAAAAAAGTACAAATATGACTAACATGAGCAACAGATCTATTTGCACACTATTAAAAGAGTCTAAAATTGAAGACCTTATCGGAATCATATTTATACATATCATATATAGTTGGAAAACTAATAGAATAATATTTAATTTACATTTTTTTTTTATAATTTTCTAGATAAATTTTTCCTAGTCGGTGGCCCACTGACAGCCTTATGGTGGCCATCAATGGTGCTGCTAGCAAACTCGGATTCATACATATGGTATATCGTTAGAAACCTAGGAGGATAAAATTTAATAAAAATATTTTTTCATAATTTTCTAAATTGATATAGGACTTTAAGAAAATGTACAAATTTGACTGATGTGCACAATAGATCAGTTTGTGTACTGTTTAAAGAATCTAAATTTGAAGATTTTGCTGGAATCAGATTTATACATATGATATATGGTTAGAAATTTAAGAGAATAATCTTTAATTTATATATATTTTTTATAATTTTTTAGGTGGATTTGCCCCCATTGATGGCCCTATGGTGGCCACCGACGGTACTGTTCGTCTTTTGTACTTGTGTGAGCTGTTGGAAAAAAATAAATTTGAAGACCTTTTCTAACTCGGATTTATACATATGATATATTATTGAAAAATTAAGATGATAAGTTTTAATTATAATTTTCTGAATGGGTTTTCCCTCATTGGTAGGCCATTGACATTGTGGTAGTGCCCACCGATGGGGTATTGTGCTCGCCATCAAATTTTTTGCGCACTATTGAAAAATCTAAATTTGAAGACCTTTTCAAACTCGAATTTATACATATGATATGTGGGACCCTCAATATGAATTAGGATTTCAAAACCCTAATTGGCAATTAGTTTGCCATTAATTTGATTGGCATTTTTGAATATTTATTAAATGGTTGATTTCTATTAATTGCGAATTGATTTTAATTTATTAAATAGAAATTCTATATTTATGATATTTAATGAAAATTTAATTATGAGTTTTAATGATGGTTGACTATAGAATTTTGGGAAGTTATTAATTGATATATTATAATTAATTATTTAATTTATTACAAAACCCTAAAGGACTATCTATTTAAAGACAGCCCTTTATCTTAAGACAGGTTTTCTGTCTTTTTTTCTCTATGAACTCTCCAGCTGATTTATCTATTCTATATTTTTTCTCTCTTTCTACCTATTGAAAAACGAATTTACTTATACAAGTTCAAAAGGGGTTTTGATTTCTTTTAGAATTTTGACGGAGGAAATATTTGGATCTGTTGAGGAATTCAATATCTAAGATAGATTTTTTTTTCTTATTTCATCTTATTCATGAGGATTTATTAATATATTATTATTTTATATTTATTTCTATTTTGTTTTAAATAAAAGTTAAACGAAACTTTTACAATTTATATATTGTTTTGGTAATTATGATAGATTTTGAAATCCTAATATATTTGAGATATTTTTCAATATATTTTTCATGATTAGATCTACCATCTACAAACGTTTTTATTTTAGTTTCATTTCAATCCAATTTTTATTAATTTAATTAGAATTTTTTGAAGTTTATACTATTAATCTGAAAAATTATGACCAGTGGGTGCTTTCTGTTAAATTTCATGGGGTAAATGAGTTTCTATTTCTCTGAAATTTTTACAGATTGATCTTAAGATATTTATAAACATGTATAATTTTGAATTTCTATTTTTTGTATTTTTATGTGTAAGTTGTGAATTTTTGAAAATTAAAACATTGTTGATGGAATGGTGAGATTGATTTGATTTTCTATGAAACGTGTATTGTTTTCTTACTTGGATTGAAATGAATGAATTTATATACCTATCTATATATGTTATGGTTATAATACCACTGAGTTTGGCTTAAAATGATTTTTGTAAAATTTATTAAAATTATTTGAACGTCTCTGGTTCATTGTAGAATTTGTGTGACAATTTATGTTGGAAAATAGTTATTAAATATTTACTTGCTTTTGAAAATTATAACAAAATTATGATCAATTGGAGACATCTAAATGGTTCTAATGCTTCTGGAATCATGTTATTTGGTTAAGAATTGAATTTATTATGATTTTTATAATGTAGCTATTATACAATTTCTATATGAGAATGTTGGTTAATATTTTTTGGAAAATTATGATATTTTTTATTACGATGATGTGAAATTGATGAATATGACAAGTATTTGATTTACGCATATTTCTTTCATCAAGAATTAGCAAATTTATGTATAAGCATAATAAAATATGACGGATTAGGAACAGTATATTGCATCTGCTTAGTACTTGCATGCATAAGCATAACAATGTATGACGGACTAGGAACAGTACATTGCATCTGGTGGGTACTTTGAAAGCGAGCTATATAAGTTGTTGGATTTGATTATGACAAACCATGTAAGTTATAAATAAGACTGAAATGCTTACAGTGTCTTACTAAAGTGAGATTGAAACGTGTGCTCGATATTTTATAAGCTATAAGTTAGACTGAAATACTTACGGTGTTATACTATAAGTTAAATTAATATGCATGCACCCTTTGAGAATTTGTATGTAAATCTACATATTTTATGATAAGATCATGAATCATGCATGCATTAAAAGAAATGAGAGATCTTTATGTTTGTTTGTGATTTTATGAAAGGTTTAATAGGTTAAAATTTTAATTATCAACCCAATATATTTAAAGTGTACAAAAATAATTTTAAATTAAAATTTTAATTTTATAAAAATATGATTTTTTATTATTATTAATACATATTAGATCGACTATGGCATAAAAAGACCCACTATAAAGCCCAAAATTGTATGTTCCACAATCCCCAACCAATTAAATAGATGCGCAAAAAAACTAGCCTTTCAGCATATATAAAGTAATAGCATAAAGACGTAAACACACTTAACTCCTTACTAGCATCCTAAAGGCCTAACTCAACACAGATGCAGGCATGATAGACCAACGGAATAAAGTGTAAAAAGAGTCTATGCCACTATTTTTATGCTTACTTAGTTCTTATTATATTTTCTCGCACTATTTTAATACCAAGGATCCCTTTTGTTTAATTTATATAATTTCAGTACGTGGAGTACTTAAATCGGACAAGAGCAGAATAGCTCAGCCTGTAGTGGTCCGATGTACTGTATCCTATATACTGAAATAATTTTAACAGAATAAACAAACTAGTAATTTTAACAACTTAGTAATATTATTTATAAACGCATATGAACATTACATAAACATTACAAATACTAAAGTTCACACTGGAATATAGCTACTTGCCTGGTTAGAGAGGTAGTTACAGGAGACTACTTGTGACTAGAGAGTGAAAGAGTGATAAGTGAGATATGAAGGAAGTGAGGTATGAAGGAGGCTAAGAGTGAAAGAAGAGGTCTGAGAGCATGGTGTCTTTGCACCGTTTTAGCCATGCTTATTTATAATTCCTAAAAAGCAGATATGTACAGCTAATCACCTTTGTCTTTTGCGTGTGCTGGATGATCACAGTAAACCCGTGATTGTGCAGTCATCCATAACAACATGATAAGGTGGTTTGTCAGACAGGGTGGAAAGATAAGGTGTTCCTCAGCTTTTCTGTATTTAAAGTAAAATGCTTTACTTTAGATAAAATAGTGATTGAAGTGACCTTAGGGTTCCATCATGTTCTCGATATTGTGTAGCTCTTCGTCATCTAGATTTGCCCACCACTGATTGCTCATTTCTTGGGTATAAGACGATTCTTCTTCTTGCTCTAATTCTTGCACATACTCTATTTGATATTTGTTTGCTAGCTCAGTATGTTTCGTCCATGACAGGAAATGCACTTCAGAGAGACTTTGTTTTGAATAAATCTTCTGGTAGAAGTCTTCTGCCACCAAATTATATTTCATCTTTTTATAATAGTTCCTGTCGAATTCTCTTCCAATAATTCTACTCCTCCACTCAATGATTTCGGCATCTAATGGAAACTTGTCACAATTCCACATTTGCTCATAATAGAGTGTCGGTTTATCTTTGTGAGCTTTAATGAAGATAGAGTGCTGAGCTGGATGATTCCTGACAGATCTCATTTTGGAGCTTTGCTAATTATATGAGCTTCCACTGTTTTTGTCCTTTCTTTTATAAAAGTATTTAAAATACAAGTGGCTAATTTTCTTCCAAATATATCTGTCTGATCTGTGTCTGTTATTATTATTTGGTAAAGTAATCCGTAGTCTAAAAGTAAAGGTGCTGTCAACTCTACTTTTTCTTTTCCAAATATAATTTCTAAAGGTCTATAAATGTCTAAGCTTATACAGCATCTGACTATGCTATATATTAACTGACACTGACATCCATTTCTTTCTAATGGGATATGATGACATGTTTCATATTTTTCTTGGCAGTTTATGTCAGATGAATGATAGGTCTCCCATATGAAAGTTAATCCTGGATGATTGTAACGGGCTGTTGCTAAGTCTTTTAGAAAATTCATAATAAATTTTTGTTTTCTTTCTAACGAATCACAGGCCATCTGTCTAATCTTTAACTTTATTTCATTAGGTAGAGATAATAGAGGAAAAGGGGTTAGTAACTTTTCTTTATTCTTATCCTTATCTCTTTCTTTCTCTTTTTTTGAAGCAGAGACTTTATCTTCTAGTATTTGTTTCTGCTCGTTTAACTTTTTTATTGTTCTAGACATCACTTCACAATAGTCACAGAGATTAATGGATGAGGATAAGGATGCTGACCTGTCTAGTTGTTGATTAATCTGATTAAAGTAAAAAGATAAAGCATTCAAATTTCTAAATTTATTGTAAGGATTTCTACTGTTCCATAAATTGTCTAGTAAACACTGTTGTTCGATTCCTACATTATTCTTACTTCTGAATGTCAAATTTGTACCAGAGGGATACTGTCTAAGATAAATGGGTCCGAAGGGAATATACTTTTCCATCCTGCAAAATTATTATTTAGATATTAGTCTTGAAAGAATATCTGCTAAAGTATTATCCTTTTCTACTATATGTTCAAATCTAGCTTTATATCCTCTTCCACTTATAACTTCTAGAAAGTAAATCCACCTTTTACTAATGAATGAGTTTCTTTTTTCAAAATTTTTCTTTTGTACCTTTTTATAAAATTCTATTATATTTTTACAATCTGTACTAATGGTAAATTCATTATTTTGAATATATAAATGGAAAGAATTTAACGAATTTATTATTGATAATATTTCTAATTCTGTGCTAGATTTTCTACTTTCTGCTTCATTAAATTTTCCACTAGAATACATAGTTATTTCTTCTTTATTCTTTTGACCTTTTTTGGTTTTACGTAATAGTATACACACTACGTCCTAGGCTACTAGCATCAGTTTGTATTATTTTATAGTAAGAATCTATAGGTAAACTTAAAGGTTTTATTTTTCTAACTATTTCTTTAATTTTTTGTATTAATTTTATATCTTCGGTATTAAAATACTTTTGTCCATTTTTACTTAATTTATTATATAATGGTCTTACTAATGTGCTTAGATTAGGTATAAATTTTCTACTATAGTTTAATAATCCTAAAAATTTCTGAAGTTCTTTGATTTCTTCTATCTTATCCGAAAAAGTTAATATTTTTGTTACTATATGGGGTTGTAATATTATTTTTTCTTTATCTATTGTTAATCCTAAAAATTCTATTTTTTGCTTTAATAATTCTATTTTCTTTTTAGATATTACTATGTTATGTTTTCTAAAACAATCTAGAATTTTATGTAAATGTGTAATGTGCATAAATCTAGTGTAGCTATATACTAATACATCATCAATATATACTATACAAAAATTTGAATACTATTTAAATACTTTATCCATTCTAGCTTGAAATACTTGAGGTGCATTTTTTAAACCAAAAGACATTACTAACCATTCAAATGTCCTTCTGAACAAGTAAATGTCGTCCATGGAATTGACTTTTAATGTAATTTTATTTGCCAATATCCAGTTTTACAGTCAAATTTTGAAAAATAACAAGTTTTTTTTATACAATTTATTAATTCTTCTTTATTGGGTATTTTATAGCTATTATCTAAAGTATTATCATTTAATCTTTTATAATTTATTACCATTATACTTTTTCCTCTTTTTTCTTCGCTGTGATTATTTACTATAAATGCCGGACTCCTATGTCTACTAGTACTTGTCCTAATTATTTTTAAATTTAACAGTTCTTTAGTATGCATTTTACATTCCTTTCTATCTTCTAGACTATAAGCTAAATCTTGTGTTTTAATTGTAATGTCAGGATTAATAATTTCTATTTTATATTCTTTATTAGTTTGTTTTATTGGATTATCTCCTATTATTTCTAACTTTTCTAATTCTTCAATTTTTCTTTTTATATCTAAGGGTCAATTATCACATTCACTATATTCTATTGATTTTTCTATTGTATTTAGATAGTATTAACTTCTAATGATTAATATTCTTTTTCTATTTCTTTATCAAGAGTTTCTAATCCTCTAAAAGATTCTATTTCTATAGTTTTTTCTTTTTCTATATTATTAATAATTTTTTTTTCGTATAGTACTATATTAGTTTCAAACCTAGGTTGTACAAATGTTGATTTTTTAAAGAAATTTACTCTTGTAGGTGTTATCATAATACTGCCATTATTTCCTAATATAAAATTTAGTCCTAGAATAAATTTATGTCCACTAGTTCTATTTGATATAAATGTCTGAGATAAATTATGTAATTCTCCATTTATTCTTATTGGTATATTATTTATACATTCTGTTATTTGTATATACGTTCCATCAAATTGCCTAATATTTATATATTGTTTTAATTTATTTCTATATTCTACAGATACTAAACTATCGTGTATGACACATTTATTAGCTCATGTATTTATCATGGCTTTAGTGTGTATAGTTTCCTTTTTATACAATATATCTATGTCTATACTTATTAATTCACTACCTGCTCTATTAATTTCTTTTTTTTTTTTTTTCTATTTCTAAATTCTTATAGCATATTTTACAACAATAGAATTTATCTTTTTTATATCCTAATTCGAATTTTCTTTTACAAAAATTACATATTTTTCCAAAAAATAATCTATATTCTTCTAACATTTCTATTTCTATTTTTGTATCTGTATTTCTTTCTAGCATGTTTATTTCTACTTCGGAATCTGTGCTTTCTTCAGAATCAGAGTCTATGTCTGTGTAACTATATATACTATCGTTTTCAGATAATTCATTTATATTTAATATTTCTTATACTTCTTCTAAATAGTCTTCTATGTTGAAGGTTTCAATTAGATTAATTCTTTTTCTCTCGGGACACTCAGGCTTAATATGTCATTCCTTTCCACATAAAAAACATTTACATTGTTTTTTTCCTTTTAAAAATTCTTTTTCCTTTATTATAAGACTTATGAACTTTCTTTTTATTAGGATAATATTTATAAAATTTTTTAAAAGGTTTTGTTCTAAAGGGTTTATTTTTTCTAAATTTTTTACCTCTAAATTTTTTATGTTTTATGTCACATTCTAATGTAGGGACCTCGTATATATAAGTGCACATATTTTTAAACTGTTGCTTAACCTGTTTTTTAAGTTTTTCTTCTTCACAGTATTCTTGTATTCTACCTCTTACAAATTCTATTACTGGTAGTAGAGTAGCATGATAATTAAATCCTTCTACTATTTTATTTTTAAACCAATTTATTAATTCATCATGTAGTTTTTCTCCTAATTTTCCTGGTAATTTATCTACGAATTTCATTATTAAATCTTGATCTAATAGTCTTCCTATTTGACTCCAATATTTATAGAATAGATTAGCATATTCATCAAGTATCTTAAATCACAGATTTTTAATTGTTCTAAATTTCTGATTGCTCTAATTTGTTTTATGACATCATCCTTTTTATTTATTCCTACTCCTAATATTAATTTACTAATTAGGTCTGTAAAGCTTATAACTGTAATATTTGTGTCAAAATTATTTAATTCTTCTAGCATATTTCCTTTCATCCAATCTCTCCAACTTAAATATATTTGTTTTTCATTATATCCTAAAGTACTTTCTAGATATATTAATTTATAGTTAGGATCTTTGATTGTTTCTAATGCTTCCATTGAATGTCTAAGTAAATTTCCTTCCCATTCATATACTATTCTTTTCCAATCTCTAGGTCTTTGATCTTGTAATTTTAAGACTAGTAAGTCCTTAGCTTCAGGTAATTTTTCCCAATTTTTTAACTTTGTTTTAGCTTTAAATATTCTTTCTGCTTTATATGGCAATTTACTTTCTGGAATACCTCGTTTTTCTAAATATTTTTCTATTTCTATTTTTTCACTTATTATTTCTGGTATTTTACTAGGTTCTTTACTAGTATCTTGTGTTGTTCCACTAGTACTAGGTTTATCTTCTTCATTTACTAAAACTTCATATTCTTCATAACATATTTCTATCTGTTTTATTTCTTCAAAATCTAATTTTTCTATTAGTATTAAATCTATATCTTCATCTGTTATTTCTATATTATTTCAAAATTCATTAAAAGTTTCTATGCCTAGATACTTTTCTGGGTCTTCAAATATTATTTCTATAATCTTATCTCTATTAATTTCTAGTGTTTTTTGTTTATCTATTTTTTATTCTATTAATGTCATATTTAATTCTATGTCTTCTCTTATTTCTTCGTTATCTTCATCTGACATTCCTATTGTTATAATTACTAAATGATTGATAAGCTTGATTTTTACTATCTATATATATTTTACTGTTTGTTGGTATTTTTATCATTTTATTGCTATTTAAATCTGATAGTTTCCATTGTAATCCTTTTAATTCACTACTAGTTAATTTAGTAGGGGTTATCATTTCTACGTATTTACTTTTAAAACATTCTACTGTATTTTCTGTTTTAAACCTAAATTTTTTATAATAATTATTGTATAATTTTCCTAAAAAGAAAATTTTTATTCTAATATTTTTATATTCTGCATTCATTTTAAATCCCTTTGTCTGGACACTTAATTTTATGTGTTTAGCAAATTCCTCTATATCTATATCTATATTTGGGATACATCCACTCTCATTACTTTATTCCTTAAATCTATTTACTGCATGCATTTATTTGTGCTTTTCATGGTCATAAAATCTACTATCGTATAAATGTAAATGTGCTTTTACGTCTAGTCTTTAATATTCCTATTACTATTATTCGCATATGGATATATGTATATTTTAATTTTCTTAATTCTTCTTTGCCTTTTCTACTTATTAAATTTATTTCTTGTCTATTATTTACTACTGCTAATTTAGTTTCATCCGTTTATATATATATATATATATACTACTTTTTAATTTGTCTAATATTCCTTCATTATAAAGATTTTTATTTTTAATTTGATTAAATTCTTTTTCTAGCAATATGTCTGCATCTTCTTCATTACTTAAATTTTCTGTTCATTCTATGACTTCTTTTCCTTTACTTGAAAATTTTAATAATCTTTTTAATTTTTCTAACATTACCGTATCTATACTGAATTTTCTTGCTAACTCCATTATTTGAATATAATTTTAGGTCTTAATATTTCCTCAGTATTTTACTTATTTTTCGAAGTTGATATTATTTTTAAGTTTTTATTTAGATTTATTAATTTTTCTTCTAAATGTTTCAAATTTATTTCTATTTTATATTTTTCTGTATTTAATATTATTTCTAAATCTCTAATAAATTTTTTAAAAAAATCTATTCTATTTAATATTTTTTCTAATATTTCTATTAGATTACTGTCGTTCGTCGCCAGTAGTGTCATAAAATTATAATCGATTTGGCACTTCTTGTCTTCTCTCTCTGGCGCTCCCTCCCTTTCTGAAGCAGCACGGGTTCACAGGACCATGGCTAGGGTTCCAAGCAAGCACGGTCGCGATCAAGGCCTGGTATCTCATTAATTTTCTTCACTTTTACTTGTTTTGGGTTTATGTGAATCTCTGGTTTTTTCCGAGAAAGGCGAGGAAAAATTGAAACAAAATGTTAAACTCACAGCGAAAATACGTGAGTCATGTATAAATTTTATTAATGCTTAATTACTTCGAGGTTCAGTGGAGCTAATGTGATGTATCGCTTCTTCTTTTTTAAGGTTATATGAGTGGGGTTAGCAGGGTTTAATTAATGATTGCGGTCCACTGCTTTTTGTTCCTCCTCTTCTACCAGGATTTCCAGGGGTTTTGAATGACTTGCAGGATTGGGAACTTTCCTTAATGATAAAGACAAGAAAATGAAACCAAGAGCTTCCAAAAATGAAATTTCGGTAAATTTTGGTTGATTAATTTTTCTGCTTTTCTACTACCCAAATTTGAAATGCTATGCGTTCTCAAAGGGTTTCATCTTCCTGGAAGACTGGATCAAAAGGTGAATACAGGAAACCGGCGGGAAAGACGTCCGTAAGTGACAATTCAACTGTTAGCTCAGGGGCATATGACTACCCAGGGAGTTATGATGCTATTAATAACGTATCAAGTAGGTTCATTTCTGAAGATGATCTTCCTGATGCTGCTTCAGAGAAAGAATTGGTAGGAGTTGCAACATTGTTTTCGTGCGGATATTATTGGAAAAATCAGTTTGGTTAATCTTGATATTGTCGTTGCTGCTGGTGTTTTAACTTACAGGGTAACGAGTATTTTAAGCAGAAAAAGTTTAAGGAAGCTATTGACTGCTACTCCAGAAGCATTGCCCTGTCACCGACTGCGGTAGCTTATGCGAACAGGGCAATGGCGTATCTGAAAATCAAAAGGCAAGCTCTTGCGCCAAATATTCCGTTTTAACAAATTTATACGTTTCTGAACTACATTTTTATTTGACAAATTTAAGGAATGTCGGTTAGATTTTTCACTTGTGGAAAGGGATATTAATATTGAATGTTTTCTACTCAAATAAATATTGGACCTTACGTAACATTTTTTTTAGGTCCTCAATATCTGAATTATAATATAATTCTTTTAATTTCAAATTTGTTCATTAGATACGAGGAGGCTGAGAATGACTGTACAGATGCCTTGAATTTGGATGATCGTTATATTAAAGCATACTCACGGCGGGCAACAGCTAGGAAAGAGCTTGGAAAACTTAAAGAATGCATTGAGGGTGTGTGTGAGCCTAACTGGGTCTTCGTTTCTTGATATCATGATATAATATATATATATATATATAAATCACCATTTTATATATCACCACAAATAACTTTAATCTGTCTGATGCAATGAATATAACTAACTGCAGATGCTGAATTTGCCATGAGGTTGGAGCCTCACAATCAAGAAATCAAGAGACAGTACTCTGAGGCCAAAGCTTTATATGAGAAAGTGAGTGAAACCTCATATGCATCCAATATAGTCGCTTCAACTTTTTCCAATTGAATCTCTTGGATGATTTCACTGTTTTATATTGAAATGCCTTTTGATATACTGGATACATGCTGCATGTTGAAAATTCCCAGTGATAGCACTTCCACTGAAAAAATATGTTACTTTTTTTTTTAGTATTTTATTTATATTTTAATCCAATTGTTGGAAGACATTTGAATTGGTTATTTTTCCCACAGCATATTCTTCATAAGGCTTCTGTAGCATTGGAAAACACTGTAGAGAAATTATCAAAATCGGATACCAAAGTAAATGGCGGTCTCATAGAAATTCAGGAAGTTAGAAAATTGGATACCAAAATAAATGGTCATCACGTCCAGCCTATCTCAGTTGCTTCTCAAAAGACAGAATCGACTGCAGCTCAAGATTATATCAAGGTGTCAACAATTAAAGTTGTACTTGGTTGATATTTTGTTTATCAGAAGTTCCATTTGATGAATGAAAAGATTTAAAAGCTAGTGGAGCTTCCTCATGCTTCATAACATTGTATCCTCTGTTTCTAAGTTGCTTGTTACTATTTTCTTGCAGCAATCTGAAAATTATAGAAGGCATGTTAAGAATATCAGCCTGCAAGATTTCTCTTTTGTGTTTTTGGTGCAAGAAGTTTTTATGCCTGCATGTGTAATTAAGTCTTTAATGTATTTGCTTGGTTTTTTGGTAATTAGTATTATATTATAAGATAAATTTAAATTTATGTGTCTTTTATTATCCATGTCATTTGTTTAAGCTGGTTGGTGGATACAAAAGTTGAAAATGGATTTTTTCCCGTCTCTCTCTTTTCCAATTGACAAAAATGTCCACTAATCAATGGTTCCTTTAATTGTTTTTATCCCTTATCCTTTTCAAAGATGTGTATACAAATATAATAGTTTTATGGAGACCTGCACATGATGTGTTTCTCTTTTTCATATTCTGAAATTTTGATTTATGTCTTTCTTGAGTTGAGTGACAATTTTTAGTTTTCACGTTTGTTAGGGATGATGAAGCTGTGATTGGTTCCTACTACATTGTCTTGCTGTTTTAAATTTGATTCTGCATCAATTTGTGCTGATCTATTTTTTTTCTTATGAGTTTCTCTTAAAATTTCTTTTGGCAGAGTAATCGTGTAACTAGAAAACAAGAGCTGCAGGCATCTGTGCAAGAACTTGCTTCTCGAGCTGCTTCCCGAGCAAAGATTGAGGCTGCAAAAAATGTCGCACTGCCTAATTCAGCTTATCAATTTGAGGTTTCTTGGCGAGGACTTTCTGGTGATCCTGCTTTACAGGCTAGTCTGTTGAAGGTCTGCAATGGAGTTGTTTGGATTTAGTTTTAAATTTTTTTGTTAAAGTGCATTATTAAAGTTTGGACGTTGGACTGCCAAAATGGTTTCTTATCATTTCTGAACCTGTTGTACCCATAATCAATGGCATAATTCCAGAAAAGACAAAAATTAATGGGTTTGCACAATGTAATTTTGAAAATCATATATCTGTTGTCTTTTTATGCTGTGTTCTTCACTTTATTTTCTCCTTTAACTAATGATCGTGTTCTACATTTTAGGCTATATCACCTACAGGGTTACCTCAGATATTCAAAAATGCTTTGACTGTTCCCGTACTGGTTGACATTGTCAAGTGTGTTGCGACATTTTTCAGGTAAGTAATGTCATTACCTGGGATGATTCCCTCTTTAGCTAAATAAAGTTCTTAGAGCTCCCTTTCCTTTTGGCAGGGAAGAAATGGACCTTGCTATAAGGTATTTGGAAAATTTAACAAAGGTCTCAAGGTTTGACATGCTTGTGATGTGTCTTACATCCAAAGACAGAGCTGGTAAGGATACTCTCACAAAACTCCTACCCATTTGAATATATAGAGCTATACAAGTGTTTCCAAAGCCAGAAATATTAAATATCATAATGAAATTACTTCATCACATATTATCTTTGATCTGTTTATAGTGGCTCCCAGTCAATCTTGTCTGGGTTCAGGTTCGATATTATATTTGCCCTATGTTGTAGCTGGTGATAGCATTATACTAGTTAACCTTTTGTGGGCAGATCTTGCTAAGGTATGGGACGAGGTATTCTGTAACGAGGCAACCCCAATTGAATATGTGGAGGTGCTGGACAACCTGCGTTCCAAGTACCACATCAAGTGAATAAGTAGAGAGAGAGGTTTCTGAGAGCTCTCCGAATTTTCTGTCTACTCTCATTGTAAATCATTCCTGGACAATGTTTCGCGTGCAACTAATATATATATATATATATGTATATATATGAGCCAATTTTTGTAGGTTTAGAATTCATGTTGCATGTATTAACTTTATTTTGGCCATGGTGATTGGCCTTGGCTGATTGCATTACCTAACCAAAGTTGCATCTGTATAAAATGAATTTATAATGTCTTGATAACGTTTATGTCTAGAACTGGGTATGGATGCCATGCTGGAGGTATAACTTTTCCTTTCATTTTTTAAATTATAACACTTTTGACACAAACTGTGGACTTAATGCCATTGTGCTATATCCCTAGGGATAGAGAGAGGTGAAGGAGGGAGAGAAGATTAGGAGGTTACCAGAAAGAATTGGAAACAGTCCAATAACATCGTCCCACCAGAACCGGTGATTGTGTGAATGAGTGCAGGTCAATTGAAGCTTAGTTTGATCTGATAAATTAAATGTATAATGCATGCTACAGCATGTGGTTCCTCAGAAAGCGGCCATGCTGCTTCAGGTTGTCAGAAAGAAACAAGCATTTTAAAATGTTACTTTGTGTTCTGTGCTTTCAATTTTGACCCATGATACGGGCCTCATCGCTATTGGGCCATGTAAACCCTCATTTTTGGTATTTACTCTTAAATGAAAACAAATAAATATTATTCCCACCTATTTTAGGGAAAAAAAAATTCATCGATCATTCTTATAGGTAGTTGACACTTATTTTCTTAATAAATTGGAGGATTTGTATATATTTTTTCCTTTTGTTTTACAGAAGCGAGCAAATAAATTTGGAAGATTAATATAGCTGCTCTACGCTTTTTATCTTCAAAAGCCTCAAGAAAATTCCAAATTCAGGACACAAATATTGGATCATCGTGTGTCTGTCCCATATGCAGCAGTACACTAATAAAAGCCCCCTTAAGGAAGACCACCCTGAAAAGCCCTTTCATAAATTCTGCACCGCTTTCCCTATCACTGATTTTATTGTCTAGGGGTGTAGCTGGTTTTATGGTTCAGTCCTCATCAACTGGGGGTCCAAGGTTTGAAGCCATGACCTGCTGCTTCATTTCATTTTCATGCCCCGCGTCATCATCTATATCCACACATGTACAAGTTTACATGCACGAGCTAAAAGTTCTAAATGGGTCCTTGCTTCTGCCACATCGCTACACACACACACACATATATATATGTGTGTGTGTGTGTGTGTCTATATTAATATATATGAGTACTGCTATAGACCCCAACATCGGGGTTTTTATAAAACACAACAATAACAGTCCGTTATGTTACCGTTGCTTTAAAAAAAAAAAACTCACCTTTGTGACTTTTGTGTTTTATTTGGTTTTTTAAGTGTTAACAGCCGCACTTTTGTGAGTATTACTGTAGCATCAATAATTACAACACCTTTTGTGACTTTTTACTGTAGCACTACCTTTTTTATTGTTGCAATTCGTTGTGTTTTATTACTTTTGTGTTCCAAAGATGGAATAAATTTGGTGTTCCACAATGCAAAATTTGAAATTTTGTTTGGATTTGGATGTGATACTTGTTATATTGATGATATTAAATATCTTTCCAAATGATGTGTAAAATATGCAATGTAATAATGTTTAAGATACATGTCACTAACAAAATAACATTTATTCTTGTACTAGATCGTTAATAAACTTACCACTAGAGATGTTAAATCTTGGTGATATTCTAGAATAACACCAAAGTTGAAAACAAAGCTTAATAAAACCGATAATGAGAAAGAATCTGAAGCAATCAAAAGATGATTTAAATCCTCATCATGCATTTTCATACTTCTCGGCCTCCTTCTTGCTACATTGCAACCTCTTGCATATTAGAGATTTCTGCACATGAAATACACCTAAGCGTGTATAAAATCGATCATAGCTATATGAGGCTAGATTAAAAATTTAATCCAATAAAACAAACACATATCATATAAAAAAATACCGGGGATGTTAAATCCTCATCATTTGCCGATTCGAATCATTGCTAAAGTCATTCATTGTTGATCTACATAATAAAAATAAAATAAATAAGTTTATTCATACAAAAACAAAAGAGAAGAGATTGGGAGAAATTAAATGGGGTAATCACCTTTCATGCAATTTAGGACAATTTCTTTTGTCATGTTTATCCCTAATCCACATCCCGACAAAGTCTAGATTTTAAAATTGACATTTCTTTGAAGATTTTAATCTCCTTCCACATCCTTTTGATCTCACATGTATAGGGTTGTTAATACTTTTGAGCTCTCTACCACTTACTTTTCAATTGATGAGGATACCACAATTTCTTTCATATGCATCTCCTTAATTTTTCTATGTACTAATTCCAATTCATTGAAGAGGACATTAGTGCCTTCAACGATAAGGCAAGCATCATCAACTACCATAGAAGCTAATTGAGATAGTTGTGCATGCCTCGTTATCAAATACTTATCTTGGTGTTCATTAATTTCATAACCACTATTGTCAAAGACTCCACCAACTTTGGCACTTTTTGTCCATCTCCTCAAAATGTATTGACTTGGTAAATAGACAATTTATTTAAACCGAAAATAAGCCAACATATGCCTACATGAGATTCCTTTGAAATCAAATTGTCTACAACTACATGATCTGATGTGGATTCCTTCAAAAAAGTCAAATGTCTATGTCTTGATGAACTTCCTTCAACCCTTTGAACATTATAAAGTCGATCTCATCATCTTCAAGAGTGCAATTTAAAATGTAAGCAACACTTTCAAACATTTCCTTTTGAAAAGATAGAAAATTAACTTTGTATATATCTTAGCCATTTGTGTTTCCATAGGCCATAAAGATGTCAACTTTGGTTGCTCATTCATATACTTATGATCAACCAACTCTTCATGTCATTGATGACCTACATTTCGATTAAAGCGTGTAAGAAAATCCATCAATGAATTTCTTCTTGAAATATATTTCTTGAAAAAGATGTGAACTTTCAGCTCTTTGACTACTTGACATCCCGAAATGCATATTAACATATGTTGGAACCCACTTATTGATTTCATATAATTGGCATAACCATGCATTATCATCAAGTTTAATTTTCTTCAATAAATCAAACCAACTTGCTTCAAACTCTTCTTTTGTTTTGAATTTAATATGATATTTCTAAACAAGTTATAATTATCACGATAAATTATCGCACCTAATTTTGAAAACTTGTTTAAAATATGCCAAATACAATACCGATGAGCAGTTAATGGTAGAACTTCACCAATAGCCTTGGTCATTGCGGGATCTTGATCGGTAATAATCACTTGAGCACCATTTGGCATAGCATCTAATAATTTTTGAACAACCAAATAAAGGACTCCGTTTTCTCATCACTTAAAAAGGCACACCCAAAAATGATAGTTTGACCATGGTGATTTACTCCTATTATTGGAGCAAATATCATGTCATACTTGTTTGTGTTGTAAGTAGTATCAAATACTACAACATCCCCAAAAATTATATGATCTCCTTGCATAAGGGTCCGCCCAAAAGCATCTAATAAGTCGGCTTCCTCCATCAAGCTCATACTCATAGTAAAATGCTGGATTTTTTTCTTTTTCCATAGAAAAAAACTCAAGCAAAGTTTCCGCATCAATCTCTTTAAGCTCTTCCCTCAAACGTTGTTCATAGTTTCTTATATCTTTATCAATACAACCTATATTTTGAGCACCACCAGATTCAATTTCCATAATCCGTATTTGTTGACATGTAGGTATATTAAGCCGTGGCTTAACTTTCTTTTTTGGTCGATACATTTCTATGTGATCTTAGAAGATGTATCTTTGTGGGAGTCGCAAGTACATGGTTATGTTCTTCAACAAAAGTGCTAATAATCCAATTTGGTCTGTTTGTCGCAACCAATGTAATCTTAGCCTTACATCCAACTCGAACTATTCCTCTACGCCTTTCACCCAATCGTTCAACCAATTCTTCTGTCTTTGTGATAAAAATTATTTGTTTGTCCTTCCTTAGAACAAACAAATTGTTTCAAACTTCTCATTTGTTTCTTTATTTTTCCTACTATTATTAATCCTTGTACTAAATCCACATTCCCTAGCATATGCATTGTAAAATTAAAAGCCTCATCAATTGATTGAAATTCTTGTTTCACTTTAGGCTTTTTCATCCGACTTGTGGAATATAAGCTTTGCTTTTGCAGTATCACAATCCGACATATTTATAACAAGAGACACGTAACACTTCCCTAAAACATACCAAAATTATTTTTTAGCAAACAACAAACATATTCATATAGGTTCTTTTGGCCTCCAAGCATGCGTTACAATATCTAATATACAAGGAAACTAAAGAATACAAGCAAACACATGTAGTAGTACAATATTCCATATACAAAGCTGAAGAATATAAGCAAGCGGTAGTACAATATCCCATATAAAAGGAAACTGAAGAATACAAGTACAATATCCCATATAAATAATACAAGCAAAAAAATGAGATGCCTAGTTTATTACCATAAATTCGATAGATTTTTAATTTCAAAGAGCTACAGTTAATTATTTTTGTAATTAGAAAACATACCAGCAAATATGTAATCTTATTTGCTAAATCATGAAGTCAACTAGACTACCAATTAGCTCATTTGTAATGCAATCATTTGACTTTGAGGTGGGTTCAAGGGGCGGGCAGCAAGCATGGCAAACTCAAAAAAAGCAAAAGAATTCTAAGTGAGGCAGCATGGCATGACAAACTCAAAAAAATAAATAAAGCAAAGAAAGCAAAAACACCATCAAATCTACTTTTGCATATTTTAAATTAAAATAAATTCAAAAAGTTCTATATGCATATTCATCGCCACATCAAGCAAAAAGTTACCAATTTTTTTCGGTCGGTGTAACGATTACAGGATGAGGAGCTATGGGTTTAAAAGAGATCCACGATTACAAAATAGATCCACGATTTGCGAGAGATCGAGAAAGGGTGGAGATTTGCGAGAGAAGAGGAGGAGGTGGGTTTGCGAGAGATGAGCGTGGGTTTCTTGATCTTGGTTTTGCTTGAACCACGAAATCATGATTTGTTTGCTTTTTTATAAGGCGGTGCGTTTAAATTACAGTTTTATGTAATGAGCGTTTTATAACATTACTAACATCGGGGTTTATAGCACCCCTGTTAATATATATATTCCTTTGTTTTGGTAAGATATATTAATTTATATATATTCCTGAAAGCTTAAAGGTATGTCGAGATTTGGCACCATGATTTTTTTTTTCTTTCTTTATTTTTTTTATATTATAAATATATTATTTCTGAGTTATAATTACTGGGGCTGTTTTCCAAAGCTGAAACTTAATTGCCCACCAAAATCAAGACAAAACTTTTAAATATATAGATGCCGGTTACCTGCGTAATCTGCAAGGTTGGTGTTTAAATGAAAGCAACTTTAAGGGAGAGTTGGGTTTTTTGGGTTGTGATAAGCTACATGCCTGCTTAGCCAAGAATTACCAGTCAAACAAATCACTTGACCATTAAAAATACAGAACAATATTCATAAAAAAGAAAAGAAAAAAAAAGCAATATATTAATACATTACTTTTAATTGGCATTCCCACTCACTGTTAAAGAATTCATTTTTTTTTGTGAATCTGTTAAAGAATTCATTGATCATTCATAAATATATATATATATATATATATATACATATATATTTATTGATTTGAAATGCTGGCTTGAAATCCAATAGCTTGTGATTGGACACATAGCATGTGGTGCACCCTTGAAGCAGCATTAATTCCCTCCATATCCAAGTCAAAATGTATTGCCCGAGACAGATTAGTAAATGAATATAATAGATTATTGGGTAATGATCTCAGTGTCAAAGGTAACCCTCATATCATGCTTTAGGATTCTTGGGAAAGATTTTTCTAAACGACCACACACCTGCTTCTGCATGTACACTGTTGTGGTCCTCGTAATAAAATTCTTAAAAGCTACTTGCAAATTTCATCCTATAATTGGGTTTGACATTTTTTTAGATTTGAAACAAAGCCAGAATATATATATATGTATATAATATATATACAAAGCTAATGGTGAACTGTATATTAATGATTCCCTAGTTCTACATTGTATGGAAAAATACCAAAACCATTACATTTAATATGTATGAAAAGAGTCAAATATTGCCAACTTCAACATAATTCCCTGTTTTTTTGACGCTAGTAGAGCCTGCTTGGACCCATAGGCCACAGCATGTGCTCCACAGCTGCATTGCATATGTAGATTGATGCTTCGACAACTTATTCAAAGTTTCAAACAATGAATATTTTTTTCCAGCACGATGCAGGTGTTTCGAGTTATTAGATATAGTCAATTTTATTAAATATTAAATAGGGAGAAACTATTAAAGTAGTAAATTTATTATTTTAAACTCTAATAAAATTTTAAATCTAAAACAGCAACAAGATTTTATCTTTTAATAAAATTATAATATAATAATTCTCTTAAATTATTTTTTTATTTACCAAAAAAAATAAATACCTTTTTTCTCTTTTTGTTATTATTATTATTTGTTTTTGGGAAACAAACATTGAATACCTTGTGGAAATGGCTTGGAGGTCTGTGTGTGTCATTTCTGATTGCTTACAAACTTTTTCAAGTCATTTTCCTATAATGCAAACAGGGTCTTATTATTTGCACATGATTTTTATTAATTAATCCAAAGTCCAAACCTTTTCCATAAGATAACTCCAATTGAGGATTATCTCTGTGATACACTATCACCCTCGTGAAGGTCACCGCAGTTTTTATCCATTTGGAAAAACCAACATGGAATCCCTCAAGTTATGCACTGTGAGAAAATGGAGATAATTAATAATGAACAGGTATGTCACTAGCTATTCATCAAAAAAAAAAAAAAAAATTATGTCACTAGCTTATCATACTGATGTAGGAAGAAAAATGGAGAGTACAGGAGAAGAAAAAAATTGATATTTTATCCGATTTGTTTTATTGTTTTCTATTTGTCCTACTTGTTAGGTGAAAAAAAAAAGAGTTTCATGGCACTATTATTTAGGATAAATTGTATAATTTTATAATCTATTTGAAATATAGATGGATAGATGAATTTTAATGAGTTATGTTTTATTGTGAAGTCTCGTCTACTTATCTCTTAATCTATTTATATCTTCTTAATGAGTAAAATGTGAAACTGCACTAATTTATTATAAAATGCGTTATAATTTTTAGCCTCACTGCTAATTATTTTTTTAATACATTTTATTCCTCCATCTTTTGCTGTTAAATTCAAACTGATGAATAGAAAAAAAAAAACCAAAAAACTCATTTTATATCCACTATATGAGCAATAATTATTTTAATTGATAGTGAACCTTCAAAACAATGAAAGAAGCACACCACTGTTGAGTTCAAAATGAAGGAAGATCAGAAGAGTTCAAATTAAAGGTAGATGTTTTGAGCACAGCATTGACCCAGAAACCCAAAAGCATGAAAAACAATCATATTTCTTGGTAGGTTGGTTGAATAAAAATAAATATTCAAGTTGACGTGAGTAATAAGCTAAATTTTTGTTTCATTTTTATTTTTTGTGTTAAAGGTAACAAAAAATTATTAATTTATTTTAGACGAAACAAATTTCCATTTGGGTTTTAGATTTTTGTCAACACCGAAGTTCTGACATAAACAGTCACTTTTTCAGGAGTGAGAAGAAGAATACAAACTGACAGCTATCACGTGAAACAGTTCATACTCCCCCATGTTCCTTTAACTCCTCTTAATCCACGCGCTTCTTTCTCTCTGTTGTCTGCTCTCTCTCTCTCTCTCATTACTCACAGAGCTTCGTGTCCTTCGTTTTGTTTCCTTGTTTTGTTTTACAAACATTTCGCGCTGATTCCTTCACTTTGCTGTATAAACCCTGTGGGAGGTTTCACCTCCCGGATCTACCTGCAAGGTACGTGCACTTCGTTTACTCTCTCTCTTTTTCCTCTCTTCAATGGGTCTTCTTATTTAGCTCTCTAATCTCGGTCTGGGTTCGTCATCAGTCTTATTAGTGTCGTTTTTGTGCCTCATTTCGGTTTTGGTATATTTCTTGTTTGTTGTTGGGTGCAATTTCTTCTGGTTCTTTTTGCTAATCGTTTGGCTTCAAAGTTTCCCTCTTTTTAATTTCTCCATTATGGTTTTGGGTATTTTCTCTTAAGTCTTTGTTTTCCCGCTTTTTCTTGTGGGGAAGTTTCGCTCTTTTTGTCTTCGCAATGTGCTTGAGAAAATTTTGGTAGCAAAGCACCCTTAGTTACGTGTTTGAAACGAATTTTATGCTTGGCTGATAGTTTAATCTATCTGCACTTCTTTTCGTGGTTTTGGGTATTTTATTTTCTGAAAGTCTTTTAGTGCATGTTTTGGTTCCGTCATAAAATATTATGTTGGCTCTCGGGCTAATTAAACTATATGCTTTTAAGATTTTGATGGAAAATTTTAGCGGTTTTCACTATTTCTTTACCTATTTGATTCTTGTTGGCAGAAAATGGGTTTCATCTCCAGAAAGATATTCCCAGCATGTGGGACCATGTGTGTGTGCTGCCCTCTGAGATCAAGCTCTCGAAAACCCGTCAAGCGGTACAAAAATTGCTATCGGAAATATTTCCTAAATCTATTGTGAGTGTCTTACCATCTCTAGTGTTTCATTTTTGGTGGCCTTAGTGTCCACAGACATTTATTTACTGTTATTTCGAGAGTTCAGCATCTTTTAAAGTTTTGTTTCTCTTGTTCTGTTTTCATTTTTCTTACGTATATGCTGGTGATTGTATAATAGGTTGCAATCTGACCCCTTGATCATGCAATGTGGGTGATTTGTTACAGTATATATGGTCTGTCTAATGTTGATAAGTCAAAACTGTGCCGTATACACTCCCTCCTTAAGAAGAAATTTGCATGTTTTATTGTAGCAAAAATTAGACTTGACCTGTAACTTGTATGTACTTCCAGTTTGAGACCAATTTGTCTTTCCTTTTAGCTGTAGGAAGTAAACAGGCTTGAGGAATTTTCTGAGATGTGTAAGAAAGGAATATTTGGAAGCATTTAAGTCCTGAAATCTGAATGCAGCAATCATGCTTTTATTAGTTTCTTGTGAATTTAAGTAACCCATGGACATTGATTGCATTACATGTGTCCTAAAATCCTAAATTAAATGTTGAGATTTTGCTTTCTGTGAAATATTTGAGTCTGTGGTGAATATTTGCAGGATGGTCCTCCTAGTGAGAGGAAAATTGTTAAGTTGTGTGAATATGCAGCAAAGAACCCTGTTCGAATCCCAAAGGTATGGACTATTTTATCCTGTTTGTACACTGAGTTGTGAGCCGAGTCTTGAGCTTAGTGAGTCTGCCTTTTTTGTTTAAATTGTGCTTCATTATTGTCAACAGATTGCAAAATATCTTGAAGAAAGGTGCTACAAAGAGCTGCGATGTGAACATCTTAAATTCATCAATATTGTTACAGAGACTTACAGCAAGTTGCTCTGCCTGTGTAAGGAGCAGATGTAAGAGCTACTTGTTTCTTTCCTTTCCAGCAGTTTTTGTTTCATTGGTGAATGCAATATGATGATTAGTCAGTGAAATGTCGCTGCAATCTTCTTTTAAGATAAAGTTGAGAAACTTATTTTTTCATTTTTTTCCCTTCTCTTTTTCCTTCTTATTGAATATGATTTGCACTTTGCAGGGCATACTTTGCCATTAGTCTGCTGAATGTGGTTACTGAACTAGTAGAAAACAGTAAGCAAGACGCTTTGCAAATACTTGGATGCCAGACCTTGACGAGGTTCATATATGGTCAGGTAGATTACATATTAGATTACATATTTGAACCAGGTTGAGCATTCCTTTGAAATAAATATTAGCATATACACTAGCAAGATGGCAACTATCATGCTGATATATAATTTAGAACAGTGCACTTTTGTTGGGGTAAACAAATTTGAGACCCTAAGTCGTCCAAACATTTGGATATCCAAATACTGCTAAGAGAAATTGAAATTTGCAGAATGATGTAATTGAAGTTCTGCTAGTTAAGATACGTGTATAACTTAGCCTCTTAAACTTTTGTTTGTGACTGTGATGTAGAAGATCAATTAGACTCAGGTGGGAGGTTTTTACTTTGAAGTGGAAAGGTCAAGGATGTCTTACAGAGTTAATTTATACAGTCATTCTTATATCTCAGCGATTTGGATATCTTTTGCTTTTTTCCATCCATTTATTGCTGACAGAAAGTGTTAGTTGTACTGTGTCTGCGTAGTTCATTCTTTTGGTATTAGATAAAACAACTTGTGGAAGCTAATAGATTTATTCAGTTTTACATGTAGATCCATATTTTCATTTCTATCATAGTTAATTACAATCTTTTTGTTGTGATCTCTTATTTAATGATCCAATGCATGAGCAGGCAGATGCTACTTACACACATAACATTGAGAGTTTGGTTTGTAAAGTGTGCTCGCTGGCACGTGCGAAAGGGGATGACCGTCAAAGGCTTAGCTTGAGGGCATCAAGCTTGCAGTGTATTTCAGCCATGGTAGTCTCATGATTGGGCTAGTGTTTTTAAACTTCTGTATTCAGATAGGCAGTATGTTGAAAATAAAGTTGCTTTTCTTTGATTTGTTATCTAAACTTTTAATATGTAACCTGCACTTGGTCTGTTATTTTGGACTTAGAAAATTGCTTCTTTGATAATTTTTGTCTTTTGGCAGATCTGGTTCATGACAGAATTTTCACATATTTTTGTTGATCTTGATGAGGTTAGACTTCTATTTTATGTTTAAAGCCACTGTATGTTTCAAACTTTCAACTGATTTTCTGGTAGCTTCTACAATCTGTTGAAATACATGTTAATTTCTGGTAGCTTCACAAAATGGTTAAAATTTATTTCTTATAGAAGGTTTTAATGTTATTCTCTAGTCTTTAATTTACCCACAATTTTCTAATCTGTCCTCAATTTTCATTCTAGCATTACAAATGTTTTTTATGCATGCAGATTGTACAAGTAATTTTAGATAATTATGAGGCAGATCCACAAACTGATGATGATGATGAGAGAGGGGAGCCTCATCATAATTGGGTGGATGAGGTAGTTCGAAGTGAAGGCAGAGTTGGTGCAGTTGTTGGTATTGATACTAGCCCTAGCTGTATGATCATCAGGCGACGACCTGAAAAGAAAGATCCTTCTCGTCTGACAAGGTACAAGTTATTTTGAAAAATACATTAAGAGAACTTGTCAAACCATACTTTGAAACTTGTATACCATTCTACTGCTATCACCTTGAAGTTCTTTTTCTTTTTGTTCATATGCTTTATTTTAGGGAAGAGATAGAGACACCAAAAGTATGGGCTCAAATTTGTATTCAGAGAATGGTTGAGTTAGCCAAGGAGAGCACAACAATGCGCCGTATATTGGATCCAATGTTTGTTTACTTTGACTCTGGACGGCACTGGGTTCCTCAGCAAGGGCTAGCCATGGTGGTTTTGTCAGATATGTCTTACTTCATGGAGAGTTCTGGTATCTTGACTTCCTTTCCATTTTAGGAGGCCTTTTCAAAGCTTATTATGGACTGCAATTATGTGCATATATTAAGCTGTAATCTCTTGGTGCTTAATCCTGTCAATTTTGTATCAGGAAACCAGCAGTTGATCTTGACTCATGTGATCCGCCATCTTGACCGCAAAAATGTTTCACATGATCCTCAACTCAAATCTTATGTCATTCAAGTTGCTACTGCTTTAGCTAGGGAAATTAGATCTGGAGCAATGCTGCCAGAAGTTGGATTTGTCTCTGACCTGTGCAGGCATCTGAGGAAGAGTCTTCAAGCTACAGTTGAGTCAGTTGGAGAGCAAGAGTCAAACTTGAATATCATGCTCCAGAATTCAATTGAAGATTGCTTACTTGAAATTGCCAAGAGAGTAAGTTTGTTGCTTATTGTATATGTAGTTGCTGCTTTTGTGGTGCTTTTACTTAAGCTATAGTGGTTCTTACTAGATTGGCAATGCACAACCACTATTTGACATGATGGCAATAACACTGGAGAAGCTGCCATCAGGAATAGTTGCTAGGGCGACCATTGGATCATTAATGATTCTTGCTTATACAATCTCGCAGGCATTGGTCTCTTCACGTTCATGGCAGGTGAGAGGATTCTGGTGATGTTATATACTTATTTATAGTTTTCACGTGATGCCTTGTGCCTATATTTCATAAAGATTTTGTTTGAGATGGTGGACGTTTGCAATATATTTTTGTAAAGGGTACCACCATCTTTCATTTATTTTATTTTATTTATTTATTTGTGGAACTATGGAAGTACCACAATCTACCAATTCTAAGATTGAAGGTCCCCAACTCCTCCCCCCCTCCCCTCCCCCCCACACCAACCGCCAACCGCCAACCCACCCACATACATCCACATTTTCAAATTTTGAGTCTCCTGCCCTTGGCATTGAATACCACTGATGAGCATTTTTATTGTTTTCATGTAGGTGTTTCCAGAGTCGCTACTCATACAACTTTTGAAAGTGATGTTACATCCAGACATTGAAACACGTGTTGGAGCACACCAGATATTTTCTATTCTTCTCATCCCATGTTCTAATCGTCCACTGCATGAAGTAGCTTCACTGCATACTGGTTTTCTACACCAATCAAGAAGATGGCATTCAAATACTTCATCTACCTTTGCTTCAATTACAGCAAGGCTTGAAAAGCTCCGAAAGGAAAAGGGTGGTTCCAAAGCAGAAAAGCACTGGAATAATGCTCATGATGCTTTTGAAGGAACGGACATTGTGGAAGAAGACTGCAAGCACGAGCGTGGACACAAGAATTCCCCTAACTTTTACAAGATTAGCTCCATTATTGAAAAGACATATGGGTCAATTAGCTTAAATGAGGCAGTAAGTAATTTCATCATTTCTGTAACTGGTCACATATGTGGGATTGGATAATGTTCAGTTATTTAGATAGTCTGTATAATTTTTTGTTTGTTGATTGCCTCAGGAGCCATTTGTCATGAAGCTTACTGAGGATCAAATTGCACACTTGCTGTCTGCTTTTTGGATACAAGCCAATCTTCCAGATAATTTGCCCTCAAATGTTGAAGCTATAGCTCATTCTTTCATTTTAACACTTATTTCTTCACGCTTGAAGGTGATATATTACATACATTTTACCTTTCAGTCTTATTTGACTTATGCTCTATTTTGTTTTTGTTATTTCTCATTTTCTCAATGAAGCCATTTCATTCTGATTAATGAGAGTGGGACACTAATTTTTCCTTGGCTATTAATAACTTATAATTATGTTGATGAGAGTGGGACACTTGCCTTGGCTATTAATAACTTATAATTATCTATTTTCTTTATGTAAGGAAATATCTCCTCATGAGCTCAAGTAATCTCTGATAGCATTTCTTTAAATTTGTAATATTGCAGAATCCAAATGACAGCGTTGTGGTCCATTTCTTTCAGTTTCTTCTGTCTCTCAGGAATATATCTCTTGACTTTAACAATGGTGAGGATGGACGAGAACCTTAGTATTTCAATTTTGCAGAAAATTATGATGTATATAACAATCGCACATTATCTCTTGCCAGGGTCATTGCCTTCAGCATGCCAGAGATCTTTACTTGTGCTATCGATGGGCATGTTGATGTTTGCAGCTAAGATCTACCATATTCCTGATCTGAATGATTTTCTCAAGTCATTAATTCCAAAGGATGTGAGTATATAATTATTTTTGCTGTCTCTCTAATATGCTACAGGCTTACCTTTACTGGTTATGATGGTAAACCTATCTACTTTTTAGTAATAGGTGAGCGAATGCTCTTCTAGCATCCATTTGATTTTAATTGTGTAATTTGCAACCACTGCACTCTACTTTCTGCAAATAACTTATTGTTATTATCTTTGCAAATTTAGATTGATCCTTATCTGGGCATTTGTGATGATCTTCAAGTATATCTAAAGCCTGAGGTTGACGTGAGAGGATTTGGATCTGTTGCTGATAATCAGTTAGCTGCATCATTATTATCTGACTTGCGGAACAAATTATATGAATCTGAGAATGTCATAGTAGACATTTTAGTTCAGAATCTAGCAAATATAACCAAGGTATAATGGTTATTGATGGACAAGAGTCTTCTCTCTGTCTCGTCTCCCTCTCTCATATAATTTGCTCGTTTCTTGTTAAGCTGGAGGTAGAAGATGTGGCGAAGCAACTCTCAGGGTCATTCACACCCGACGATGCATTCTTGTTTGGTCCACAATCAGTACTGGATTTCGACAATAATCAAATGGTTGCTCATTCCAGTGAATCCCTTTCCTTTGATGGGGTATACTATTTATCCTAGTTACTTCAGATGGCATGCTAGCTGCCATTTGTCATTGCGATTGGTGTATTTGCTTTAGTATGTTTTTGAGGAAATTAATATTACCATGAATGGTTGTGACTTTTTTTTTGGTAAAGATTAATGGTTGTGACTTGGTGGCAGGATTTTCCTACAAATTCATTAGTGGATGATGATGGAACAAGTGAAGCATCTGTTGCAGATCTCTCTCGCTTCATTCCTAAAACGCCTTCAACCTCATCATCTGTGCCTCATGTAATAAGCATCGGACAGCTTTTGAATCGGTACCCACTACTTTCTCTGCCTCCCTCGCTCACTCTTAACACAAGCTGATATGAAAATGTTATTGTTGGGTAATAAACTGAAGGTTTATGTATGTTATTTCAGGCGCTTGAAGTTGCGGGTCAAGTTAGGGAACATCTGTGTCTACATCACCACTCCCGTTCAACACTATGGCAAGCCAGTGTGAAGCCCTTGGGACAGGCACAAGGAAGAAGCTGTCCAATTGGTTGGCCAATGATAATCGTAACAGTAACAGCAAAACATATTCAGAGAAATTATATCCGGTATTTCCTGCAAATGGACGAACAGCCCTCTGTAAGGTGAGACTACAAATTTTGTTACGCCACCAAGTATCAAACTAGAACAATCATTGAACTGCTACTAGTTGTACTTTAATTTAGAAACTAATTGAAATATTTGGTGATGTTTTATGATGATTGCAGATAGTAAGTGAATATGGTGGCGGGGCTTCTGAGGGAGTTCAAGGTGTCTTGAGGCAGGATCCGTGGGTGTCAATGAGGCTGCCACCTGCGAGCCCCTTTGACAACTTCCTCAAGGCAGCTGGGTGTTAAAAACAACCGCATAGGTACTTGGAATTTATGTTTGTGTACATCACTAGGAATCTTTTCAGTTGTAGCTCTCACTATCTTTTATTTGGAACACTTATTGTCAATGATTGTATGTACTCTTTGTAGCACGCTAATATAGTCCTATTGTAGTTTAGTTTGCAGCATACACATCTCCCTTTCTCTGCCTGGTTAATATTGTAGTTTAGTTTGCAGCATACACATCTCCCTTTTTCTGCCTGTTTAACAACTGAGATATCAGTTTAATGTCGATACTAAGCTTGCAGATAAAAGAAAACGACTATACAAGTCCATACATAAGCAGCTTGTTTTCTGCTTCTCTAAACCATGTCCTTACAAGAACATGTTATAATAACATTGCTATTTTTAAATTTTAGTATTGGTACGTTATCTTTACCAGTATATTAATGGGCCTACCAATGGTAAATGATAACATAACAATCCAATGAATTATGCTAAAATATATTAATGTCAAATTTAATATTTTAAAATTTTTTAATATTATTTTATTATCTATTTTAATTTTTTAATCAAATTTATTGTGTAATGTGGATTTGATTGTTGTAGAACATTTTTGCAAGAAAAATAAAAAAATTTGTAGAACATAAATTGACTTAAATTTTTTTAATATATGTATGAATATAAATTCATCCACAATATTTTTTTAAGTTTTCGTTTACTATAATTTTTAATTATTCTGATTTATCAACAAAAGAAATATATATTTATATTCGTTAAAAAATATATATATATATATATATATTAATTAAGAGAATATTTAAATATTATCTAATAGTTTATTTAGTATAAGAAATTAAGAAGATATTTAATAGGATTAGGGTTTATTTCAAAGGATCTCCATGAGGTTTGACTTAATTACATTGCACTTAGAAAATTTTTATTTATATCATTTCACCCTCTTAAATTAACAGTAGGCTATTAAATTTTCTCTCTTCTATTATCATGTGAAAAATAACTTTTAAATATTTTAAAATATAAAATTATAATATAAAAATAACTTTTAAATATATTATATTATAACTTTTAAAATTTATATCATTTCACCCTCTTAAATTAACAGTAGGCTATTAAATTTTCTCTCTTCTATATATCATGTGAAAAATAACTTTTAAATATTTTAAAATATAAAATTATAATATAAAATAACTTTTAAATATATTATATTATAACTTTTAAATATCATAATATAAAATTATAATAACTTTTATATAATATAAAAATTTTAAAATATAAAATTATAATAAAATATTAAGTTAAAATAATAAAATAATAATTAAAAATTAAATAAATATTCTTGCAAAATTCTTTTCTCTCTTCTTTTCCTGTCCTCCACCAATGTAGCCATCAAATTGAATTTTTTCTTCAGCACTTCCACTTCAATTTTTTCGGAAAACAATGATCAGTTAAGCTTTCTTCTTTACTCAAAGTTTACCTTGCTAAACAATATAGGATGTAAAAAAGAAAAGTTTCAAACTAAAATTAAAGTTCCCCAAAAATTAAACCCAAACTTACTCTAAAATTTTCTCAGCAAACAAACAACAATTATTTATTATTTTTAAAAAATTAACTCATAAATCAGCTTCATTGTTATCAAATGAGAGTAAAATTATTACCTTCCACTCAATATACTTTCAGTTTCATTATTAAAATTAAAGTTCCTCCAAAAATTTTTCAGCAACCAAACCCAAAATTCCCTAAAATTTTCTCCAATCCTCATAAAATTTTTTCTGAAAAAACTGACCTGCACTTCTCCACAGTCAAACCAATTTCCTCTTAAAGCAAGTGCGTAGTATCGCCATGCTTGATATTGGTTACTTTTGATGACACCTAGTCTTACTAGTGTTAGAAATTTGACTTTCAAGTGGTATGTTTATGTGATAGTACGAAAATTATTCAATGCTGGTCGGCCAATACTTACGTTATATGTTGAAGGACACTGTATTACAAAAAAATTAACCATAATTGTAATTTGGCATTGTGAGTCTCCCACTATCAATGGTAGGTTAATGCAACCTTCAAGCATCATTGGGGTCCCAGAAAATCCATATAATGGTATGGTAATTGGCTTCAACTGACTTCTATGAATTTCCAACTAATCGAATGCCTCAAGAAAGAGAACATCAACAGAACTACCATTATCCACCAATATGCAATGCACGTTATGGTTACTGATTTGTGTGGCAGTAACAATAGTGTTGTCAGGGGTAGATGTAATCCGTACAAGTTGTCATTCTTAAATGTCAACAGGACATGTTGTATCTATAAAATAAAGAGTATAGAACTGAAGTTTTGGATGGGGGGATGTAGTACCTGTCTTGCGTATGCTTTCCTTGGTCTGTTAGATTTCCATGTTCAATTTGGTTCTCCAATAATTGTATGAATATATTGACTTGGTGGTGGTTGTAAACGTAATTAAGGTTGTTGATGAACATATTCTCTGAGTTGTCCCTGGCGAATGAAATTTTCTATCTCCTCTTTAAGCTCAAAATAATCTTCTCTCTGATGACCATGGTCATTATGATAGCGACAACATTTTCGACGACTATGCTTTGTTGAGGGCATTCGCAATAGTGATGGTTAGCGGAGGATGTAATGACTTTCCAATAGCATCAAAATATCAGTTCTAGGCATGTTGAGACTAGTATAATTATTAAATGGAGGGCACACTAGGCAGTAGGCATTATCATCATAATCCACTTTATCTCATCTTGTATCAGCTAGGTTCCTTGCTGGTGGACGCCTCTTTGTTTCCTTAGAATTAAGCTTGACCTTATTCTGATGCTGGGCTGCAATGTACACCTCTACAGTGGCAAACTTTCATGCTTAAGAGATTAGGTCTGCTAAGCACAAGGTGGTAATCGATGCATGTCGAGAGTATCATTTGTAACATCATCATTTAGGTTCTGTATGAATATTTGTATGGCTACTTTATCTAGTAAGACATAGAATATTTGGACTTCATCATTAAATTGCTTAATGTTTCGTAAGAGCACGAATTATTTATGAGTTATAGCCCATAAATGAGATATTCGCTGCTTAAGAATTGTGGCCAATGCAAAGTGATTTTTAAATAAAGCCAACAATAGTGAAAGAACAAATATGGACTTGGGTTTAAGGCCAGCATACCAAGTGCTGGCTGCACTGGATAAAGTGAAGGGAAATACCTTGCACATTGGCAATGGAGTAACATTTTCAAAATCTATCCATACTAAAAACAAAGCCACATGCTCCTTTGGTTCCCCCTTTCGATGTCGTGAAATTTGGCATTTTAAAAGTAGGAGGGAACGTAGTAGATAAAATCTTGTCTACAAATGGAGAGGAAATCATATTTTAAAGAGGTGGGGGGAAAGCTCACTGTTATTCACGTACCTCATACTGTATTTCTAATAAAATTTTCTTTTTAATTTGTTCTTTGTTTGGAACAGTAAGAGGTTGGGATGGACCATGTAAAGGCCGTTCTTTACACGGGCGCCGAAATCTACATCGAGAGGCACGACCATCAATGGAATGTCTCACTATAGCAAATATTTTGAAATAAACTCTCAATCTGGGAAGCCAATCGTTTATGACAAATGATATGGAATCTTTCAGTAGCATGGAAACATCTTTCTGGTACTTGCTTATTCTTGCCTCGATCTAGCTGGATAGGAACGTCTTGCCAAATATTATCATTAGGATGTACAAACGGTGCATGGTTGCATTCTCAAGTAAATCCAAACGACCCATGATCCTATTGAGTACGACATGTAAGTCAGGAGTAGGAGCTGACATTGCAGCAGGGCAACCCCTACCTTTTTGTGTAACAATGTTTGAGTGTTTGTCGTAGGGCCCTAAGGTGTTGGTAGGTTTGGTCCTGTTACCAATGGACTTTCAGCTGGGCGCTGCTTTAAGTGTACTACATTGTTCATCACCAAACCTCCGTCGCATGTACGTGCTCCCTAAGAAGAGGATTTGATACCCTATAATTCAATACCTGCATTTGTTAGTGAAGATTGTGGTGGTCTCTCACAACTAGAAGATACTAGTCATGGCATTTCGTTGAAGAATAAAAATTCAAGTAATGTAATGCAAACATACATTGCATAGTTTACAAAAGGAAATCACAGTGACAATTCAAACCATTCAAAAACCCAAAAAAAATAAAAATAAAAAATAAAAATAAAAATCTCTCGAGAAAAAGATGAAATATAAGATGGTATTATGCTCACACAAAATTATCCCAATTGGAGTAACATCGTAAGAGAGGATAATGGCAAAGCAGATTAGACCAAAAACTAGATTTTCATTCAATTAGCATGGGCAACGTCACTATTGTAGTGATAATTTTTCATACGTACTATCTCAACATATGAACTGATCTAGAACAAATTTGAGCAAGTATATGAGTCTTTTGAATTAAAGAAATTGAGTTGAATATGTGTGTTGATTTTTTCCTTAATTTTCTTAATCTTTCATTGCATCTCCTTCACCTAAAAACCACAATCAGGAAATAGGGGTCACCAACAAAGCCTGTGGGAACCAATCTTTTTCAAAAAAAAAAAATGAGAAAAGAAAGAAGCTAAACGCTATTTTTTCTTTTGGATTTGAATTGGTTAAGGTATATATTGTTAATTATCTTATTAGTTTTAAATAATCAGATATTATATTTTAAATAAAATTTATCTTCAAAATTTAAATGTTATAAAAATAAAATCTGATTTTGTTGTTTATCTATATAATTTTAGTTTAAAAATTAAAAAATTAAATTTTAGATGAACTCTAGCATATCTTTTAAGTCTTTATTAAGGGAACTACTTCAAGTTATTTCATTCTACATTTGTCATTTATTTTTAACATAAAAGAAACTAAGTTTTGAGAGAGCGAGTTGAATTTTTCTTTATCTGCTGCTGAAGATTGTTTGGGCTTAAGCCATTAACAAGTTTTCAAGAGTATTTCAAGGATTTAAGGTAGGATTCCTTATATATTGTGTTTGTGATTGTATTCGTATGTTGATTAGTTAAGATTGAGTGTAATATAAAATGCATTGTGCATGTTCTTTGGGAAAATAATTAGGCTACTTTTTCTATAATCTAATATACATGCATGCATAAGCATAAAAATGTATTATGGTATGTGAATGATACATTACATATAATTGATATTATGAAAGTGCACTATATAAATGTTTGAGTTTGATCACGAAAAACTATATAAGTCATAATAAAAATTAAAATGCATGCATACCTATGATATGATATGTGACTATAAGTAAGATTGAAATACCAATTATATGAAAATCCAACTATTATACACAAAGTTTAAGAGAATCATAAAAGCATTGCATTATATGTTATGTGTGTTTTTTGAACATGCTTTAATGTCCCTAATGTGAAACTTATGTTAATTTATGTGGGAATTCTATTGAGTTTTATAAACTCACGCTTTAGTTTTATATTTTTTTTTCTATGCAATGAAGTATAAATTATTATTATTTAATCAAACTGTCTACAGAAGTGGATAATTGCTTAATGACTCAAGAGGAAAATCCTTTGAGATAAAAATAAGTCTTACTTGAAATATATTTAGTAAATTTTGTTTGAGATGTTTATGAATGTTATTGGTAAATTTATTAAAATATGGAAACTTCATTTAAGCAAGTTAACAAAGATTAAATTTATTAAAGTGTTATGTATGATGGTTAAAGTATGAGATTTGATAATGTATCGAATTTGATTTACTGATAGTTTTAAATTTTTTTTAGCAAATTCTACATATTTTGCTTTGGTAGTCACTCTAATCTTATTTGACTTAAGAAATTTGGTTGGGATGTATTATAGTTTTGAGATTAGAGCTACACCGAACCTTATGGCATATTTTGATATATATATATATATATTTCAAACAATATATATTATTATGATTTACAAGGGTAAAAGTATTTAATTTTGAAAATCTATTGTTATTTAATTTTGAAAATCTATTGTATCCCAAAAATATCTCATGAGCTTCATGAGATCGCTATGACCATGAGGTATGTTAAAAGTTTAATTTATTTGAGTATGTTTATTTAGGGCTTGTTTGATAACACAACAGTTTTTTGTTTTTGTTTTTAGTTTTTTCCTCTTAAATTATGTATAATTTGGTTAGTTTAGAGGTTAGTTAAAGTTTGTTAAAAGTGTTTTCATTTTCAGCTAACTAACCTTTAAACTAACCAAATTACACATAATTCAAGAGGAAAAAGTAAAAAACAAAAACAAAAAATAGTTATATTATCAAACACAACCTTAAGGATTGATGATTTTGTTTTGTTTGTGATTTGTTGTTTTCTAATTTGAGAATGAAATTATTTTAAGGGGTAAATAATTATGGAAACTGATCTTTTGAAAACAAAAAGAAAAAAGAAGCTAAATGTTATTTTTTTCTTTTGAATTTGAATTAGTTAAGATATATATTGTTAATTACTTTGTTAGTTTTAATTAGTTAGATAATATATTTAATATAGAATTTATCTTCAAAATTTAAATATTATAAAATTAAAATATGATTTTATTGTTTATCTTTATAATTTTATTTTTAAAGTTTAAATTTTAGATGAACTCTTTCATATTTCTTAAAAGTTGTTGTAAAGGGAATTACTCCAAGTTGTTTCATTCTACATTTGTTTTTTTTTTTAAAAAAAAAAACTGAGTTTTGAGATAGAGGGTTGAATTTTACTTTTCCTGTTGCTGAAGATTGTTTGAGCATAAGCTATTAGTAAAGTTTTTCAAGAGTATTTCAAGGATTTAAGATAGGATTCCTTACACATTATAATTGTAACTGTACTTTTGTATTGATTAGTTATGATGATATGAATTATAGTATACATTGTGCATGTCCTTTGGAAAAATAATTAAGCTAATTATTATGTGACATAGTCTACATGCATGCATAAGTATAATAATGTATGACGGACTATAAACGGTAAATTACATATAGTTGGTATTGTGGAAGTGCGTTATATAAATGTTGAATTTAATCATGATAAACTATGTAAGTTATAATGAAAAATTTAAATACTTATTGTGTAAGTTATAAGAAAAATTGAAATGCTTACTGTGTTATGTTGTAAATAAAATTAAAATGCATACACATCTATAATATGATATATGGTTATTAGTAAGATTGAAATGCCAATTATGTGAAAATCCAACTATTATACACTAAGTTTAAGAATTATAAAAGCATTTCATTGCAAGTATATTATGTATGTTTTTTTGACTATGCTTTAATGACCGTAATGTAAAACTTATGTTGTGTGTGAGAATTCTATTGAGTTTTGTAAACTCATGCTTTAGTTTTATTTTTTTTTAAATAATAAAAAATATATTATCATTGTTTAGTTAAATTACCTGTGGAAGTGGACAATGTAACACTCGAATTCTTTTATATATATATATATATATATGTCATATATATTTGATTAATTATTTTTTAATAAAATTAAATTAATTATTTGATTAATAGCTAAATAGAATTTAATTAAGAGTTTTGGTCTTGAAAGTTAAACAAGTATTCGGCTAAATTAGAAAATATAAGCTTAATAGGATGAATTTTTCTAAAATCCTAGAAGTTTGCTATATATATCACTGTAATACATAAGGTACGGTGGTAGCATGTTTTTTGGTGGCTGTGGTTCTGTTTATTATTTTTTTATTTTTATTTTTCAATTCCAGCTTCAAAACGACGTCGTTTTGAAGTTTTTGGAATTTTTTTTTTGGCCGTTGTTCACGTGGAGTGAAAGCTGTATTTATTGCTTTCCTCTGGTTTTCCCGACTGTGACTTCCTTTTCTCTCGATTGCAGATTCCAGATTGAAGATTTTTGGAATTTTTTTTCCTATACCAGTACCCATTTTTACCTGCTTCCATCTCCCTCGTATTAAATGTTTTGCATAGTTTTCGTTCGAAATGGGCATATTTCCGAATCATCGCAGCCACCAAGCTTTGTTGAAGAAAAAGAAAGAAGATTACAGATTGTGGCTTTGTTGAGGTTTGTGGTTGTTATCTTTAGACATTTTTTCTGGTTTTTTTTTGTACTGTTCTGATGGATGTTTGGAATTATGGGTCTTTTATTTTTTTTTTTTGTTTTTTGTTTTTTTGGGTGTTTTCAGACTCTGAAGACGACAAAGGGAGGGAAGGTCATGAACCCTACGGACGCCTATCGAAAGGAGCTCCGAAAGAAGGAATTGAAGAGGGTATTATTCGTTTACTTCATCCAATACGACTGCGTTTTTTGTTCTTTTAAGTCCTTATTCCCTTCTCAATTCCTTTTGGTTTCTTTTCCTTACGCCCATCGATTGCTTAATCGATTTTCTCGATTGGGTCCGCTGTGCCCTCAATTAATGCTCCTATTTTTCTTTCTTTCTTTTGTTTCCGTTTTGCTGGGCTGGCGATAGATAACGGGAGAAGTTAAGAAAAGTAGTGTAACAATGAAAACGTCAATATATTCTTTGCTGTTGGTTGAATTTCGAATAAATTTGGTGAATTTTCCCTGCAAATTAGTGAATGTAACCTTGTTATTTCCGATTACTGTGTAGCATTTGATTTTCGTTCCTTTTTCTTTTTTGTTTGTTTTTGGGGGGAATGGGGGAAGTGGGTTTTTTTCCCTTCGTTTTGTTGAGCTGCCAAGTGCAAAGCCTCATATTTTCCAACTTTCGTAGCTCTTGTACTTGGCTATTAGTTTTTTTAAAGCTTTATTATATTTGTACGCCTGCTGATTGGTATATCTGAAGCATAAGAAAGTCACTTTAAGTTGTTAAGCTTCAGTGGTTTTGTATGCTTTATGGGTCATAATTTTAGTTAGTAGTTTATAGTTAGTAACACCTTTTACTTACATTGCACAGAATGTATGTGTGATTATTGCTTTACATTTCTTTTTATATAAGTCTGTAACTTGGTTTGTATCCTTAATGGGTCTATTTCATGGTTTTATGTTTCTTCCATATTCAGTCCTTGCTGACTTTGTGTTATTTGCGATTAACAGAATAAGAAAGAAAGAGAGAAGCTGAGGGAGGTGGGGATCTTGAAGAAGGATCCTGAGACACTGAAGGAGCAGACTAAACTATTTGGATTTTAATTTGTAGCACTTCTTTTCGTTCATGTGATTTTTTTTTTCTTGGCAGAGGCTGATGGTGCTCTAGACAAAGCAAGAAAACACAAGAAGCGACAGCTAGAGGACACACTCAACCTTGTTTTAAAGAAGAGGAAGGTGACTGTTATATGTATCATTTTATATTGTTGCATCGTTTGTGCAGCTGTGCTTTTACATTGTAGATGAGAATATAATCCAATAATCATAAAGTAAATTTGGGTAACATAATACCATGAGAAAGGATTAGGTGACAGTGATTTGGTAGTGATAATGCACAATGAAAAAGCTATTTTAATGAAGTGTGGTGAATCATCTTCAATGGGCTTATACAGACATGTATGTTTATGTAGTTTTTGGACATTTTTCCCGTGAGTTCTGGTGGGATATCTTGCTTTATTTTCTGAAAAAGAATTGCATAAATAAGAAGCATGGCTAGGAGCTTCTGAAACTCCAGCTGATAATCTACCACATTCTATGGCCAGATATTATCATGCATAAATGAAACAATTCATGGAAATTATGCTTCTACTTCACCTAAGTCAGGGCTTAAGTTCATAGAGTTTCCGGAGACTAGAACTCTTGATTTTGCGGAAAGAATGAAATTACTTGATGCACAGAGGAGTCTTCATCTTCATTTGAAGCCAGATGTCTCAAAACTATGTGAAATCCTACAATTCTCGGTTTGAATTTTTTTTTGTTGCTAATGATTTTTGTATTTTATTATGTGCTTCAATGGTTACATACTTTTGTTCATTAAAATGATGACTCATTAATAACAAAAATTGCAAGTTGGATGTGCTACGTGATTTCATATGGTCATACTCTATATGCTGTGGTATTTGGCCTGATCATAAACAATTATGCTAAAATGCAAGACTATTGTTCCTTCCTAGCAATTTCACAACTCAAGCTTTTGATGTTAGCATATGTCTTTTGCCAGATAGATAGTGTACGGTACAATTAAATTGTTTATTTGTCATTAATTGGTAACAGAACAACTAGAGTGCTTCATTTTCTATTTCTGATTGGACTTTTGAGTTTGCCTAATGTTACATGGACGCTTGGTTACTGAAAATAATTACACAGGTCTCAAGCTAGCTAATATGACACTTTTAAGGTATGCAGTTTTCTTTTAAGGATATTGGATTTTGTTATAGATTTTGTCATGGTGTTTAGTTCTTACTTATTTAATATTTCTTGGCAGAAATCCTTTGTATCTAGGGCTCATCAGAAATATTTTTATCTTGGGCTCATCTTTGTTGTCTTTATACTTGGCCAAGCCCTATGGGTGCAGCTTGATATTTCGGGTGAATTTCACAATGGCGCGCGCTGTAAGTGTTCAATTTTATTTCTTTTATTTTAGCACTTTGTCCTCCTTCCAACCAAGTCTATTTGGAACTGTGGTTGCATGGAACTGGGGCCATGAAATGAAGTTAGTGCTAGATACTAATTTAACTTTTATTAGATTCCAATTTAACAAATTGATTTGTATAAACCCACAGTAGAATTTGAAGCAAGTACAAGCCTTAATAGGAACGGTTGAAAGTCAATTTTTTTTTTATTCCAATGATTTTATCTAGCGATATTGGGTTCCACTCTGTCAAAATTTCAAACAAAAAATTAAAGCCAGTTGGCAAAAGAGTAGCCTCATACAAAGCATTCCGTTTGATATATTCACAAAATTATTTTCCTGCAAGTTGTACCAAGTTAATTCCATGAATTTACAAACTATTCCATATTATAGAATATTTATCTTATGCTCCAATTTCTCAACGGATAAATTAAAACTTTACAATTATTATTATTATTATTATTATTATTATGCAAGTTGTACCAAGTTAATTCCATGAATTTACAAACTATTCCATATTATAGAATATTTATCTTATACTCCAATTTCTTAACGGATAAATTAAAACTTTACAATTATTATTATTATTATTATTATTATTATTATGATCATCATCATCATCATCTACTACGACTACTACAACTACCACCACCACCACCACCACCACAACCACCACCATTACTACTACTACTACGTCGTTGATCGTCCGTCTCCGCAGATCTCGTGGTTCCTGTTTCGTAGTTTGTCTGTCGTCTGTGAAAATGGGTTAGTCCGCGAGGTTGCTGAGGGTGAGCTGTGCTTAAGGGGTTGCCGTGGGTTTGAGGTTCGATCTAGCTTGGATCGTGCGGCGTGGGTTGTAACTCTGCGGATCGCGTGGACGCTAGGTGATCCTCTGACTTGTAAGCTGGTGGATCTCGGCTGTTGTGGGCAAGTTGAGCGTGGGTTCGTGGATCCAGCTCTACGTCATCTATCGGCTTGAGCTTCATCGTGGACCAGGTTGCGGGTTAGCTTGGCTTCACTGCTTTGTGGTTACTGTTTTCTGTGTTGCTTGGAGATCAGGTTGGTTTTGTATTTTGGATTTTACAGAGTTTGATTGTATCGAATTTTTGTATTTCTCTACTGTGAACTTGTTCTGTTGCCTTGGGTTGTGATACTGATTGTATTTGGAACTGATTTATGCATTTGGAACTAGTTTCTTTTTGTGGACCTAATTTTTTAAGTCCACATTATTTTTATCCAGTTTCATTGTGTGACTCTGTCTGCTGCGTTTGTGGAAACTTCTTCGGATTCTGTATTTTTCTTCTGTGAGTACTCTGCTGTCAGGATTGATTTGTAGAATTATGACCTTTGATCCGGGTTGGGAAAGAGGGGGCTTGAAACCTTCTCCAACTGGCAATTTGGATATGAAATTGGTGAATAGCTTAAATGCAGGCAGTACAACGCTGGAAAAATCTTTTGGTATTGCTGGGGGTGGGGTTGAGGCCTTTTTCAGTAAGGATTGTGCTTCAAAGCAATCTTTTTTTATTGATGTAGTTAATGGTACTAAAAATCAGACTACACCATTAATAGCAGTGGATTCATATAGCTCGTATTGTTCTTTCAAAATGAGAGAAGCCTTGAAAATTGGATGACCTGCACACCAAATTACAAAGCATATGGAAGCTGGATAAATGGTAGTTGATTTCTCTTGGAGGGGATACTTTCAGGTGCTTTTATTTTCTGCAGAGGATAGGCAAAAAGTATGGTCACATGGCTCTTTAAATTTGAAATCTGGTATAGTTCGGCTTCAAGCTTGGGTAAAAAATTTTAATCTGGCAACACATAAATCAACGAATGCTCATATATGGGTTTGATTTTATAACTTAAGCTAGGAATTTTGGCATCCTTGTATTCTCACGGATCTTACAAGAGGGATTGGTATTCCTCTCAAGTTTGATCACTCCACTATTGCAGGAAATTATGGTCATTTTGCTCGAGTTTTGATCGATGTGGATTTAGCTGGATTCGTTCCAGAAAAATTACTATTGGAAACGACAGATGATGGCATTGAAGTAGAGTTATACTTTGAATCGTTTCTGGATTTTTACACTTTTTGTCACAGTATTGGTCATTCAGTGGCTGAATGCAAGTCAGTGATTGGAAAGGTGCCTCTTAAAGATGGTTCTCATGTCAACGAAAAAGAGAATAAGACTCTGGTTTTGAATCACGTCTACAAATCGAGCGGTACCTCCATGACCTATTAAATCGACTACACCTTCTGTGACTAATGCCAAAGCCTTTGACGTATTGAATACTGAAGTAACACCCGCTCATATAGAGGACATGGTACATCAACATAATGAGGCTCCTTCCAGCATGACAAACAAAATGGGCATTGAAGTCCGATCATCTGCTCCAGATTTAGGTGCTGCTATCATCAGGACCGACATCAATACATAAACGGGTAAGAGTATTCGGACTACATCAGAAGGTGATCGGACTCCATCACACCATTCTACGGCTCCTCGTCAGGTCACGTCATGGGTTGATGCTTTTGGTGACTCAGGTAACGAGCTTGAAGATGATGATTATGCAGATGATTTTAGTGAAGACGAGTGGCCGCCTCTGCAAGGTGAGGGTTTTTCAAAACCATCAAATGAGTTTGATGATACCTCTTGTAGGGGCCAGCAATCAAACACTATGGCCATGGTTCCATTCGAATCTTCTAGTGCACTTACTGTAGCGCAGCGAAACTTGAATTTTGTTGCCTCGCAACTAAATGTTTCAGAAATCACTGATCAGAACTTATAAAATATGGTTAAAAGAAAATCGAGTCGACGAAAGTCCGACTTCAAGGCAGATTAGCGGTGAAGTTTGATTAGCCTCAAAACAATGACCATAATTTATGGAATACGGTTAAAAGAAAATCGGGTCAACCAAGGAAATTGCAGATTGCGATAGAGGGTTTGTGATTGATTAAGCCTTTCACACGGGTTTCTCAAGAAATTACTTTCGGATTATTTACTTCTATTGTTCAGCTTTATGATAAAAGCTGTGTTATTATCTATTCTTCCTTCTTGTTCTTTTTTATTTTTTCTTTAATAAAATTGGCTTAGGGTTTTTGAGCTATTTGGGGTTGACTGTATGTCTTACCTGACTTCTCCAATAGTCTAAGTGACCTTCTTCTGATTATTATTATTATTATTATGGAAAAGTTCTAGAGAGAAGCGCCTTCTCTACAGATTGTGCCATCAATCACGGCCGCGTAGGTTGCCATCGTGTGAGTTCATCGCCGATCGTCCTGGTCGCGGATCCGGTGATGTTTCGGTCCGCGGGCCGTTGATCTAGGTCGCGGTCGTGGGCTTCATCCTGCCTTGGCGTGGTGGTTGCGGTGGGGCTCGTAAGTGCCGAGTTTGCTTGTTTTAGCTCGGGTTCTGTAGGTGGACAATCACGAACTTTGGTTAGTGTGTGCTCATCGTGACTCCGTTCGGGTTTAGAGTTTCTGCCGGGTTCTTGAATTACGCTAGGTGGAGCCAAGTTTGATGGGAAAGGTGCTCCGGTTGTGGTGGGTGTCTCTCTGGCGACTTGCAAGCCATTGATCGTGTCGAATTTGGAATCGATGGGTTTGGTGGCCTCCATTTCGCAGCTAGTGGATTAGTGGTCTTCGTTTGAGAAAGGTTCATTTTTCAAACTGATTTGGTCTTTAAGTGGACTCTTGTATTCTTATATTTGTGGTAATGCAAATTGGGATTGTAAGAAACTAAGATTATTTGTGTACTTGTGGACATTTGTTATTGGGATTGTGTAGCTCTTTTTGTAATTTGTGCCCTAGGTTTGTGGTTGTCCGTCGGGTTTGGTGGGTCATTTGCATCTTGTTTGTAAATGAAGCAGATTGTATTTGTGGTTATATCAAATTGGGATTGGATTCTGTATTCTCTCTTGTGGTTGAGTTGTTTTACTATTCACTGGAATAAATTTAACTGGTTTGTGTCCGTGATTAGAATTTGTGAACTGGAAACTATCTGTTGGAAATTATGGCGTTCGATCCAGCTTAGGAAACAGGGGTATACAACCTTCTATAGCTGCAAACAAATTGGGATTAGATTTGGGTACCGGCTTAAATGTAGAAAAATAATAAGGTAACTCATTATGTAGCCAAATATATATATATATATATATATATATATATATATGCTTAAGAACAGTTGAACTAAAAAATACGCACATGAGTAAATTTATATTTATGTAATTGCCAATAATCTTTGTTAAGATTAAATTTTTATTTGGTATACGATTGTTGGAAAATTTTGGAATTATAAATAAATGTATGTAGTTGATGATATAATTTTTGGTTTGTCATGGAACAAATTGTTGGAAATTTTAGGTGTATTAAAATTATTATTCTTTTTGTATCTAAAAGAAATAATTATACTTGTATATTTGCTGGAAAAATATTTTGGATGAAAATCATTTTTAAGTTAGAAATTTCTTTACATGATAAATTAGATATTTGCATATATTAATGCATTGCTGAAATTTTATGGATTTAATTACATGTGTATAAATATATGATTTTGATTGTTGAATTTTACTTGGAAAATACTTATGACTTGTTTGATAACATAAATGTTTTCTATTTTTGTTTTTAATTTTTTCTTCTTTGAGTTATGTGTAATTTGGTTAGTTTAGAAATTATTTAGAGTTTGCTAAATGTTAGTTAGACTAAAAATGTGAAGGAAAATGAAAATACTCTCAAAGTATTTTCATTGAAAGTGTTTTCATTTTCTATTTTTATTTTTACTTAATTAAGTAGTTTAACTAATATTTAATAAATTTCAATTAATCTCTGAACTAACCAAATTACACATCAACTCAAGAGGAAAAAATTAAAAACAAATATAAAAAATAGCTGTGTTATCAAACACAACATTAGTATACTTATGTAAATATTTTCTTAAGTTATTATATGCATGCAAGTGGACAAATTCGAATTTATGCTATATGAATCAGTTACGTGTATGATCATGGCATATGCATGCATGAGCATGAAAAACATAAGAGAGAAGTTTTGTTTTTATACTAAAGAAATTTGATTTTCGAAAAGCTTAAATGATTAATTATTTATTTATTTTTTTAAAAAAGAAATATTCATGGTCATGTATTATAGGTAATGTTTGTAAATATAAAAGGAGCTTATGTATGCGTTTGTTCCACTCAAGGGAGAGCTTAATAATTCAGTTTATTGAGAGATGAGTTTACATAGACACATATAAACGTATGAATATATATAGAAGAACTCGTTGATGATCACAATGAGATATGACTATTACTCTTCGCGAGAGTGTGTGAAAAAACTTAATTTGCATGACTAGGATACAAGTGTGATTGTCCCCACTTATATTGTTTCCTCTTAATAGTTATATGATTTCTTTAAAAGTTAGTTTGTGTGCTGCTTTGGGAAAACTAATTTGCCGATGGATAATTTGCTTCTTATAAGTGTGCTAAGGGATTAAATGCTTTTATGTGAAAATTAAATCATACATCTTTATATATGTGTTTTGAACTAAAATAGTAATTATATTTTGGTTGAAAAAGAAAATCAAAATTTTAAGTATGAAGATTATTTTTATTTTACTATTTATTATGCATTTTGCATTGCATTGATATAAGCATGTGGTACTTGTTTAGTGACTTGTCATTTATTTCATTTTGTTTGCATGAGTGTAAGTGAGAAAAGAAATTAATAAAGATTGCTTAGAGCGTTGGTTTTGGGAAACAATTAGCGAGATAAGCTTGCAAGGATTAGTTAAAACTCTTCCAAAACAAAAGAAATATTTTACTTTTAGTTTATTTAGTTAATGAGATAATAGTTTAATTTATGTTTTTCTTTTAAGTTGTAGGTACTAAAGATAAATTTTTTAATTATTTGATATAATATTTTTTCTCAAAGCATTATATTTCTGGTTTGAAATTCTTAAATATTAAAGGAAAATTTTTATTGCAGCTTTTATTATGTCTTTGTATTTGTTTATGAAAAAGAAGTAGCTCTTCTTAGATCAAATTCTAAATATTCAGTTAAGAGGTGTTACATATAATTTCTTGACGGCTCAAGAGGCAAATCCTTTAGGATAAGAATAAGTGTTATTTGAAATAAGTTATGCATTTAGTAAATTTAGTTAGAGATGTCGATGAATGTTATTTATAAATTTATTAAAGTATGAAAACTTTTTTTTGGTAAGTTAAAAAAGGTTAAGTTTATTAAAGTGTTATGTATGATGGTTAATATAACACTCTTTTACCTGAATTTAGAGACCCGAGTAAAGAGATATTACCCAGTATAAATTTCAAAATATATTTATTCGGTTAATGCCAATATTTATATAAAATATTTTCTTTATTGGGATCATTTTCCATACTCATTAAAAACCATACTATTTAAAATAAATATAAAAGTTTTATAAAACTCACAACGTAAAGAAAATAACATTTAAAATCAGAGTTTATTATTCAAAGAAAAGAAAACAAAACAAATGTGAAAAATAAATTTGTACATCTGTCTTGCTCTTCATGTCCTCACTGTGACCAAGCCACATATTCCTAACTCACGAGATTATGTAGACACACAAATTCAAATATGAATGAGTGATAAACACTCAGAAAGTGTACAAAATGCACATGCAAATGCAATGCAGTATGCATGTAAAAACTTCATTTTCTTTTCCTTTCTTGAAATAGTGATTTTCCCCTTTTCAATCATAAAACACAAGGCCAGTTCAACATTAAAAAAGGCCTTAGGTAAGAAAAAAAGAGGAGGCCTTAATTATTAATAATTTTTTATAAATTTTATATGATATTTAAAAATAAATACTAGTAAATAAATTTATATTAACAAATAATAAATAGTTATTTAAAATTTATTTTTCTTATTTAAAATTTAACAAATAATATGAGAGAAAAAATAATTAAAGAAAATTAAGAGAATAGTGATGAAGAAAATGGAGAGAAAAGTGATGAAGAAGATGAAGAGAAAAAAGAATAACGTTTAAAAATTAATGACCTAAAAATTTGGAAAAAAAATTATCTAAAAATAATATTTATCTTTTTCAAAAACTGTTTAATTAGCATTAAATATTTATCTTTTCAAAATATTCCATTTTTATTTTGATATTTTAAACATATGTCAATTATTATAATACATAACAAAATTATATATATTTATATATACCTACTATATATATAATAAAACAAAGTTGGGGCTTTTGTAATATTGGAGGCCTTAGGCCACTGCCTTGGTGGCCTTACCCCAAAACCGGCCCTGATAAAACATATTCAAACATAATTTTTTCAAATCACTTGTGAAATTATTTTTGAAACAATACATTCTTAGGACTTTTCATATAGCGTAATAAATCTTTCTTTAGTTACGTAAAAGCTAGTTACTCGTCGGCAATTATTGTTTCCCAAAGTAGCTTACGATATACTTTCAAGAAAACTAAATCACTAGAACTATTTAGTGGAAACGATCTAAGTGGTGATGAACTCGCTTGTATTTGCATCATGCAATTGTTAAGGTGACAACCACCACATATGCCACTTGGCATGATCACATGTGGCCGCATGCTAGAATTCAAATTCCCACTTGCTAAACAGTTCACAAATTACAAAAGCTCTATCACATTGGTTTTTGTCTACGCATGCATGACCATGACTTTTCAAATCACTTTGGAAAAACTATTCCTTTGCATAAAAACACAAACTTTTGAAATCAATTTTTATGCAAATGTATGCACATGCCCACACAAAACTTCAATGCATAATTACAACCAAACAAGCACATTTAATGCATAATTACCAAACTACCCATCACGGTAGTAATAATTACTGAAATGCCATTGTTTACCCCACTAATTACCAAAATATCATTTTTTATGAAGATAATTAGCAAAATGACCTTACCTTTTTCGATAATTATCAAAATACCTATAAAAATAATAATAATTACCAAAATATCTCTGAAGGTAATATTAATTACTAAAACACCCCCTTATTATCCCAAAATATATTGGATTTATAAAAATAATTTTTTAATACCTCAAAACTATGTATATATATACATATATTTTCTCATCAAATATATATATATTTATACACACAAATACACAAGCACACACACACACACACATATATATATATATATATATATAATCACACACACACACACACATATATATACACAATTATACGTATCAATATACATGCTCACATACCTATATATATACACATTCAATCACACCTATATAAATATATATATATATATATATAGACACACACACACACACATACATGCAATGCTCACACATACATGAATTTATCAAAACCCTAATTTCCATACATATATACTTAATAAACAAGAAATGTAAAAAGATCAAAATGTCCTTCGTAAATTTAAAAATACCAATCAATTCACACCTAAAGAACCAATAAACATGTGGTTTTGTAAGATCCTCAACACAATTATATAATCCAAACAATAAATCAAGTAAATTACAAACAATTCAACCAAATTCACAAGACTAAAAACCCTGGAAGTTGGGGGGTTTTACCATACAACCAATCCAAATCACATAACAATAACCACAATTTAATAATATCCAACCTAGAATAGCATGTTTCTCACATATATCAAAATAAAAACCAAGAATATCACTAAAATCACAAAAGACATGGACACATATCTTTCTTCTAAAGCTTGCTACACCACTTGAATCACCTCACTCCCACTTGCTCTAGATCTCCTAAGATGGCCAGTCACTTTCCTTTCCTCTTCTTCTTGATTTTTTTCTTATTTTTCTTACTTTCTCTCTAAAATCCTCTCTAGAACACTTTTGGCTTGCTTTAATTGAGGATGGTCGAACATATGGATTTAAAAAGAAGAAAATAAAAAGTAAAAGAAAAGAATTAAAAATAAAAAAGAGGAGTCAAAGTCAAAAAGTCAAATGTCTAAAAAACTCCCAAGTAGCTCACTACGGCGTAAGTGGTGACATGCATGGTCAAAGTTTAACTGTGATCGAAAGTCAACAATTCTGAATAGTTAAAGTATGAGATTTGACTATTTACCAAAAGCTTTAAATTCTTCCACAAATTTTGCATATTTTGCTTTGGTAGCCATCCTAATCTTGTTTGATATAAAAAATTTGGTTTGGATGTGTTGCAAAGTCAAAGGGTGAAACTATCAGCACTAATTCTTCAACGTCCAAGTCAATACTGGTTTTAGGGAGAGCAAGTTTGTTAGAGAGAAGAAACCTAACCTGCTTACTTAACCTCTTTTTTTACACTTTCCTCAAGATGTGGACGACCCTTCATCCTTTGCCACCTGAATTTTTGGAGGGTTGGATATCTTCTTCCCCTTTTTGCTTATTCTCATGCTTTCTATTGGAGTTTGGATTTTATAACTATCTTAAAGGGAATAAAAATTTCCTTTCACAGTGACCATGTTAGTTGGCGGTCCCTCTTTGATGGTGGAATTAATGCATTTCTTTATTGGAATAATCATGGCTCCTAAGGAATTTCTATAACAAATCTCTCCTGAGAAGTTTTCCTTAGTGAAAACTATTTCCAACAATATCAAACATGTTCCTTCTTGTCTTTTATTTAGCCAAGATAAAATTTAATATATATATATATATATGTGTGTGTGTGTGTGTGTGTGTTTGTATATAAATGTGGACATATATATATAATGAGAAGTGTTCTAATGTATTACATCGTTTACATATAATAAGTGATAATAAAAATATAATTGACCAATTTATACAGACTTAAGAAAAAATAAATACAATATGTAATCTATATTAAGCAGACATGTTCCCTGCTATCTTTTATTTAGCCAAAATAAAATTAAAACAAAAGAGTTTGTTTTGGTTTTAATAGCACAAAAAAGATATTCTTATATAAAGACGATGCTTTCATCACTTCTCTATTTTTATTTTTTTTAAAAGTTTTAAATTCCCCATTTAATAGTTTGGGGAGAATTTAAGTTCATCTAAGCTGTGTTTGGTATGCAGGATTAGACATGATTAATTTTGTATCTGAACTGGGACTAATCTGATCGAATTAGGATTAAGACAATTTTAGTATTGTCCTATATTTGGTACATTCTGGACAAAATTATGGACTAAGACAATTTTATTCAGCATTTGTGCTTGCCAATAGTAGTGAGAACTCGCTACTATGAGCGAGATACTCATTTTTCCTCCCAGAAAAATGTCTCGTCCAAAGAAGCTAGATCTCACTCCTATAGGCAAGAGTTCCATTTTATAGTGTTTATTTGTGCTCGCTAATAGTAGCGAGAACTTGCTACTACGAACGAAATACTCATTTTCCTAGTGTTTGTTTGTACTCGCTAATAGTAGTAAGAACTCGCTACTACAAGCGAGATACTTATTTTGCTAATGTTTATTTGTACTCACCAATAGTAGCAAGAACTTGTTACTACGAGCGAGATACTCATTTTACTCTCAAGAAAATGTCTTGGCCAAAGAAGCGAGATCTCACTCGTATAGGCAAGACTTTCATTTTATAGTCTTTGTTTATGCTCGTCAATAGTAGCGAGAACTCGCCAATAGTAGAGAGAGAGTATCTTTTACCTACCAATTCAGTGGGTCAGACAGTCCCATAATTTTAAACACAAAATTGTCCACCTTCACTAAATTTGTACCAGACTAAATTAGTCCATGTTATCACCAAACACCAGCCTTCACTAATTATAGGACAAAATTAGTCTAGTCTCACCTAATTCGGGTTGCCAAACGTAGCCCTAGAAGCCTATATTAACAAAGTTAAGTGTCTTTGTCCACTGGTCTGGGTTAACAAGTACAGGTTATAAGTCAGGCTTCATAAAAAAAAAAAAGAGCCCAATTGGTGAATAGTAAAATTGGTGGAAATTAAAATTCTTACTGCTTGGGAAGTACTTAAGAGGGGGAAAATGGACCATAATCATCATCTCTTTTTTTTTTTTTTTTTCTTTCCTTATTTTTATCATTTTTTTGCTTTAAATTATGACCTCCATTTAATATTTAATGACTATAAACATGTCATCTCACTCTATTATTTTATTTAATTTTTGTGGCATATCATTATTTAATTAATTAAATATTTATTTTAATTTATTCATAAGTTAAAATACAAAAATAAAAAACGTTTTGTACCAATATCAAATTAATTATTTAACCCAAAAAAAATGTCAAATTAATTATTTTTACTGACGTGAAACTAATTTTTTTTATTTTAGACAACCAAAATAAAAAATTAAATTAAATGGAAAACAAATTTTTCTATTGCTTTTAACCCCAACTTTGTTTTAAAAAAATAAAAAAACTTTAATTTTCACCAAGTTGCTTCACTATCTATTTCACAAATTTATTAATAATTAATAAATTTTATTAAATAAAAAGAATAATGTTGCAAGAAAAAGATCATCTCCTTGTTTAATATTGTTTTCCGTTTTACTTATTTTTATTCTATTATATTAGATTATATGGTTTAATCACAATAAATATTTAATTAGTCAAAATCTGGCAAAATAAAAATTAAAGAAAGAATTAAATAAAAGGATAAAACGACGTAACATAATTATAATTTTAAATGTCAAATAGAGAGTTGAGATTTAAAATCTATAAGAGATAAAGAGAAAAAAACAAAAAGAGGTTGTTGATCCTAGAAAAATACAGATTTTAAGATAAATCAAATTGAAAAAGTTAGATGGAAAGTGGTTGCCACCTAAATAAGTGTTATTAAATTAGTTTAAAATACTTTCATAAAGATAATTTTACCCATTAATTATTAAGATACAAATTATTTTAATTTTTTTTTGTCACAACATTCTAATTGCTCTAAAAAAAAAAAAGAAAAGAAGAAAGATTAACATGAAACAAATTCTTTGAATACCGAATCCTGGGAATTTTCCTCACAAGCTTGACGTACACTTCTCAAATGGGGCCCAAGTGTAGAAAACAATCTAGTTTGTTTACAAGTACATGCATCACTAAAAAAAAAAAGTTTGCAATTTTAATGTCACATTTATGTGTAAAAAAAAAAAACTAAATGCAGGTTATGGTCTTTTAGTTTCCTTGTCAATACCTGCAATCGTCGACTTCCTAATTTTATGGGTAAACGTATGCTTTATTGTATTTTACTATTTATTCAAAATTAATTGTATTCTTACAATTAAATATTATATTGGAAAGAATTCCAATGAAGCACATGACGGTTAAAAGAATATACTTTCGTAATATTAATTCGGAGAACACTCAAATAATCACTATATAAGATCAAAGAGCTCATAAATAAAGATATGCAATCTTAAGCCAACAAACTCGCTCTTTAAAGCAACATTATCTAAAAATTGATTTAGTTACCAAAAAAAAATAAAAAAATCTAAAAATTGATTTGACTGTTTGATTTTTTTATCAGCAATAATATTAATTAAAAAAAAATATCTTTTATAGATCTATAGATGGAATTTAAAATATCAATTTTTTTTGCTGTGTAAATTTTTTGCCCAAACACTAATTAGCTAAGATGATTTTAAAAAATTTAGGTGATGGATTGTAATTAAATTGAAACCATTTATACCATTATATAAATCTATTTAAGTTTCTATACTAGAAGAGGACTACCCATCCCCCTACACCATTTTAGATTCAGCTATCTTTTTTTAATAGTAAATGATAGTGACCCATGCACATGGGGTGTGGTGTAGAAAAAAAATTAACTATTCCATCATACTTCATTTGTGAGTAGTGGTTCAGTCTCAAACTCAAGTTATTATTTGGTGTCTACTTTACTTGAATCGTCAGATGAAAAAGAATTTATTAGGGGACTGAACCAGTAAAAAGGCTCTACCCACTAATAAAATTATAAGCTGATGACATCTACATCGAAATTTTTTTTTATTCATAAAAAAAAATGATAGTGACCCACTTTTAAGTTATGTATATATAGAGATTATAGTAACCCCCACAAAGCAATGTCACGTAGAATTGATGATGACAGAGGGGTTCTTTTATGATCCATGAATTGCTGTCAACTTCTAGTCCATATCGAGGAATTGTCTTAGCTCCCGACCCTTCATTGGCTTCCCTCTCCATGTCTCTACTCTTTATAGCATTTTGGGTTCAGTGTGTCTTTTTGTGACTACAAACTTCTCTCTGATACTACCCTATTTATCTTTCTTGTGCTCTGATTCCGTGTCCAACATGAAAATGGAAAGACACGTACTAAAGTCCTTTTCACATTCCATTCAATTGTTTCCTAATTATGTTTGTGTTATATGAAACCCTAGGTTCTAAGTTCGATCAATCCTGATTGAAATTTCTTTCCATATTCGTAATGTTTTAAAAGAAAAAAAAATTGTGTACATAGATAAATGAAGTTCTAAGCAAGTCTTTTTCTAATGACCATGGTTTATTCATGGGGTTCTTAAATTCCTAATTTAAAAAATATATGCTTTATATCAAGATTTTTAATTATTTCAAAACTAGCCGAAGGCACAATTGGTATATACAAAATATATATATATATATATATAAATCTTATATATAAAATTATTTTATCCTATTGAGACGCACTAATGGGGTGCCTTGATTCTAAAAATATAGTGGTTTGATATTAAAAGCATACAATTCTCCCCTAAATGGTGGGGGAAGAACATTATCATTGCTAGTTAGCATGCAAGCTTTAATTTCTCTAGCACCTGATTAATACGCTTAGAATCTTTGATTGGCGACAAAATTTTTGTTAAGTATATGTCAAACACCTAAGTTTATACCCTTATTTTGCCTGCTTTTTATTAAATATGAACTATAATATACAGTACAAAAAGTTAAAATAATTATGCAAAGGAAAGGATAGCTATTTTCCTACAGTCAAAGATTTGCTTGTTTATCTTTCTCACTTTACAGATACTGCTATAAATATTTTATAATTCTTAACAATTATTTGTCATCGAACATCTATTATTTCCCGACCAAAAGAAGGATGTATTGTCGAACTGTTTTTCTACGTTATTTTCTTTTTGGTACAAAAAAAAACCTAAAAAGATAAAGGCGATTTGAAATTATATGGACAAAATTTCCACCGAACTGGGCCGAATAGACCTAAAGTGGAAGACCAGATTGGGCCATCAGGGCCCAAAGTAGAATGTGATTAGTAATTGGACTGACCTTTCAGAGCCGAACCAACTTATCAGTGGCTCGGCTCAGGTGAACAGGAAATGTTTTGGAAGGAGTCTTAATATTCAACTTGGAAGCTTGGCTCGGATATGAATAGAGTCAAGCAACAAACAACTAAAGTGGCTTGGAACGGTCTTCCTTGACTTGGATGTGGTAAAAGTTAAGGAAAATTCAAAATCGGAAAGTTCACTTAGCAATCAATGCTAAAAGCCTTTCCTAAATTCTACTTTCCAAATCTGGGATGAGCCAACTTAGGAACTTGCCCTAAACTAAGGCGACTAGGGTTTTCTACCCTTGGTGAGGAAAGCAAAACCAGGCCTATAAATATCTTACTATCACTCAAAGTAAAGGTACACATTCTCTGCTGATCTTACATTCAAAAGCCCAAAGTATACTCATTCACATATTGACTTGAGCATCGGAGTGTCTTTAGCCGGTACCACATCAGTGCCCTAAGACTTCACGTTTGTTCTATTTTGTAGGTCAGTAGCGGAGTGCACGACGGTTTGTAACGGAGTGCACGACGGTTTGTAGCGGAGTAAAGATCCGACATAAATAGTTTGACGATAGAAAGAGGGCTTGCAGCTGAGTTTTAGCACAAAAACCATTGCAGGCCTATTTCCAACAACTTTTGAATAATATCATCAATGACATTAGAACAACGTCAAACGCTATCCTCTGTGGTCAAATGCCTAAATGGCAAAAACAACACCAAACCAAGGCAACATTGCAGGAATATCGACTGCTAGCGGTGGAGCCACTATCAATGATACCCGGTTTGAAGAACTCATGACTCAGATGAAAGAATTGGTCCAATTAATAAGGGCCCAACAACAGCGCAATGAGACCCAGGAATAAATCAATCGTCAATTGTTGGAGGCCTTCAACGCCATACATACTCCAACAGCACCAGCAAGGACGAACCAACCACAGAAGACAAGAGGAATAGAAATAACAAGTCATGAGAAAGGGGCTGCTAAGCCAGAGGAAGGGGATGCAGATCGGAGCACCCGATCGAACAAGCATAACCGTGGTACGAACGGAGGCCGTTCCCGGAGGATTTCACGGGGCTATGAGTCTAGGGGCTCTTATTCGATAGATGGATATGCCCCCAAAAAGGAAAGAGCAACTGAAGATCGGCACCGGTTAAAGATAAGAAATGGGGACGGTTAATCCGAGCTAGTAGATTTGGTTCGGCAAGATAGAAGAATCAACGACTGGTATGATGAAATACCAGACAAACTTTTAGTGGATGCTATCACTCTAATCAACACACCAGTGGATTTTTCCGCACCAAAGTTCACATTGTACAATGGTAGTGGCGACCTTGGGGATCATATAATTTACTTTAGGCAAGTTATGATCCCTACCTGCATTCCTCAGTCAGATAGGGATGCAGTAATGTATAAGGTGTTTACTTTAAGCCTTAAAGGACCTGCCCCACTTTGGTTCAGTCAACTACCATCACGAAGCATTAGGTAGTTTCATGAATTGACACAGCTATTCATGACCCAGTTCGCATCAAGTTGCCAATACCGAAGGGATCCAGACGATTTGTTTAGGGTGCAGCAACAAAGGGGTGAACCACTTCAAGATTACATCTAGCGGTTCAACGATATGAAGGTTGAAATAATGGATTGTCCATGTGTAATTGCTTGTAGTGCGTTTAAGCGTGGATTGCTACCTGGGACCAAAATTTACGATTACATGGTCCGGAAGAAGCCACGGAATCTACTACAGACTCTGCAGAAAGCCCAAAGCTTTGTAGTCTTGGAGGAAGAAACTGAGCTGGACATGCAGAGAGCATATAAGGAGGGACAAATCGTATCCTCAAATGCTGGGGCAACCTGAGCCGAACCTAGTATTAAGGCTCGACAAAGTGACCAAGTAGAATACTCTCGAGACCAAAGGACAGTTCGTTTGGATGTACAACACCCTGACCAAATGTTCAAAGCTTCGAGACGGCGGGGAGAGTATCGCAGAAGGGAAGAATAGGACGGACCCCCAAGGGACCGGTTGTAGAAATTTGGGTTGGTAGTCTCCCTAACCCAGTTGATTAAGTACATGGAAAGAATTCACGAGGTGCGGTGGCCTCGACCCATGAGTTCGGACCCAAATATAAGAGACAATTCCCAATGGTGTGCCTTCTATAAGGAGCGTGGGCACGCAACAGAAGAATGCCGAGCAGTCAAGTGAGAAATTAAAGAGCTACTGAAGTGGGGATACCTTAACCAATTCGTCTCGAGCCAAACAAGCGGGACATGCATAAAGGGGAATCTCCCGGGAAGAAGACTCCCCAAAAGACAAACATCGAAGTGGAAGTTCGGAAAATCATTCACTCTGTTTACAGGGGAGTTGCATGCGGAGGAAAGCACATGGAAGATTGGAGGGCCTATGCTCGATAACCGATAGCTCAGGTTTGTTCAGTACAAAATGAAGAACCAATTATCAATTTCACAGCTGAAGACACCGTTGAGGTGTTATACCCCCATGATGATGCTTTGGTGGTCACATTGGATGTGGAAAATTGTACCATTAAATGGATATTGGTGGATAATGGAAGCTCGGCAAATATTGTATTCTCAAGCACGTTAGAGAAGATGAGAATTAATCCCTTGGTAGTCCAACCTACTAGAGCCACATTGGTTGGGTATAACGGGAATGAAAGCTAGGGCAGAGGGAGAATCACCCTCCCAATCATTGTAAAAAATGTGACCCAGATGATAGAGATGATGATCCTCGACACCACTTCGGCCTACAACATGATTCTAGGCCGACTATGGTTACACGCCATGAAGGCCATTCCATCTTCCTAACATTAGAAGGTCAAGTTTCCAACTAATAGCGGGGTGAATGAAGTGAAAGGCGACCAATCCACAACCCGGATTTGCTATGTCAAAGCTGTGGATGGGAAAAACAAATAGCAATCACAGAAGTCAGGGGTAGCGCAAATTGATAAAATGGATGCCTTGAAGGATCTAGAGGATGTGCAATTAGATCTAGATCACCCCAATTGCACCACTAAAATTGGAACTCAAATGGATCCCGAGGTTTGGTTTTGCTTGATCTAATTTCTGAAAGATCACTACGGTACTTTCACTTGGTCTACAGATGACATAGTGGGCATAAATCCAGGAGTCATCTCCCATAAGCTGAATGTGGATCCCATTTACAAACCGATTCGGTAGAAGAGAATGAAGTTTACACCATAACAAAACCAGGTCATCAACGAAGAAATTGACAAGTTGTTGAAGAATGAGTTTGTCAAGGAAGTGAACTACCCCGATTGGCTCGTCAATGTGGTGGTAGTATGGAAGAAAAATAGAAAGCCCAGGGTGTGCATCGATTTCACCGATCTAAACAAAACATGCCCAAAAGATAGTTTTCCCTTGCCTAAGATCGACATGATGGTGGATGCTATAGCTGGCCATCAACTATTAAGCCTCATGGATGCTTATTTAGGCTATAACCAAATCATGATGCATTTGAACGATCAAGAAAAAACAGCATTTGTGACAGAACGAGGAATCTATTATTACAAGGTCATGTTGTTTGGACTGAAGAATGCGGAAGCTACTTACCATAAGTTGGTGAATAAAATGTTCGTGGCACATCTTGGCTCGACAATGGAGGTATACATTGACGACATGTTAGTCAAGTCCGTTCGTGTAGCAGATCATGTCCACACTTGGCTCAAGCCTTTGCGATATTGGATGCACATCGGATGAAATTGAATCCCACCAAGTGCACATTTGGGGTCTACTCAGGACATTTTTTGGGTTACTTGGTTACGCAAAGGGGAATCGAGACTAAGCCGAACCAAATAAGGGCCCTGCTCGACAGGCCTTCCCCAAAAACTATAAAGGAAGTGCAGCGATTAAATGGAAGAATAGCAACTCTGAGCTGTTTCATCTCACAATCATCCAATCATTGTGTTTCATTCTTTCGAGTTTTGAAGGGGAACCAGGACTTTGAATGGAGAGAGGAGTGCAAGCAGGCATTTCAATGGCTCAAGGTGTACTTGGCTTCTCCACCCATTCTATCTAAACCAAAGTTGAGGGAGCCACTATATTTGTATCTATCAGTTTCGGACCATGTTGTCAGCTCCGTGCTTGTCCGAACTGAAGGAAGATAGCAACAACCTATCTATTATGTTAGCCGAGCCCTAGCAGATGCTGAGACAAGGTATTCCTTCATCGAAAAACTCATGTTGGCTTTGCTTGTCTCATCAAAGAAATTGAGGCCATACTTCCAATGCCACAAGGTTATTGTGGTAACCTCATACCTCTTAAGAGCTGCAATCCAAAGCCCGGACATAGTAGGAAGAATAGTACGCTGGGCTATCAAGTTGGGAGAGTATGGTATAAAAATATCAGCCACGAACAACTATCAAATCTCAGGTGTTGACTGATTTCGTTGTAGAGTTCTCAGGGAAAGAAGAGCAAAGAATGAATAGGGAACATAATAGACAGCCTAGAAGAACCAATCGAGACTACCACTATTGGACATGAACCCCCTCAAATAAAAGCATCAGTAAGTGGGACATGTCAGAACACCCAAGAGGACCCAACGTGGAAATTATTTATTGACGGTTCTTCAAATTGGCACAAAGCGGGAGTTGGAATTACGCTTGAAGACCTAGACGGTTTGAGGCTCAAGCATGCGTTTCATTTTAATTTTTCCGCGTCAAATAACGATACCGGTTGAATTCTTAGCTGAGCCTAGTGTTGCTAATACGATAAAGAAGGAAATGAGGTTGCAATGTGTATCGACGAAGACCAAAAAATAGGATAGATAAGCTCAATCATGGATTTCCTTACCTCGAGCTCCCTTCCCTCAGATAAGTCAGATGCTTGAAAAATAAGGCTTAACTCGGTGCGCTTATCAATGATCGATGGAAGGTTATATTGGAGATCCCTCACAGGCCTGTTATTAAGATGTTTGGATGAAGAAGAGTCGAACCAAGTCCTAGCTAAAATTCATGAAGGGCAATGTGGTAATCATTCATGAGGACGAACTTTAGCACACAAGGCTATGTCACTTGCCAACCATTGCGCAAGGATGTTGCCGACTATTCTCGATATTGTGAATAGTGCTAGTAGTTTGGTTTGATCCTGCATATACCTCTTGAAAAGTTAACAAGTGTGACGAGCCCGTGGTCGTTAATGCAATGAGGGCTAGGCATTATGGGACCTTTACCGTTGGCAATGGTTCAGAAAAGGTTTATCCTTGTGGCAACTGATTACTTTAGCAAGTGGGTTGAAGCAGAAGCTTATTCACAGATCAAAGACAAAGACGTGGTCCGGTTCATTTGGCAAAATATCATTTGCTGGTACGGTTTACCTCAAATCCTGGTAGTAGATAATGGGTTTCAGTTTGTCAGTTTGGCAACATAGGATTTTTGCACCGAGTGGAAGATCACCATGCGTTTCTCTTCCTTATGGCATCCTCATGTGAATGGCCAAGCTAAGTCCACCAACAAAACCATTATAGCCAATTTGAAGAAGCGACTAGAAGATGCAAAGGGAAAGTGGCCAGACGAGCTACTAGGGGTACTCTGGGCTAGCCGAACTACACCCCATAGCGCAACGGGGGAAATTCCTTTTGCTCTCGTCTACGGAACGAAGTCTGTTATTCCTGCAAAAGTTGTCATTCCAACTCTTCGAGTGGCATTAGCCGAATGAGATAGAAACGACAAGTTAAGATGAATTTCACTAGACAGTTAAGAAGAATTGAGAGAACAAGTCCTGATACGGATGATAGTGTACTAACAGCGTATTACCAGGCACTATAATGCCAAGGTTCGACCTTGCAAATTCAGGGTTGGAGATTTTGTGCGGCGCAAAATCTTTTAGAACACCCAAGAGTTAAATACCGGCAAGCTTAGTCCTATGTAGGAGGACCCTTATCGAGTCGTTGATATTCCCAGGCCGGGGGCTTATCACTTATAGGCCCTAAACGGTATTGATGTGCCTAGAAGTTAGAGCTCGGTTCATCTACGTCGTTACTATCATTAGGAAGAATAATGTATAGTTTGTTCGAACTCCAATTGTTATCCTTTTGTACAGTGCGTTTGCACTTCTCTTGTTAACGTCTTCATTCAGATCAATAAAGTATTATTTTCACATCATACAAATCGTACACTCCATGTTTATTTTCTTGTGGATGCGTTTGGTTAAAAGATTTGAGGGGTGACTCAGTCTCTATCTTTTTATTTTCTAAACAAACATATTACTATAGTACAATTAAATTATGGGGTTGGATCATAGTTAATGTAGGTGGTGCTGCATGGTCAGTTTGATCCTAAATTTGGTACAATCTTATGGCCTTGTAAAGTGTAGGGACGACCATCCGGAAGGTCAACTACCTTTCTTGGCTCGATTTAGTTCTAATATAGTCTGTCGAGTTGCTAGCACACAACTTGGTCAATCATAGTTAGAATTGTTAGTTCAGCTCGAGCATTAAGATGCACTTGGACAATTATGAAAATAATTAAAAGTGTAAGGGAATCAAAAGTTCGCATTTCATTAAAAAATAAAGGTTACAAGGAATCAAAAGACACAGGAAAGGAAAAATTGCAATCTAAGATAATAAAATCAAGGCGGCAAGAGTTAAGGAAGATCTCATCGGTTCGGTTGAGCGGTAGAAGACACCTCTCCTATGTTTGCGATTGGCTCAGTTCCTTCAGCCTTAATGGGGTTCATTGCCTCCATGAAGGAGTCTCTAGTAGGGGAGGGGGTCTTCTCAGCCTCAACATTCTTCTCAGGCTCGTCCTCATCCGAGGAAATTTCACTATCCTAGCCGCCCTCATCTTCGCTTGGCTCGAGGGTGGGCTAATCAATCTCCCTGGTCTTGAATCTTCGAATCATTTATCGTTTGGCCTTGAGGAAGGCATCTTCGACCCTTTTGCGGTAGACTATTTTCTTTTTACATGGCCAAGTCATGGCTTGGGCATCTAGTTCATCTCGCTTAGATGCAATCCTTGAAAAGTCTAGCCTTAGGTTCCTCAGCTACTCCTCCTTCTCGACCCACTTTAAGTCGGCTTTGAACTAATTCTTTTCCAGCTACTTGGCTTTACTAATGGTATCAGCAACTGTTTGCTTGAGGCATTAAACCTCCTCCCCAAGACTTTTGTTCATTGCGGTGAGGTTGTTCAACGCCGTAGTTTTCTTCTTGAATACGTTGTCCATCTTGATAATCATTTCAGTAAAGTACCAGCAATCCTGGGCCAGCTGCATTAAGATAGGAGTGGTTAGAACTAACAGGTGCAAAAAAATGAGATAATAATTGGCTCAGAATATACCTTGAGGGCACATTGCTCGGCCTCATGGCCGATATCTTTGAGGGACATTCCCCTGAGGATGACTCGATCGTGTCGAGTCATCAAACTATCCACAATCTTTGTTACTTGGTCTGGCTCAGCACGGACGGAGGCGCTATCCTCAAGCCCTAAGTTTCTTTTGGGGGCTTCAAAGGCTTTGTCCTTGTCTTTGTTCTGCGGTGGGGGTCTCGAGTGCCTTTACTTTTTCCGTGGGGGAGACTTTTCAACCGGCACGGTTACAGTCAGGTCCCTTGGTTGGACAAGCACTGTATCGCCCGAGGTTAGTTCAGGATTTAGGCTTGGTGTAGATCCACTAGCTTTTTGAGCAGCCCTTTTTCTTTTTCTTTTGCTCCTTCTCTGCTAGCTCTGTGTTAGTTGGAATTCTCACTTTCATTTTTTCTATGTTGGCTGTTGGATACGAAGCCCACAAAGGGTCAGTTGGTTCACCATATAGCAGCCTAAGATAGCCTTCAAGGACATGTGTAAATGGAACTTCAGAAATAGAAAGAGGGATACCTTCGGAAATTTATTCGGTAGACCGTCTGGAAGGACCTTCTTCTCCTCGAGGCTCGGTTGTCCAGTAACCTGATAAGCGAAGTGTCTCTTCGGAAAGCAGGGAGTGAAGGCTTCTTCCTTTTGCTTTGGTAACTCAATCGCATTGTTACGCTTTCGGGGTTAGTTAAAAGCCTGACACTAAGGTTTAGGGATGCACAATTGGAGAGTCAGTTCGGACCTGCGAGATCAAAAGGAAGAATTTAGCTAAGTGGATAATCAAATATCTTTTTCAGTCCATGCTGAGTGAACTCCAAAGTCAGATATGCCAGCTAGATGGAACAGACCCTCCCTCATGATGAAGAAGTATCTTTCTTTCCAGCCTTTGTTGCTCGTAGGTGCGTCTATAAGAAGTCTGATTTGCCATCACGTAGAAAGCGTATCTACCTTCTTCGCTCGGCTTTAGGTAGAAAAAGTGAAGGAAGATGGGCATATCTATGGGTTGTCCACACTTCTTGGACAGGACAATTAGCCCTAAGAAATAGAGCCAGGCGTTTGTCATAAGTTGCCCGGGCACGAGATTGAAATAGTTCGGCATTATATTAATGATGTTGTGAGAAAGGAGTCTAAGGCTAAGTTTGAATGTTATCTCATAAAAACAAATCCATCCATTATGAACGGAGTCTGCTCTCTCTCCTTTTCTAAGAGCGGATAGCACAACGTTACTAGGAAAGGCGTACCTCTTCTTGAGGTACAACATGTCCTCAAGTATGAAGATTGAAGGGATATCAGTTTTAATTAAGACGGGATAGTGGATATAGAACCTAGACCTATTCATCCGGATTATCTCTACCAGCGCTAGGTTCTGCGTGAGGCACAAGGTTTTGCTCGACCTCTTGGTTCGGATCTATAACCCTAACTGAGGAGCTAGTAGAGTCAAGTGAAGGAATGGAGGCAGAAGAAAGGTCAAAATACACTAAGTAGGGTTCTTAAGTGGCACGAGATTCTTCTGAGGACATTTTGGTAGGAAACACAAACTAAATAATTCAAAAATTAAAAGGGATCTGAACCTAACCTTAAATGCTTGTCGGGACAAAGACTTTAGCCGGAGGAGATGAATAAGCAAAGAACAGTGATTGATTGAATCTTGGCCGAAATGGATGCCAAATTGTTCCACAGTTGTCGGAAACTCCTTGTGATCGTAGGAATGAAATCAAAATTGGAAGTTTGCAAGTTAGAATTTGAGTTGGGGAAGTAGATCAAGCTCTAGTAATGGCGGAAGCACAGGGAAAATAAGGAGTTTCTGGAGAATAAAGAGTGAAAGTGCAACTGATAGGTTTGAGTGAGGGTTATAACCTTGGTAATAGAAGATTGAGATCGGAGGATAGAGTTTGAATTGACGGCCGTGATGAAGCACATCTTTTTAACTTCTGCACGTTGTTTATGTCACGCTATCATTATGGTGTGGGATGTGTTGGCAGCTGTGTCAAGGAGACGTTTGGTTTTCAGATTCTGAAGGGACAAGCTGGAGGACAAACAGTAACCGAGCCATTCGGCTGGGCTCGTTGGCTCGGTGACTGGGGGGCTGATTGTATGGACAAAATTTCCATCGGACTGGACTAAGCAGACCCAAGGTGGAAGACCGGGTTAGGCCATCAAGGCGTAAGGTAGAATGTGATTAGTCATTGAACTGACCTGTCAGAGCCGAACCAACTTATCAGTGGCTCGGCTCGGGCAAATAGGGAATCTTTTAGAAGGAGTCTCAATGTTCAACTTAGAAGCTTAGCTCGGACATGAATAGAGTCGAGCGACGAACGACCATAGTGACTTAGAATGGTCTTCCTTGACTTGAATGTGGCAAGAGTTAAGGAAAGTTTCAAATAGGAAAGTTCACTTAGCAATCAATGCTGAAATCTTTTCCTAAATTCTACTTTCCAAATCTGGGATGAGCCAGCTTAGGAAATTGTCCTAAATCAAGGCGGCTAGGATTTCCTACCTTGGTGAGGAAGGCAAAGCCAAACTTATAAATATGCCACTACCACTCAAAGCAAAGGAACTGCATTCTCTACTGATCTTACATTCAAAAGCCCAAAATATACTCATTCACATGCTGACTTGAGCGTCGAACTGTCTTTAGCCGGTACCACACTGGTGCCCTAAGACTTCATGTTTGTCCTATTTTGTTGGTCAGCGACAGAGTACACGACGGTTTGTGGCGGAGTAAAAATTCGGCATAAACAGAAATAATCATATATTTATAATTAATTTATAGTTCATCTAGGGAGAATGTGTAGTCACTTGTTATGAAGCATTATTGTATACATATTAAATTATCATTGATTTTAAAAGTTTAAACTATTAGGAAGTGAGTTTAATATATATATCATGCTGCTTTAGAAGAGAGTAAGAGATAGAATATTATCAACATTCCCCTACACTTGTAAGCTATATATAATACGAAGTGAGTTTAATATGTATATCATACTTTATAATACATTCTACCTTCCACAACTAACAAAAGAGCTTCTCTAATCACCTAGGACCAATTCCAATAGTATGTCATTTGGTGACACATAATTATAATAGTTCCACATCTTTTGAGTATGTAAAAATTTAGTGTGTATAGGTTTTGAATAATCATTATCTTACAAGTTAATTTATTGAGAATAAAATAGACGCATCAACTTATAATTTTAAAATTTTAATATGACATCAGAGCTACATATTTAGAAGCATATTAATTTTTTTTTAGACTTTTAAAAGAGCCCGATTTAAGTCTATTAGATGGGCTACTTTTGGAATTAAATTCAATGTATTTTTGAGACTCCTAAGTGAGCTGTTCAACACTATGATTTATAAGATACTTATAAGCACACACAATTTTCTAATGAGCAATCCAACACTATCACTCATATAACATTTGTAAACATATGAATTTTTTTGAGACTTTTAAGTGAGCCCAATTTAGATTTATCAAGCACATTAATTTTTTTAGGACTCTTAAATAAGTCCAATTTACGTCCACCAAGCGAGTTAATTTTCAATATATTTTTAAGATTCCTAAGTGAGGCCTAATTTGAGACTACCAAACAGACTAACCCAATTTGGACCCATACAAATAAGTCAGTGTCTTACAAGTGATTGAAGTAGGTCCACCAAGTGGATCAATTTTCAATGTATTTTTGAGACTTTTATATGAGCCCCAATTTGGGCTCATAAGAATAAGTCAATTTTGATGTTGGGTTTTTTGATACCATAACTTGGTGGGCTCTTCAAATTTATTTTTATTTAATTTTGTAAAAATTAAAATTTTATTCAATTTTATAAATGTTTTTACCTAGCTAACCCTCATATATTTTTTTTCAAATTAAAAGCACACACCTCCTATCATCTTCCTAAATTAAATATATGTATAAGTAATACAAATTCTCTTAAATCCAAAAAAAAAGGCTTTTCATTAATCTGTGTTTCGATATCGAATTATATATTTCCTTCGTCTTTAACAAACCAACCATTAATATACATTTAAGTTTATGTAAGTTAATATTAAACTAATTTTGGATTTTTTATTATCTAATCTTTATTGAGTTGTTGATTTGTTAATATTTTTTTTAATATGGGGTTTTCATGCAGAAAAAGTAAACTGTAAAAAATCTTGTTCACTGAAAAATTTCGTGATTGTGTATCGAAAAAGGTGAACAATGTACAGAAGAAATCAAAGGCACACTAGTGGTGCCCCTATCGACAGCCTGTTGGTTGGCAATCATCAGTGCCACACCATCGTCCTCTGTCATTTTTTAAAATTGTATTTGTCAACCGCACGTCAATCAAGTTTCAAATATACTTTGAATGCCTAAATCCATCTAAAAAATTCTGAAAAAATATTCAAATTAAAACTTATCATTTTATATTTCCAACCATATATTATGTCCCTCAATCCAAGTTCGGAAAAATCTTCAAATTTAATTTTTTAAAAAATTATACAAATTTACCGAGACAATATTAGGACGTTGGTGGGCCCACCAACACCACCCAAAAATGCTGAAAAATATTCAATTAAATTTTATTTCCTTAGCTTTACAATTATATATAATGTCTCAATTCGAGTTTGAAAAGATCTTTAAATTTATTTTCTAGCAAAACTGTGTAAATTTGACGAGACAATACTAGGATGTCAGTAGACCCACCAATGCCACTGAAATTTTTTAAAAAATAGTCAAATTAAAGCTTATTTTTTTTATCTTTACAACCATATTTCATATACCTTAATCCGAATTTGAAGAGGTCTTCAAATTTAATTTTTAGAAAATTGGGCAAATTTTTCTAGACAAAACTAGGCCATCGATAGGCCCATCGACTCTACCTAAAAATTCTAAAAAAATATTTAAATTAAAGTTTATTCTCTTAGCTTTCCAACCATATATATATGCCTCAATCTAAGTTTGGAAAGATTTTCAAATATAATTTCTACTAAAACTCTACAAATCTACCGAGACAGTCATAATGTTCAAGTTCCATTTCTATTTTATTTTTATTGGTTGTCCACAAAATTATGAAAAAATTCATGGAGAATATTTTATGTACTAGCTTTCAATTTCAATTGATTTCATAAAAGAATTTATCATAAAAGTTGATTTAAAAAAAAATGTAAAAGCTACATGAAGTTTCCATCGATGGGTCCTAAAATAGCCTATGGTGGGTGGTGGTGCCACCACCAGGGTAAGGTGACTAAAGATGGGCTCACCGATAGCACTGTTGGTCGGCCCACAGATAGTCACTTTGGTCTGGTGGTGGGCACCACCACCTTACCATAGGCCATTTTGGAACTCATCGATGGAAACTCCGTGTACCTTTTACTTTTTTTTTGTAAATCGACTTTTATGATGAATTATTTTATAAAATTAATTGGAATTGAAAGCTAATAAATGAAATATTCTATATGAATTTGTTTAGAATTTTGTAGGTATCCAATAAAAAAAAATAATCGAAATCGATCTTGGATGTTATGGTATGTAGTAGATTCGATTCAGTAAAATATATTTTAAGACCTTCCCAATCACAAATTTAGGTATATAATATATGGTTAGAAATGTAAGAGTATAAGTTTTAATTTGAATATTATTCTAGAATTTTCTGGTGGCTTTGGTGGGCCCATCGACGTCCTAGTATTGTCTTGACAGATTTGCCTAATTTTTTTTAAAATTAAATTTGAGGATCTTTCTGAACTCAGATTGAGACATATGATATATGTTGTAAAGCTAAGAGGATAATTTTTAGTTTGAATATTTTTTTCATAATTTTTGGATGGCTACCTACGGTTTTAGTAGATTTGCATAGTTTTTTTAAAAATTAAATTTGAAAACCTTTCTAAATTTGGATTGAGAAGTATGATATATATACTTGAAAAGATAAGAAGATAAATTTTAATTTGAATATTTTTTTTTAGAATTTTTGAGTGGTTTTGGTGGCTCACTGACGTCCTATAGTTGCCTCTGCAGATTTACACAGTTTTGTTATAAATTAAATATAAAGACATTTTCGAACTTGAACTGATGCATATGATATATGGTTGGAAAGCTAATAGGATAAAATTTAATTTGAATATTTTTTTAAGAATTTTTGGGTTTCGTCGATGGGCTCACCAATGTCCCACTTTTGCCATGATAGATTTGTACAGTTTTACTAGAAATTAAATTTGAAAACTTTTTCGAATTCGGATTATAACATATAATATATGGGTCGAAAGTTAAGAGGATAAACTTTAATTTGAATATTTTTTCAGAATTTTCTGGATGGATTTATGTCTTCAAATCAAATTTGAAACCTAACGGATGTACGGTTGACAAATACAAATTTAGAAAATGATAGAGGACTATGGTGTGACACTAGCAGACTGTTCATAAGGAGTAAAAGTAATTTTTGGTTATATTTTTAGTTATATGAGTTTTGGATTATTTATCATTAAATGATGTTGGACCTGTTTATGACATCCAAAAACCCTTTGATGTTTTATATGTAAAGGGAGTCTTGAAACATGACTATAATAGTCCTACATCTCCAAGTATATAAGAATTTGGTGTGTATAAATTTTGAACAATTTTCACCTTACAAGCTATTGATTTTTTATAATGAATTTGGTCAATAAACTTACAATTTAAAAAAGTTTAACACCATTACTATAATTTGGCAATTGTCTCCATTTTAGCTTCTTCAATGTAAAAAATTGGTTCTTGTTGCCAAAATGATATTTACTATTGGAGATGTTTTGATATTGCTCAATGAAGCGTATCTATAAAAATAAAACATAAACCCATGGCGTCATTGGATTACTAATTTGGTTGCCCCATTGATTGAGGTGTTTAAGAGGTAGAACACATTACACAAACAAATTATAATGTATGGCAGAAAATAATTGTAAAAACAATATATATATATATATATATATAACAACCAACCGATATACCTTTTCAGAGTTGCTTAGTGATCTTAATATCAAGAATGTGTGTTCGGTTAATTAGATTCACCTTAATTAGGTTATTTTCTTCTTACCAAGGAGATATATTCAATTTCAATCTTTACTTCTACCTGTTTCTGTTTTTATTAGATCATCTTCACTTGATTTTAAACTAGTTGAAATGCGTTTCATTCTTCTTCTTCATAATAATTTCACATTACTCGGGGACAAATAAAAACAAGGAAAAAGAAGAAATTTATAATAAAATTTAAAAGTGATACTTTTAATTTTGAAGAGTAACTTTCTATATGTTAATATGGACTTGTAACTTCATATAAAACATAGGCTTGAAAAATTGGTCAAAACTAACCTTTTTATGAGTTTGAAATGAATATAAGGAAGAAATATTGAATTTGTGATATGTTATCAGGTACAATGTCTAAAATATTTGGAGTAGGACTATTTACATAATTTATGTTTTTTTTCTTATGAATAAAAAAGGGTCTCGATGTGGATCTTATCACTAGGATTACATTAGTGGGTAAAGTTTTCTTTGCCAGCTTTGCAACCATCAGAGTCTAGAGCAAGCTGGCTCAACCTCTAGCAGATCCCCTTCACTGCGATTCAAGTAAAGTGAGTACACTGGGGGGCTTGCCAAGACTTCGAATCACAACTCTGTAGCGAGTATGATGGAATAGTTGACTTCCTTTCCTAGGCCACACCCCCATATGCATTTACATAATTTATGTAGCAATATAAATAATAGGATATGTTTTTTATTAATTAATAATAGATAATGAACACATCACTTTTATGAATTAGATATAATCTTTTAATCTATAAGAACAACTTTTATTTCAATATAAATTATAATAGAAAAACAATTAATTACAATAAACATGTCAGTATTGTCTATTATATATTTATTTTATGAATAAAATAGGCTTCGATATGGATCTTATTGGTTTAGGATTATGTTAGTAGGTAGAGCCTTTTTACTGTTTTATTTTTATAATTTTATAGGAGTTTAGAGCAGCTGACTCAGCCCCCTAATATATCCCCATCTAACTGATATTAAATATACTTGAGATAAAAATAGAATTTATTAAAATTCAAATCACAATTCATATGATAGAACTATAAATTTTATTTCCACTGGTATATACCCCAGGTGCTATTGTCTATTATGTATAATCCCTCAGCCAACCTCCTAACCTGAATTTTAACCACTGTAAACTGTAGTGAAAAGCTTTACTTTTATTCAAATATATGAAATATTTGAAGTGCAATGGGGAAAAGAACAGAAAACTGGCTGGTGGCAGTGAGGTACAACCCAAAAGGTGTTTGATCGTTCGTGAAGGTATTATATATGGCCCACAGTCTGAGTCTGTAATCCAGCGAGAAATTGAAAAGTGGCAGAAAGTCATGTCACATAAACTCAAACTAATGTCTATAAATACGGGCTACACTTGACAACCTTGTCAAATCCATTCCAGAGTACTGTTTCAGCCTTTATCCAATTCCAAAAAACACACTCTCTCTTTCTCTCTCTCTAGCTTAGTCACTGTCCTCGTGCTTGCACTGTTGTTTCCTCTCTTCAATTTGCTCAGTTGTTTTTCTTGGAAAAGCAAGTAAACTCTCAACTCTGGTCCTTCTCCTTCAAATCTGATCTTTCACCAACTTTCACTTTGGTTTTCGATCACTTCTTCTGCTTGCTGTTTGAGCTTTCATCAAAGATTAAAGCTTTTCTTTCTTTACATAGATCATGACGTGTGGCTTCTCTTTAATTAGGATTAATCTTGAACTGGGTTGTGTTTTGCTCGAACAAGTTCATACTTCATAGTGTGAAGCCCATCCCTTTTCGACTTTGTTGAATTTCATTAATCATCATCAGCTAACATAGACATATGGAAGAGTTTTACAAGCTTAACCACCCTGTAATCTCGTGCTCCAATATTGATGTGGTTGTTCATGATCAGCTTGAAAATATTACCAGCACTGCGACGACTTCTACATTTCATGTTCCTGATGCTGAAGATGATAACATGCTCCGATTTGAAACCGAGGCATTGGGAACAGAGATGTCCGATCTGATCAAGGCCCAGATTGCCGGTCACCCTCGTTACCCAGATGTAGTTGCAGCCTACATAGAATGCCAAAAGGTTAAATACTACAACTACTAGTACTATACTTTTTAATTAGTCTAATGTTTTTGGATACTGAATTAATTAATTATCTATATAATAGAAAATGTATATGTATGTATGCGGTTGTTTTAATTTCAATTACTTTTGGGGTTAACTAATTAGGTTGGTGTACCACCTGAGACGGCGTTTCTACTTGAGGAAATCAGCCAGGAAAACCACCCCTAAGTTGTTGTAGTGAAATAGGAGCTGATCCAGAACTGGATGAGTTCATGGTACGTACTCTATTTTGCTCATATATACACCATTATTTTATTTGTTAGGTTTTTTAATTATTTATGTACTGATTATTTGATTATTCTCTACGTCAATCTGTTATGTGTATTCATTTGTTTTAACCCCTTCAAAGTTGCGGTTTTTATCACAAGTTAAAAGACAAAAAAAGAGAACCAATTCTAAGAGAACCAACTAAAAATAGGAGGTATAGCCAGCAGCCTTTTGAAATTATATAAAGAATACAAGGATTAATCAAAATTTCAAACTTGCCTCAAATTGTAAGAAATTTAATTTTGACATTAATTGTTACTTGAAGGAATCATATTGTGAGATTCTTCATGGATACAAGGAGGAACTATCAAACCCTTCAATGAAGCTACGACGTTTTTGAGCAATATTGAGTCACAACTCAGCAACCTCTGTAAAGGAACATTAATAAAACCGTGGATTATCATTCAGGTAATATAATTTCTCTCTTCTTCTTTAGCTTTAGTGCTTTTCATTTCAAATTTTAAGTTTACAGGCATAGCTGTCAAAATGTATATCGTTTATCGTAACGTATTGCCTATTGTATGATATGCTTTCTATGTATAATTTATATATAAAAATTATATATTTTGGTATGCCTATATGTCATGTATAACTTAGTTGGTAATTGTGTACCCAAAAAGCTCTTTCCTACTCCTTGCAAGCACCAATAAGGTAAACTATAGACATCATTATTATATCTGTAAATCATATAAAAGTTCTAAAACTTCCTGAACATTTAAAACTTTCATTTTTCAATCATTAATTTCCTTTTAGATGGCATCATAGTCTTTACATCCTCTTATTTTTACATTAAACTTTGTTTATTTTACACAAAAGACATTGTTTTGATAAATTTTTCGTACCTGTGTATTGTGTATTAGACAATATGTTGTAATTTCTGATACACTTACAAAAGGACCGATCTTTGTCCAAAACGATATCGTATGTTTTATCATACGATACTAACAAACAATGTTTACAGGGTTGAACTTGTATGTCTTTTAAACTAGAGGTCAGAGGGACATGTTGGTTTGTACATGAATAATGATCGATGGAGGTAGCTGGTTCAAGCATGCGAGTCAAAGCCCTTCAAAGATACATACATTTATAACGCGAACATACAAACAATTGCCATGAGAGAGACCTACGGCCCCTGTTCTTCTCTCCTAAAATTATTAAAGCTTGTTTTGATGTGATTTTAGTAGTGCTAAAAAAAACTTGAGCATTTTAAAATGTGTTTGACAAAATGAAAGTAAAGCACTTTTTTGACCGGGAGGGGGGGGGGGAACTCAAGTTCTTTTTTGTTCAAGCATCTAATAGGTGCTTTTTCTGAAAAAAAAACTTTAGGTTAATTAATGAAAATTTTTTGATAGATAACATTTAATGCTTTAATGAAAGTTTTAAAAATATTTTAAAAAATAAAATCTAATTTTTCTTTAAAAAGTGCTTATGGGTGAAATTGTTTTGTTATTGAAGTGTTACAATAGAAAGCAGTATCAACTAAAAGCGCTTTTAGGGAAGTTACATCCAAACGAGCTATTTGTAGAAGTTAATAACCTTTAATTTGGTTTTAATAATTAACATAAAATTATTTGTTGCTCCAAGGATAATCTTTGTGTTTTGTGTAAAATCCCAAGCAAGTTTTAAAACTTTTACTAGGTTGTGGAAAGACTAAATTTGGCTAAGCTTCTACTATAATACGTCTTGTAGTGTTTGAAATTATTAGTGATTATTTCACGGTTCTAATTAACTGTGTGTTATGATAATGTCTTTTAATGATCATCATGATAGATATCGAGTATGTCATTGTGAATATATAGCTGTGCAAAGCAAAATGCGTAATTTGGAGAAATGTTCTTAAATTACTAAATTACTTTCCATGACATTGTATTATATCCAAAAAGTGAAAGGGAAAAAACCTTTTCTTTATTTGGGCAGTTTTAATGACTTTTACAGCTACATATTTCGTTCTTGAAAATTGTTCACTAGTGATTAGTGAGATAGTTTTCAAGTACTTTTCATGATAGGTCTGGTAACATCCTTTGGTGAACCATATATTATATAGTAGTGGGGTGGCATTGCAAGAGCAAGAAGTACTTCCCGAAACAATGAAGTACTTGTTCTTTTTCCAATTAATGTATGATAAAATTTATATATTAATTGCCATTAAAACCCATCTTTGAAATGAATGCATGCTTTTCAATTAACAACAAATTATAACACACCCAATCATAGTTTTAATTTGGGGTGTTTGGTTATGTTTGTGAAGTTGATTTATAGCGTGTGTGTATATATATGTAATATATATAACTATGGTTTTAGATGATGATCATGAAGGTGAATGCGGGACTTCAGAGGAAGAGTTGATGATGAGTGATAGTAACAGTGGAGATCATGAGGAGGAGCAGCAGGTGGTGGAAAGTGAATTAATATTAGACGAAACTTATTGCAGAGGTGGCGGTGGCGGTGAAGTGGGTGGTGAGCGGGTGTCAGAGCTCAAAGAAATGCTGCTGAGAAAGTACAGCGGATACCTGGCCACTTTGAGGAAGGACTTTCTCAAGAAACGTAAGAAAGGCAAGCTTCCTAAGGATGCCAGATCAGCTCTCTTGGACTGGTGGAATACTCACCTTACTTGGCCTTATCCCACCGTACGTCCTATACTTAATTACTTAATTTCTTTTCATTATTTGTTTTAATTTATACTATTCTCTAATTAAATTTAACCATATATATATGTACAGGAAGAAGAGAAAGTGAAGTTATCAGAGATTACTGGATTGGATCAAAAGCAAATCAACAATTGGTTCATTAACCAGAGGAAGAGACATTGGAAGCCTTCCGAAGAAATGAGGTTTGCTCTCATGGAGGGTACTGGTTAGTAATTAACTAGGTAAGCCCCACTGGCTACACTTAGTTTGAGCTGCGTACCATCCGTGTTTGTTTTGATCTTTTGAATGTAAATTAGGGTTTGCTTCTCGTTTACCTCTATGCTGGATCAGTTGGCGCTCCATCTTTGTACATTTTATCTAAACTATACATGCATGATTCTGATCAGTTGCCAACATAGCTAGCTAGCTTGGTCGATGAACCACTAGATATAGTCATTAATATTATTGATCACTTTGAGCATACTGGTAGTAAAATAGAACATTTTCTTTGAAATTTCCTAATTAGCAGCTGTTGTTTCTTGTGGCGGGCAATTAGGTGCCTTTGCGTATTTACTTTCTTCACATCTTGTTTGTACTTGTGACGTACGCCAAATAGTCCTAGGCCTACAAATTGCTCGATAGCCAAACTTTACTTCCACAGATTAAATGGCCTACAAATTGTTCAAGGTCCAAGCTCTACTTCGACGGTTAAAAGGCCTACAAAACCGAGCCAGATTAGAATTGACATGGACAATAATGTGATGTTAGAGTGGTTCCGAATCTGGTATACCACAAAAGAATTTTAAACAACACCCTTATTCAATATGAAATTACCAAAGACAACGAAAAACTATTTTCCCTTTTCTTTAATAGAATTTATAATTTTTGTTTTTGGTTTTTATTTGTTAATACGCCGGGTCTGCCAGTAACCAATATAATCAGTGGCAGGAATACAATTTATACAACTGATATTGACAAATCAATGAAAAGTTAAAACAAGAGGAAACAAATCAAAATTTTCAAAACAGAAGAGATGAAAATGGTCTTTATTTATTTATTTTTTACAAATGAGTTAACAATAGTAGCTAAATGGGTGTGTACTTCATGTTTTTTTTTTTTTTTTATTTGTGAATAAGACAACGTTAATATATAAATTATCAATTCAGAAACAAAATGAGGTATTTAAAAGATAGAGTTTATTACGAGAAGAAGTCATCTTTTGAAGTTCATAATAGCAAATTTAATTGTATCCCTAATAGTTCTTTTTTTATTTAGTTTTTAGTAAGACTAAAGTATATATAAGATATTATATAAAATATATTAATATTTAAATTTCAACTTTTACAGGTGAGTATGAGTGTTCTCTGGGCTATCTTGTATTGCATCACATCCCAAAATGCATGGGTGTGTATGTTCACTTCATTGTCGTATATGTTAGATTTTTTTATTTTTTAGATTTTAACAAACAAAAAGTGGGTGAGTTCAGAAGTTGATAACAATGTACTCGGCTTTACTTGGTAGTAACACGGAAAGTATATTCTTAAGAGGTTTTGGATTTGACACAGCCTTGTGAAATCTCCCCGACCACCTATTGTAACCTTTGACGAAAAAGGAAGTTCACAACAATTAATCCTATAGATTTGATTTTATTCAAGCCCTTGTCTTTTAAAAGAGAGAATGTTGTGTTAATAATAATAATATATCTTTAAAGTATTATACCTGAAATCAATGCCAAATGATGTTTCCCCAATAGAGAAATAGAAACACAAAGAAAACAAATATTCTAGAATTAGAAGCACTTGATGACAAATATTTTCAACTTATGATCAAATGGCCATGGGAAAAGTCCGTCAGCATCAACTGATTCATCTATTAACTCTGTAACATGATCTATTGATCACAAGCTTATCGTAGGCACATATTTATATACTCGAATCCCAAGTAAATTAAAATTATTTATTAATATCTAGTTTAATCTTGAAAACCTAAGAAATAAAGGATTAACTAAAACTTAATATTAGACATATCTCACATGATTAGCTGGAAGCTGGTGTTATTTACAAAACAAATAATATTATAAAGTGCTAATTAATAGTTTGTTTTTTCAGTGAAAGCTAATTAATAGTTTGTACTATGCAGAATAATTAATTAATGTGGTAACTATATAAACATGCACTTCATCAATGATTAGCAGAGTGGCATATCATATATATTTTAAATTTCCTAATCATGTTATCAAGCTAATTAATGTCATCCCAATAAATTAAATAGCATTAAAAGCCGATTCAATAATATTAAAAGTTTTTAGGGTTTAATTGTAACATCTATTTTTTTTCAAAATTATTGATTTGGATCCTAATTAAATTTTAACTGCCACGTTATCACTTATATTGTAATGAGATGTTTGAGAGTTTTCTGAATATTTGACAAGTGTCTAAAATATATAGTTAGAGGTCGAATGATTACTATTTTTTTTCTATTTTTGTTGATCAAAATGTTAACTTTGACCATGTTAACTTTTGACTTTGACTATTTAATTTTTTTATTCTTTATTCTTTTTATTTTTTATTTCTTTTTCTCTTTTTTTAACCTTATGGTTGGCCACTTTCACCCATAGAGACCTTAGAGAAAATTTTAGAGAGGGAAAGTGAGGAAAAATAAGGAAAACAAATTGAAAAAAAAACAAGAAGGGAGAACCGGCCACCTTAGGGACTCTAAAACAAGTAGATTTTGCGGATTTTAAGTGGTGATTTAGGGCTTTCAAGCTTAGAAAAGAAGTAGGTTTTCCTACCCTTACGTAATTTTCATTGTTTTGGAAAAGAAGTATACCTTATACATGTGAATTTTAGGTGGAATTGTGTTTAATTGCGGTTAATTTGTTGTGAGATGGATTGTATGACAAAAAACCTAATTCTTAGGGTTTTGAAGTTGTGAAAAATGTGATATTACATTGATTTGGCATTGAATTGAATGATTTTTGAGCTTGTGAGATTCAACCATAGAGGGACACAAATGACATTTTGAAATTGATCGAAGACATTTTGATCTTTTCACTTTTTGGTCATTTCATATTTCCTAATTATTTAATATGTTTATTTGGAAATTAGGGTTTGATAAATTCATATGTGTGATTGTGTGCAAGTGTGCATGCATTATATATATATATATATATGTGTGTGTGTGTGTGTGTGTGTGTACAGATATATATGAACATGTATGCATATAAGTATGTATATATATGTATGTGTGCGTGTGTGTGTGTATACATATGTGTGAGAATATATGTGTAGGCATGTGTGTATATATAGATATACAAAACTGATGTACTCAGCAAAGTTGCTTAGTACATCTTACGCAATTGTTAACGCGACCGTTAACTTAACCCACTTTTTTAATTGTCATTTTTTTTTCATGTTTTTCCCATAATATTTTTTTTGTAGCATTTTTCTTCCCTCCTGCCATCTTCTTCCCCAAGATTCATTCCATTATGTTATTTTCTCTTTTTTTTTTTTTGCTCTTCTTCCCAACCGGATTCATCCATTCACCATATTTATTTGTTTGTTGTATATTTTTTTTCTTCCCACTTCTTCCCTTCGCGCACGAACCAGCAAACTTAGGAGCTCAGGGACTATTTCACAATTTTTTTCAATCTTCCATAGGGACTAAGCTTAGGGACCAAGCAAGCTTAAGGACCAAGCTCATAAGTTTAAGGACATATGTGTTTGCATATGGGTTTCCGAAACTGTTCATCAATAAATTCTATTAAAAAACAACATTTTTTTATTTTTAATGGAAAACAACATTTCTATAAAAAAATTGTTCATCGGTCCTTACTGCATATGGGTTTCCTTCTTTCTTAGTGTGAAGGAAGGCATATAAACATTACTTATTTTTTATTTTTAATGGAAAACAACATTTCTATATAAAAACTATTTATCAGGCCTTATTTGCATATGGGTTTCCTTCCTTTTTAGTGTAAGGGACCCTCGACAGTTTGGCCTAGGGATGCCTTCTCAGTGTGATGGAAGGCATCCCTCACATTGGTAAGGCATCCCTCGATCGTTTGGGTGAGGGATGTCTTCCCTCGACTAAACAGCCGATGGATGTCTTATCAGTGTGAGGGATGCCTTCCCTTAGCCATCCCTTGTACTGATAAAGCATCCCTAAGCCAAATGGCTAAGGGATGGCCTCGACAGTTTGGTCGAGGAGTGCCTTCTCAGTGTGAGGGAAGGCATTCCTCAACCGTTTAGCCTAGTGAATTTCCAACAAGCATTATAATTTTGGTGATTTTACAATTAACATGCAATATGATCGGGGAAAAAAAATTTAAATTTCATTAAAGGATTGCTAATACTTATGAACTGTTTACTACTTATGCTAATTGATTGTAGCACAACATTCCTGCTTCCATTAATTTTCTTAATTTTTTCATTTATCACTTTCAACTCATTGAAAAGGAGATTAAAGCCTTCACTAGTGAGACATGCACCATCAATTACAGTAGAAGCTAAATGGGAGAGACTTGCATGTCATGTGATCAATGGCATGCCATCTGAATCATTCATTTGTTGGCCATAATTATTCGACACTCCAATTTTTGTTGCATATATTATCCACCTCTTCAAAATGTATTGACTTGGTAGATGTGTGAACTGTTTAAAACAAAAAAATGCCAACATATGCCTATATAGGATTCCCTTGAATTCAAATTGTTTGCAGCTACAAGAAACACCTTCTGATTGCTTGTTAAAATGAACTTTTCTAAACCTTGTTGATGAACCCTGCTCATTACCCTATAAAAAATAGTCTCATCATCCTCATATGTGCTATTTATAATGTAAGCAGTACTTTCAAATACATTCTTTTGGAAAAGTATGAAATTCCTCTTTGTGTATACTTCAATCACTTGTTTCTCCATAGCCCATACAAATTTTAGTTTTGGTTTCTCATTTAGATCAATATAATGTGCAACTAACTCCTCATGTCGCTGATGACTAAGAAATTTATTAAAATAATTAATAGAACCCATTAATGAATTTATCTGGAAATGTAGTTCTTGAAAAATGAATATTCACTTTCAGTTCTTTGGCACTTATTAACATATGCAGAATCTATTTCTTGCAAATCACATACAATTCACCCAATCAGTAAATGTCTTCCAATTTAGTTTTATGTATCAAATTTAGCCAATATGCTTTAATTTCTTTAGTTGTCTCAAAGTTAAATATAACATCTTTGAATGAATGGTAATTATCATAGTACACTATTGAGTCAATTTTTACAAAAAAAAAACTTGGTCAAAATGTGTTATAGACAATAATAATGAACAATTGATGGAAAAGCATGAGCTATAGCCTTCGTCATTGTGGGATCTTGATCTATAACAATCATTTCAGGTGCACCTTTTGACATAGCATCCAATAACTTATTGAATAACCAAATAAAAAATTCTATTTTTTTCATTATTTAGACACATAAAAAAATAATGGTTTGACCATAATGATTTACTCCTATAAGTGGAGCAAAAATCATAGCATACTTATTTGTGTTACATATTGTATCAAACACTACAACATCACTAAAAGAATCGTATGCTCTTCTAGCAATAGGATCTGTCTAAAAGCATCTCATAAGCTTATTTTCTTCATCAAGCTCAAAGTCATAAAAAAATAAAGTATTTTTTTCTCAAAAGAAAAAATTCTACCAAGTTGTTTGCATCAAACTCCCTTTGCTCTTCTAATATTTTTTATTCCAAATTCTTAAAATTCCTATCAATTCAACCAATATTTTGTGGACCACCACCAGCTTCAATCTCCATGATTCAAATTTGTTGGTATGTTGCTATGTTTGCAGATGAGAGTTGTTAATTTAAACCTTTGTTTTTGCAACTGTAATACTCTTATATAATCTTAATAAATGTACCTTTATAGAAGTGGTAAGATTATGATTATGCTCCTCTACAAATTTATTAACTATCAAATTCGAACCTGTTTGTCGCTTCACCAATGTTATTTTCACCTTACAACCTGATTGAACTACTCTTGATTCCTTACACAATGCCCATGAGATGATATCTTTCAATATTTTTTTTGGTAAGAGTCATTTGTTTTTCCTTAGATCAAACAAATTGTTTCCATACCAATTCATTTGTTTCCCTATTTCTTCTTACTATTGCTCATCCTTGCACTAAATCCACACTCCTACATATCCAAAGGTAGAAATTAAAAGATTCTTCAATTGATATAAATTCCATACCAACTTTGGGTTTTTTCTTCGATATTTGTGGACTAAAAATGCCACTTGAAGACCTAACAAACATATTTATGTTAATATAAAATAGAATATACATATAATTTATAGAAAACAAATATATACATACATACCCATAACCACATAATTTAAAAAACAACATGCAATTAAAGATCCAATTGACTATTCTAAATTTGAAATTTGACTTGGTGATATAAGAGCTTTTCATGTCCCCATTATCAAACATAGATAGTTGATACTGTTAGGAATTCTTTTTTTTCCATTTTGGTATATTTAAGAATGTTATATTTTATCAAAAATTAAAATATTATGAAAATTAATAATTAAAGAGGCAACCACGGACAAAATGACCGAGGGTCTTGGTAATCTGGTCGAGTGAAGTTCTAGATAATGTAATACTTGCTGAAATTTCACTCGACCATTTGGGCGAGGATGCCTCCTATTTGAAGAAGGGAGGCATCCTTCAGTCAAATTGTCAAGGGCCTCAGCCGTTTGGCCGAGGGATGCCTTTCCTTACATATAATACTCCGATGGATGCCCTCCATCTACACCGATTACATTGTAATTTGGATTCTAGTAACAAAAGATAACAACGAAAAGAAAACAAAATAAAATGCTTCTATAAAAGAGTCATTTTATATCAAATTTCTTGATGAACAATTTCATAAACATATGCAAACAGGGCATGTAAATGTCATATTCCATCATAAAACCCGTTGTTGCATTGCAACTTGGTCCCTAAGCTTATAAGCACTGATAATGGAAGATCATAAAAAATTGCAACTTGGTCATTGAGCTCCTTAGCTTGCTAGTTCGTGCGTGAGGGGAAGAAGAGTGGAGGAAAACAAGACTGATATATAAATATGGCTTGCTGGTTTGCTCGCAAAGGAAAGAAAAGCGGAAAAAAAATTCAAGACATAATGGAATGAATCTTGGGGAAGAAGAGGGCGGAAAGAAAAAAAAATTGACAATATTAAAAAGTGGGTCTGCCCGCGTTTCACGTCACCAAAAAATGATAATTAAAAAGATAGGCCAGTGTCAAATTAACGACCGCGTTAACAGTCGCGTACAATGTATTGACTAACATCACTCAGTACATCCTACGCGTGTCGTTTGACATTCAAAATGCCCCGAGTGGGGGCCTATAAGCATCCCTTAGTTAAACTACCAAGGCCCTCAGCTGTTTGGCTGATGGATGCCCAATGTAGGCACATTGGCACCCATCGACCAAATTACGAAGAGCCTCGACAGTTTGGCCAAGGCATGCCCAGTGTATGTACATTAGCACCCTGACCAGCGGTGAGAGCCCAAAGCTTTGAGGGTGCCACCTCACATTGACACCCCTCGGCCAAACGACCTACAACTTTAGTGCCTACACATTGTCACCCCTAGGCCGAACGGCCTCGGCAATCCGGCCATGGGGTGCCAATGTGTGTTTAGCCAAAGGGTCCCAATTTGTAGGCATTAAGATTATATGCCCCACAGTTAGACAACATGCGTTATTTTTAAACGGCTTGCGCGGGATGCACTGAGTGACTTCGTTTAGTGTATCAGTTATATATATATATATATATATATATGTATATATGTGTATTTGTGTGTGGGTGTGTATATATATATTTATACATTATCTATATGTGTGCATATATATGTTTATACATTAATTTATGGGGGTATAAAAGTAATTTCCTATTTAAAATATGTGTCTGAAAAACAATTCTTAAGGTATAAAATATTTTTACAAATATATATATTTCAAGAATTTATTTCAGAAAACTAAAATGGTATTTATATATATGCATATACTTGTTTAAATAGTATTTTCATATATAATTATTTAAATTTTATACCCTAAGGGTAAAATTATAATTTGTATTTCTTCCAAGTATAAAGTTGGAATTTTATATTTTTAGCAGTATATTTGGGTTTTAAATATTCTAAAGGGTATTATAGTAATTAATGGGGTAAGCAAGGACATTTTGGTAACTATCACTATCGTAAGGGGTAGTTGGGTAATTTTTAGTGTTTGTACTCTGCTTAGTTGTTTGTGCATTGAGGTGTTGTTTGGACATGAGTATACAATTGCATTAAAACATGTCAGGGCGTTAGTTGTTTTTATGCAAGTGGTGGACTTGTTTCTTTAGATTTTATGTTTTAAAAGTGCACCGAAGAGTACTGGTTTTAAAACTTGTTTTTATATACTCGTGGATCACCGACTACAAATGGGCATGTAGGTCTTCTCAGAGATGTAATTTAGCTGCGGGCATGTGGGTTCACTGTGAGAGCGCAGGATGGACTTATCGACTACAAATGGGCATGTGGGTCCCATTTGAATGCGGGTTTCGAGCAAAATGGTTTATGAAAGGAAAAAGGAAAAATCAGCGTTTCATGAAAGGAAAAGGAAATGGATGTTTTACACACATTACATTGCATTGATATGTGCATATGGGACGCTTACTGAGTGTTTATCACTCGCCATTGTGTGTGTTTGTGTGATTAGGTAAACATAAGAAAAGATAGTAGAACTTGGCATTGGTTAAGTCTTGGAAAGCACATCATAGTACAAGTTATTCTACATTTTGTCTCTATTTTATTTTGGACAATGGTACTCTTATTTTATTATAAATTTTCTTTACAGTGTGGGATTGTAAATAGTTTTGGTTATTTTAAATATCACGATTTTTAGTTGTTTGAAAATGATCCTAAAGAGTAAAGGAAATTTTTATTGGTGTTTTTGGCCTTATCTCTTTACTCTGGATCTTAGACTCGGATAAAGGGAGTGTTACATTAATACACTTTAATATCATTGAACCCATTCTTTTATTGTTACTATTACTTTTCAAATTGAAAATATATAAATTTCAATTTGATTCGAATATGATCTCTCCCATTCATAGAAAATATAATTGAATCGTCAAAAGTTTTTGGAAAACAATAACAATACTTCTTCTGCTGGTAATTTAGATAATTTTGTTATGTTTTTATGTAAGAGATCATCTAGGAAAATTTGAAGAGAGGACACTAACCGAACCAAATTGAAAACTAAAAGCTTCAATTAAATAAACAATTAAAACATGATGACCAAAGTACTAAAGTTTTTTTTTTAGGTAATACCAAAGTACTAAAGTTATTAAACCCTAAAATATATTTATACGTAAAACTACTAAAATCCCTAGTCAATGTTGTACCAACGATGCGTTAGTCAACCACAATTATGCACTTCCTCATTTGTATTTTTCATTTTCTTTATTATTAATGGAAACCATAACACATTGATGTTATATAGACCAGCATCAACGATCATAACACATTGGCGTTATATAGACTAGCATGAACAAAGAGTTTGAATTAATTGAAGATCAAATTCAAATATTTGAATATACTATGCTGAAGATCTTGATAGAGAGTGAGTCTTATAAATAAGGAATTGTGTGGATAGAGGCTTGACAATAATATGTAGGAGCTGCTAGCATCACTATTAAAAAGAGGCTTTTGTGGTGAAAGAAAAAAATATCTGTAAATTATAAATTAAGGCCACAAATAAAATTATGGCATTTTTGTGGCATTTGATTAACATATTCAAAAGCCAATATCGTTTTTTTTTTGTGACATTTTTAAATTGCCACCAAATATTTATGAAATTTTTACAAATGACTTAAAAGGTTTTATGGTACATAAAAATAATATTTACATAAATGCCTCAAAATTATTTTTCGTCATTATGATTAATATCATTTATTGTTACATTATTTTTAAAATGCCACTTTTCAATGACATAAACTTTGTGCTAGTTTTTGAGCTTGCTAGATGGGCTTGAGCTTAGCTAGAATGGGCCTCCATAGTGGACTTTTTGATAGGAAGTCCTTACTTAGGAGGGATCCGGGATAGGTCTGCGCGCGATGGGAGCCAAGGACGGGCTGTTGCTGATCAAGTTAAGGTAACTGCAACCACAAAAAAGGGTTAGTAGGGCACAGTGCACACCTCCTCGAAGTCACCATATTTTTCGAGATAATAACACCAAAGATTCACATAGAAGAGATTTAGGGAAAAAGTTTGCTCACACGCCATAGAGGTTTTTTTCGGTGTTCTCCTACTCTCCAATGTCTTATCATTCCCTTCGACGGGCAGAGATTATCTTTTATACCTCGGAGGTGTGGCCTTGGATGGGTGACACATGGCATTAGGTTCCCTCAGATCATGCCACCTAGCCCTCCTCTTGGCCTCACTCTACACCCCAACCCTTAGCCAGGTACATAAGGAGGTAGGGGTCAGGCCTGCTGACATGAAGGCAAATGTACTTGCCACTTTCCTTGTGCTGCGGGAGTGGTAGTTGAGCTTTTCGGTGAGGTAGGGCTAAGATTAGGTTGATCGAGGAAATGGAATTGCCTCCTAGCTAGCAAGTCAACATGCTTAACTTCGCTATTTTGGGATTGCTATTTTGGGCAAAACTCGCTTCCTCATTCCACCTAGCACAAGTAGGTCATTTAATGTGTGTCGGACATGCTTATCCAGATTGGATCTGTTGGTTGGCAAGCTGTAAGGGGCTTTTAGGTATTTTTCAGTGTGGAAGGTGTGAGCTAGGTTTGAGCCTCAACCTGTGTAGTGCTACGTAAGGTTGCATCTTCGTGGGCTTATTCGATGGATTGGAATCGACACTTATAGGTCCCGGCTAGCCTTAAAAGGGGAAATTTGCTCATAACATAGGCCATGACAATTTGATTAATCCATGTAAGTAAATTTTGTAATATGTGGCATTTTTTTAAATACCACGATTTTTTGGACATAATTGTAATTAAATACTATATTTATTAAATACAATTTTGTAACTATAATTTTTCCCATTTAAATATTCATATTTACATAAATATTCTATTAGAATTACATTATATATCTTCTAAACATCATAAAGTCTAAAACTTAAAGAAACTAATTTTATTAATAATCAAAATATAAATTATTATGTACAATGGTCTTACAAAAGTACTAAATAACATTGTTAAATAATTAACCTAAAATTTAACATTGAAATTACACTATTGAAATCCAACACTACCAACTTCAATAAAGTTGTATGGAAATCCTCTTTGAAGTATAGATAAATATAATTCCTTGTCTCTAACCTTGGTAAGGTACAAATCCAAAACAATCGCACAATCCATTCAAAGTTTCAAAAGAGTTCTTGAGAATTCTGCTTCTCTCCTCCTAAACAATCAAACAAAGAAAAAAGTTAAACTACATACTCATGAGTTCTAGCTGCAATCCACATATTATCAGTAGATTGAACAAGTTATTATCATTTTGTAAGCAATTAGTGTGTACATTCTTGACCAATATATTTTAGTTCTCATGAACTCTCATTTTGAGTTTAGGATCTATCAAGGAATAAACATGAGCATTACACATTAACCCTCATTTCCATAATTTACCTAGCATTAATTGTTGGCCCAGTTGTATGAAAGGGCATGGGCATGCGGAAAAGACGCTATCAAGCATGATTACTTTTACCTAGTTCATCTATGCCACTAGCTACGCACACATGTCGTGAGGTTTGCGGAAGACCCATCAAAAGTCAATTCTCTATTCATAGCATGTGGCCCCAAAAATAACGATGGTTCTACGTCCCACAAAACTATTAATGAAATCTAAGATATGGATAAAATAGATGTATCTAAGAGAGTTATGAATAAGAAAATATTTCAATTCACTATTTGTTTAACAAGATGCTCTATGTGGAGCTTTTATATAAGCATGTCTAATGGTAATAATATTAATACAAAAGAATTAATATTAATGCAGGAGGAATATCTCTTAATTAATGTTCCTTTAATACTTAACCGCCTAAAATTGGTTTGACTTTCTTTTGTCATATTTCATATTATTGTGGTGATCCGTGTATGATTTTTGGGAACCATTTTAGAAAGATTGTTAGGCCCCTCAAGCTTGGAAGTGGAAGAGCATGAACTCCAAGCTTTGCACAAAACTCACTTTGAATGGTTGCTTTGGCGAACACGCTGATTTCAAGCGAGATGGTATGTATTTGGTAGTGAGAGTTCGAGTAACTTTTCACAAACAAAGTGGTAATCTAATTCAAAGTGCTTTATTCATGCATGAAGAATTAGGTTGAGTGTCATGTACAAGGCACTGACATTGTCACTAAAAGTGGGGGTTTGGGAAATAGGAATACCGCCAGAGAGTGATCCAAGTGATTTCAGCATGGTTGAGGCAAGTGCTCTATATTCGACCTTAGCACTTGATCGAATGATAGTGGGTTGTTTCTTGGAGGACCATGAGACATAATTGGAACCAACAAAAATACAATATCCAATAGTGCTTTGTTGAGTAAGTGACATCCCAATCTGCATCACAAAACCATATAGAGTTAGAGCACTTTGAGCTAAAATGAGAATGCCATAGTCCAAGGTGCCTTTGAGGTATCAGAATTCGCTTAAGAACTCTTAGATTGGCAAGATTCGTTGATAGAAATGTTGGCACACGCTGTTCATAACATGAGTGATATTTAGACGAGTGAAAGTGAGTTTTGAAGTGCAGAATAATACTTTAAAATTCAGATTCATTAATAAGATTGTGGTCATTAGCTTCATGGGTGGTTTAGTGGTAATGAAAGTGGCCAAATGTGAGGATGCAAGCATATTGGTACAAGAAAGTAAATATTTAGTGTATTTACGGTGAGATAGAAAAATGTCACTAGAAAATTAGTCAATGCCAAAAAGGAATGGAAGATGCCCAGGTCCCAAAGCAAATTCAGACCAAGATGAATGATGATGAATTTTGAATAAGAGCGAATTATTGCCCGTTAAAATGACATCACAACATAGACAACCAAAAAAATAATATAAGGACAAGAGTAATAAATATATAAAGACGGTCGCTTTTATCGCAAGAGAAACCAAGAGTTAATAAAAAATAAGATAAAGCGATTAAACCAAGCACATGGTGCTTGTTTTAATCCATAAAGAGATTTTTTAATAAACAAACATGGTTAGGAAAGGAGTTATCGATAAAACCTAGTGGTTGTTCCATGTATACCATTTCTTTGAAAAATCCATGTAAAAGGGCATTTCGACATCAAG
>CM017578.2:24702871-24767116 GCA_007844105.2 Rhamnella rubrinervis
CCTAACTCTTCATGCAAGAAAGTCATTTTTACATCTAGTTGCTTAAGTTCCCAATTATAATGAGCAACTAGAGATAAAATGGCTCTAATTGTGGTATACTTGACCACAGGAGAAAATATCTCATTGTAGTCTATACCTACCACTTAAGTAAAGCCTTTAGCAACTAATCTCGCCTTGAACCTCACTCTATCAGCATCAATTACACCTTCCTCCACTACACACTAATTTTTATGTTTAGGAATCAATTCTAAAATCTGGTTTTGATGGAGTGGCTTCATCTTATTAATCATGCCATTATGCCATTGCCTAGAATGCTTGCTGTCCATTGCTTCCTTATATGTTCTTGGTTCATTGTCAACCAAATCCTAAAAAAAAACTAAAGCAAAAGCAATTAAATTAGCATAGCCATATCTCTTAGGTGGTTTTACTTGCCTTTTCTCTTTATCTCTAGTCAATTGATAATCTTGAATATTTATTTGTTCAACATGACTTGGAGTTGCTGATTCTTCCTTTCTTGTCGAGGCTTTAAACCACCATCTTCATCATCCTGTGACATCTTCCAAATCTGATTGTCCGAAGGCTCCACCTCAATGTGGCCTACTCTTCCTTTATTGGGCTAGAAGACTCTAAATTTGCTTTCTCAATTGTGAAAACAATTTCTAAATTCTTTTAAAATTGTTGAAATTGCTCCAACACTTTTATCACTAAAACAAGGCATTATAGATTCATTGAAAATTACATTCCTATTGATAGTAGTTTTAAAATCTGAAATATTTTTCATCCAAAACTTATAGCCTTTTACCCATTTAGGATAATTTAGAAAAACACATTTTATAGACCTATGTTCTAATTTTTCCTCACTTTGTGAGCATAAGCTAAACAACTAAAGGTCTTAGGTTAGAATAATCCATAGGTTTTCCATTCCAAACTTCTTCTAAAATTTTAAGATCAATAGCAGTGGAAGGGCACCTATTAACAAGATAAGATGCTATCATAACAGCCTCTTCCCAAAAAGATTTATTTAAACACCAAATTAGCATACATCTAACTTTATCCAATAAAGTTTTATTCATTTTCTCAACAATATTATTTTGCTGAGGTGTATACCTAACAATTTTATGTTTTATTATGCCTCTAGCTTGATAATATGAATTAAATTAAAAGTTGCAAAACTCCTAACCATTGTCTGTTCTTAGAATCTTAAGACTTTTACTGTTTGTTTTTCCCATTAAGGTATACCACTTTAAACTTAAAGAAGGCTTCACTTTTATTAGCATGACCAATTCTAAAATTGATCAGGATTTATGTGAACTAACATTAAAACTCAAACGATGTTGTTTTCCTAAAATGCAATGATCACAACTCAAAATTACTAATATTGTCATAATTAAATGGCTCTCTTATGTAAAACATGTAAACCGCTTTCACTAATATGACCAAGACTATTATGCCAAAGTCAGATATCATATTGTTTAGAAGCAATAGAGGCTAAATTTCCTATAACCTGCAGGACCTGGACAACACATAAAGAGCATTTCTTTTAAACCCTCTCATTATAATAAGAGCTCCTTTGAGATTTTCATGACTATCTTCAACTTTACAAGTATAACTAGTTTCGGCTCTAAACTTCCCAAAAATTAAATTTCTTTTGAAGGTCGAGACATGTCTAACATTCCTAAGAGTTTTTATAACACCATCATGCATTTTAACTATCATAGTACCTATGCCTATCACATTGCAGCCATATTGTTATCCATTAACACTGGCCTCAAGTATCTTTCAGCATAATTGCTAAACCATTATTTCCTAGGATACATATGATATGTACACCCCAAATCAAGAATCCATCATTAGATCAATAGTAACTACTAAAACATCACCTATGTCAGCCATTGCTTACCAATCGTAGCATCCCCATTATTTGAGGACTTCTCTATTCTCTTTTGTTTTTCTCTTTAAACAATCTTTAATAAAGTGGCATTTCTTTTAACAAGAAAAATATTTTTTTTTCCCACTAGTCGACTTTTGATTTAGACTTTCCTTTAAATTTATTTTAGTGCCATTATTGTTCCAATTTTTATTAAAACTTCTACCCTTTTATGGTCAAACTCCTCCCATCAATATCAAACCTAAGTTCATAATCTTTAGACTTGAGTGTAGAAATTATTCCATCATATATTATAGATTCTGTACTCATACTTTTAAAGCATTTTAAACATTTTTTTATAAATTTTTGTAAATAGTTAAACAATATAATAAGAAGATGATCGCATTAAAATTTTCATTTCAATTAGCCAAGTCTAAAATCAATTTATTAAAGTCACTAAGATTTTCTTCTAGGTCCTTAGATGCATTCATTTTATACCCAAAAAATCTTCAAGCAAATGAATTTTGTTTTTTTGGTGAATGCAAATGAATTCTAATAGGGAGAGATTTTATCCTATACAGCGTCAAGCTTGGTCTAGATGGTTTTTGTTGTCTTGCAATCATCCATTTTTCTGATAATTGAGTATGAAAGATGCAAAATCAATGAGCTATATGTTATCTTAGCCATTTCAGTTTTGATCGCCACCCATAGTTGCTAAGTAAGCCTCATCTAATGCTTTGGTAATTTTTGTTGAACCAAAATAGTTTTCATCTTCGCTTCCTAGAAGGAAGTTCTTTTCCAACTCATATATTATAGGAGACATCACCAGGTAGTTTACAGAAAAATTCCAGCTAATTCAATATAAACAAGAACTTCATGAAGACTTCAATCAAGAATATAAAACATAGGAAATTATCACAAAACCCAATTATGAAGGAGAAAACGCCTTTGCAAACATTAAGCACAACAATACGAGATTGAATCAAAAGAATAAATAATTCCTTACTTACAACCCAAAACTCTATGAGCGAATTCAAAGCAATGACCGTGGATTCTGCACTCCGAGATGACCACCGTAATGTCGTCACGAAAGCCTAGAGAAGGTAAAATTGTCACGATTCAATCAAAAAGTCAATAACACAATTGTAAGCACAAAATGTCAGCCAAGAATTCCAGCTTGTAAACTCGCTTCTTGTGAATGCCCAAATAGTGGCTCGATACTAATCAAGTATGCAATTAGCCAAATAATAAACAAAAATAGAACAAGAAAACACATGATTTTAACGAGGTTTGTACCAATCTTGTACCTACATCCTCAGAGCTCATATTAGAGTTGTTGAACTAACAATCAAAAGTGTTTACAAAGAGTTTTGTACAAACACTTGCCAATCTACCACTTAAACCTTTGACACCCTTGCCTATCAGTTTTCCCTAGAATACCCCATGAAAATCAAGGTACGAGAGATGAAAACCAAAAGAATAAAGAAGAAGAAGAGCTTCAAGTTTACCTAAGAGCCCAAACTGATTCGCCCATGAATCAAACAATCCCCAATTCTCTTCTTTTCTTTCACCTTAACATTAAAACCTAACTTTTTACTAGCTAAATAGAACACAGTAAGTTTAATTTTGCTTCAAAAGTCCAACCAAATCGACTGCTTTTCCAGCCTTTTATATTATTATTTTTTATACCTTTTACTAACATGTAGCCTTGATAAATGAAGAAAAAATATCATAGCGTTGAAAAAAAAAAAGAAAAAATATCACGCTAATATATAATATAAAAAATATTACCCAAAGAACAACCTTACATTGAAAAAAATATATACAGCTCATAATAAATCTTATATTTATATAGTATTTATAGAAGAAAATTTTGAGCCTAATAAGAAATAAAGTCATATTTAATCAACTACTTAATTAAACATTTAAAAATAAAAAGATAAATTTTTAGAAATTAAAACTACAAAAAACCTCTTTCACAAGAGAAATATCACACACGCTCTATCATGTGCCTCAATCCCCTTGAGTGCCCTACATTACTACACAAGTACCACTAGTTCTGCAACCATTGAAAGTGGTATGGTTTAATTGGTTTACCAATGAAGAAACTGCCTGTTATAAAATCCCAATTTGACTTTAGAACCATGGCGTATTGTTGTCGATGAGCTGCTTACCTGTCTCTTCTCATGACATCTTTGTAGTGATCTGAAGCCATGTAGCCATCTCCGAAGTTCTTCTAATGTATAAGAAACTACTTCAGGAACAATATACTAGGAACCATTTCTGGCTGCATTATCCTCAAGAAATTCACTAGATTCTTTATGTGGTGGCTTTGTGTACCCAAGACTGGTAAAGTGAGGTATGTCATCTTGAAGAGGGCCTTGAATAAAACATGCCCATCACTGATTAAGGCTACTCTATAAAAAGATCAAAACTTCCCTTGAGAGTTGAGTGAGTGACATAATTGCAGAAAATTGCTGAATCCTACTAATTGTTCTTGTGGTGTCCACTAGATCAGACCTTGATATTGGTTGGTTATATAGCATGACAGAATATGTTCCAAGGGCTAATTTGGCTGTTGTGAGTTTTTACGCATCAGCATCAGAGATGCCTTCTCCTGTGAGTTTTGTGTTCTATCTTCTCCAAACTTAAGATTTCTATCACATATTCTAATAATGGATCCTATCCCTCTACCAGTGCATGCGAAGAATTTTCTCATCTGGGGAGTGTATTTCTCCGGCCGAAGTGCCTGAGTGCAGTCCTTTGCAAACTCAAGTGTTTCGCAAACTAATAAGAATGGAATGTGGCTGCAACTTACAAGTGAAAGTGATGTAATACCTTTCATGAATTTTATAATGTCTAATTTACTTGGCAGTGAATATGAATTCAAATTCTGATTTATAGTGAATGGTGATTTTCCCTGTACATCTCTGCTTTAACATATTTAATTGGTAGTCAGATCATGGAACACACACTCGTTAAGTTGGGCGCTAATGTATGCAATGAGTCAACTAAGACAAATATCAAAGGCATTTTTGCCATTATACATGACTACACCTTTCAATATGAAGTTCTTATTTCCTTCTTTAACTCTTCCTGCCAGAATTTCTAGGAGAGTACTCTTTGCCACTTGCTGTAGATTCCATATCTAATGAATTTATATTCTTTGGAAAGTTAAAGATGTAGTTCTGTTTTAATTATACTTGATGAAAATTATTTATAGATTCTCTAAATTCGAAGTGTTGCTACCTAAATTATGAAATTATAGGAATGAGTGCAACTTTGGCATTGAAAATATAGCAAGCAAATCTATTAACAGCTTATAGGGCTTGATTAAATTGTTTAGTTCACTTTTATATAAAAAACTTGACAGACTAAAACATAAAGTTCACTTTTATTTAAAAAACTTGACAAACTAAAACAGAAAGCTAAGTTGCTTATGTACTTCAAACCATGAATTTATTTTCTATTCAACCTGAGGGCCCTAGTAAAAGGGTCATTGAGCTGGGCATGATATACCCATCCACTTGAGAATGTGCACCCACGTTGATTTTTTTGTCCCAACAAGAGTCTTCAGTGGCTCTACAAAAGATCCTACCAGTTTGCTTCCAAAGGTTTCATATTCATTATCGGTGACTTCAAACTTTTTTGTATAACTTGTGTTGGAAAATCGATCTGCCCACAAAATAAATGCCAATCCCTATAAGACCCATGAACTGCACATTTATCATTATCATCTATGAATGTTATGCTAACTAAGCACAGTTTAAGTACACAGCACACATGAGCAAAGCCAATTAATTATGTTCCCACAAATCTAAAACAGTGATCAGTTATACGTAGCTGCTTTCATGAAGACTGATTTACTCATAAATGTTTAATCATTCTTTTTTTCTTCGTGTCAGATAGAAAATTATCCTCTTTGCCAGTTTTATGAGTATTATATAGGTAAATAAGTTCAAGGGCACGAGCCTTCTCTCTACGTATATATATTTACAAGTTTGAAAAAAAGAATAAAAAAGGAGCATCAGAAGAATTAAAGCTGGTGATGACACTTAGAATCGATGGTGCAGTGATATTAGGCAGCCGGCTTAGTTTACACAGAATGGGATACGCTTTTCAAATCAAATAACTTTAAAATATTATTAACTAATTAATTAAGAATAGTATTAACTAATTAATTAAGTTGGTAATACTCAATCAGCTGATGAGGCTGCAGAGACATTTACTGCCGGCTTTATTTTATTTTTTAATTACGATTTAATTTGGTTGTTAATTTGCAAGTGCAACAACATTAGTTAGTCATGGAATTAAGTAAAATGCATGTATTCAAAAAAAAATGCTTCATCTGAGACCCGGCAAGACATATTAACCAAATTAAAATGAATGAATTGCTTTTTCTATATCTATTCCAAATTGAGGTCTAATAATTAATTAATCCGTCTTCATAAGTCTTAATAAACATATATAATGGCTATAGTTAACTTATAACTTGTTTGATAACATAATTATTTTTTATTTTAATTTTTAATTTTTTTCTCTGAAATTATGTATAATTTGGTTAGTTTAGATATTAATTGAAATTTGTTAAATATTAATTAGACTACTTTATTAAGTAAAAATATAAAAATAAAAAATAAAAATAAAAATAATTTGAAGTGTTTTTATTTTGTATTTTTTTTTATATTTTTAGTCTAATTAATATTTAATATATTCTAATCAACCTCTAAACTAATCAAATTACACATAATTTTAAAAAAATCAAATAAAAAATAAAAAATAATTATATTACCAAACACAACTTCAACTTCAACTTCAATGTCTCATATATAATAGATGAGAATTGGTCTTGTATACCATATACTTGTGTACTTTCTTGCAAAATAGATGATGTGATATTTATTTTAATATTTTTTTACTCACGTGCGTAGGTTAAAAATAGATGTCATATCATAATGCTCTGTAGGATATATATAAGCCATTGCTTAGGAGAGCAATTCTTTATAATATATGGTCGTGATTAAAATGTATATCCGGTATTTGGTGATGAAAAAGAAGAGGGGGATATGAAATCCCGGATTTACCTTATATCCGGTCGGTTGATTTCTTATTTTTATCTTCCTTCCATATCCATTCGACAGCCTGGATACGACCGGAAATAAGAAAAAATGCTCTTCTTCCTCACGCCGTCTAGCTGATCGTGTAAGCTTCCATTTCAGCATCTCGCCCTCGCCCTTTCTCGCAAAGTTCTTTCGCAAACGCATACCAGTTTTCGCAACCCAGCCGTAGCCGTCATCATCATAGCCTTATCAGCTCTCGTTGTCGCAGCTAATCCACCCACAGTCGCCTCTTTTGTGCGTCTCCCGTCCGATCTGTGCTCAGCTTCGATCTATTCTCTCTCTGCTTCAAATCCATCGCCAGATCTCTGGTAAGAATTGAAAAACTATATTTGTATTTTGTATTAAAATCCATAGTAGATTTTTTGGCAAAAGCTTGTTTAGGCACTCAGATTTTTAATATCGTGTTTCGTTGCAATTTAGTCACTCAGATTTTTAATATCGTGTTTCGTTGCAATTTAATCGTCTCTGCCTGTTTTGATTTTTTCGCATATGATTTCTTAGGGATGACTATTGAGCTCAAATTTAGCTCTCAGTGATTATTATCTTTTGCTATGATTTTGATCAATATACGATGCTTAATCGGACATGTATTTATGGGTTTCTCCTTTCTTTAGCACAATTTAATTTATTTTGTTTTATTTTTACGATTGGTGTTGTAAACTTGTTTAAATCCTCCCTCTCTCCCTAGCTCTTTCTGTGTTTTGGTGCGGAATCGGCCGTAAATTGTTGAATAAAATATGTTGGCATATGAGAAACTGTGAAAACAATAATAGAAGTGTGCAAATGGATTATTGGAAAGCATTTTATAATTTCAATGCAAAAATTTAATTTTGTATTGTTTATGTCCCGTCTTAGGAAACATAGTATGTAAGATTTTCATGGTTTAACTTGACGGTTCAGTACCCCAGTATCATTGTGCCAATTGTCAGAGAAGGTCATGTTTAGTATGTAGTGGATAACTTATAATTCCAATAACGGGTCTATTTCCACTCATGCCTGTTAATCACATGGATAATGATATAGGAAAAACTATTATCTTCATTGGTTAATCACACAGTAACGTGCAAAGTAGGATAGGAGATCTTCATCGGTTAGAACCAACCAGATGAAACATTGGAACCTTCTGATAAGAGATTTGGTAATCCATGAATCATTTCATCTACTGAAGTCCTATGTGGTTGAAGCTTGGTCTTGTTGAGCAACATGTCAAAATTTCTTGTTCAATTCAGGCTTATTTTCTGACTTGTGGAATCTAAGAGACGTACGATTATTTTCTCACTTAGTCATTTAAATTTCACAGATTTCTAATAGCTCTTCTATTTCAGGGTGCAATACTATGTTGTATTTATAGTTAATATTCTGCATGAGAGTCACATTAACTACATTTGAAAGGGTGAGATGTGGGTTGCACTGCTTTTTTTCAAAATCCTATTTCAGAGAGCTGTAAAATGGGTCGAACAGCTTATATATTCAACAAGAAATGATTGTACTTCTGTAGGCTTATTGGTTCATGTAGCATGGGAGAATTATTTGCTATTCATTTTGGCATTTGGGGTTCAAATATGAGCTACATTTACTGTTTGGACATGAATTGATATAAAAGCCTTTCCATCCAATATATTTTGCTAATTTTTGCTTCTCCTGATTAGGATGTTGCTTTGGCCTCTGTTTCTATGAGGTCAATTCCATTCACGCCAGTTCTGGAGAAGCTCTATCTCTTTCTGAACTGAAATATTGGTCAGTGAGGCGGTTTTATATGGAAACTCCAGAAGACAATGCCATATCCATGGCTCTACAGGAGAGCATGATAAATGCAAGCCCCCCTGAACTGGTATTCCAACTAAAAGGCGCTGATCACTCACCATTTTCTTAAAGCCTCAAGCCCTACACAAGTCACTGGTAGAGATCTCAAAAATTCCTTCAACTTAAAAACTAGATTTGCTAGGTAGATGTTTTTTTTATGGAGGATCCTCCCTACTAGAGCTCCACTGACAATAGGAACACTACTGGAACCAGTAAATGCATGAAGATGCCTCCATAGAAAGGGAGTGCAAGTAAAACATGTAAATTCGCATAGGATTTGAAATTGCCATGTAGTTCTTGTACGGGGTCAGGGAGTCCTTTCACATATTTTTGGGTGGGGTTTTGTAACCCGTAATGAAGAAATTCACATTTCAGAAGTTGCAAAAAGAATGCAATTGAGGTAATTTTTGCCGAGTGTGTTTTCTGAGTCTTCCATTTTTGTTTACTTGTAACTACAAGTGTAGCCGAATAAAGGTTTGCCAAGTTCTCCACTCCAAGTTGAATGAATTGATAATGGTTTTCATCTTTTGGTATGAAATGAAATTTAGTTTAAATCAAAAGAGGTTGCTGGACTTGTAAGAACAACCAGGAAGACATAAAAAGCAAAACAATGAAGTCCTGGCTCAGAACAATGCACACACTTGGTCAATAACCATGGATTAAAATTCAAAACAAAGAGGAAGATAATAAATTTGAAATTGTTAAAAAAGAAGACAAATAGTTAGTGTGAGATTGCAGCAACACTTTAAATTTAAGTGATGTGAAATTTAAATTTTTTATACAAATTAAATATAAAAATAACATATTTTTATCCCATTCTATTCTCCTGCACTAAACACGATATATCATTATATTTTAATCTCACAATACCAAACATAGGATATTATTATTTTCATCCCATCCTTTCTCTCCTATCTCATCCTCTCCCATTCCATCTTCTATCTTTATATTTCCCGCATACCAAACGTGATATGTATACACAGGGTTGATTTAATGAGCGAAGTTGCTCATTACATTGTGAGCGACACATGGAAAAACTAATGCCCCGCATTAGTTTTATTTTATGCTATATTTTTTTCCTTTTGTTTTTACTTCCTTCATTTCCTTCCTTACTTCCTTCATTTTATGCTTTTGCTACCCTTCCTTTCCACTTCGTGTTTTTCCTCACTTCAATAGCATTTCATTGATTTCAATGAAATTGACGCCACAAACAAGAAGATAAAGTTCTTCTTCCTCCATCATCGATGTCGCATAGGTAAGAAGAATATTTTTTCTCGGTGTTGTTCAAGCAGTGAAAGTTTGTGTTTTTCTTCTCATTCAAAATACCCATGGTTTTGAAAAACATTTTGTTGCCGTGTTATGGCCAAAACAATTGTAGCTTTCTTGCAATGCTTCACCGCGCATTGTGCAAGAACGATTTCAGCTTCACAAACACACACCAATCTTGGTATTTGAGGATAGTACCTAAGTTCCCCAACCAGCTAACTAGCTTTATACATAAGGGCTTCACGAGGTATTAAGTTTTATATTTTGCAAGTTTTATATGCACTTATTATAGAAATTGTTTGACTGAGCTAGAGGATGGAGTCCTACAAATTTCTTTTCCTTTGTTGATGACGTAATAAGTTCAATTAATTAAACAAATCTACAAACAAATAATGCTATTAGAGCTCAGATAGTAAACTGCGAGTTGGCGCCTGAGATAGTAAACTCATCAGGCGCCTGAGTTGGCGCATGAGTTGATCGGGATAAGTTACTAAGTTACAAACTTTGTGATTGTTTCCATGAGAGTGGAAATCATGCCGCTAAACTCATCGCTCCCCGAGTTGATGGGGATAAGTTTCCATGAACCCTTTTTTTTTCCAGCTCTAGTAGTTATGTGATTAGTCCCACTTGTCCTCTACATTAATGAGTTGCTTTATTACCAAGTGACCAATATCAAACAATGTCAAAATTACAAATGCTAGTCATTATCTTGTCGTGGTCACATAATTTTTGTATGCATCTTACATGTATTCTCTTTAGATTGCCTATCCATCTGAAACTTGAAAGCCTTTACGAATCATAATTTTGTTTTCAGAGAAATTAATAATTAATTTGATAAAATATACAACATTCTTAAATAGGAGGAAATGGAAAAAGGAATTCCTAACAGCACAACTATCCCGTGGTTTGATTTGTTTTCTTTAAATTATGTGTGTATTCTCTTTACATTAATAGAAATATGTCTTAGCTCTTCAAGTGGCATTTTACTTCACAAATTTCAGAGGAAAAAATCCCAAAGTTTGTATGGAATTTCAATCAATTGAAGAAGCTTTTAATTTCTACAATGCATATGCACGGAGTGTGGATTTAGTGCAAGGATGAGCAATAGCAAGAAAAATAAGGAAACAAATGAATTGGTATGGAAACAATTTGTTTGCTCTAAGTAAGGAAAACAGATGACTCTTATCAAAGAAAATTAAAAGATTTAATCCCATGGACATGTGAAAGGAATCGAAATGTAGTTCAATTCAAGTTGTAAGGCTTAAGATAACATTAGTGAAGCAACAAACAAGTCCAATTTAGTTAGTAAGTTTGTAGAGGAGCATAATCATAATCTTACCACTATAAAGGTACATTTACTACGTCAATGTAGTAGTATTTCAGTTGTAAAAAACTTTGAATCAACAACTATCGTCCGCAAACATACCAACATGCCAACAAATTCGAATCATGGAGATTGAATTTGGTGGTTCACAAAATATTGGTTGCACTGAAAGGTATTTTAGGAATTCTGAACAAAAAATGTTAGAAGAGGAAAGAGAGTTTGATACAAACAACTTGATAGAAATTTTTTCTTTTAGGAAAGAAAAAAATACTTTATTTTTTTATGACTTTGAGCTTGATGAAGAACATAGGCCTGTGAGATGCTTTTAGGAAGATTTTATTGCAAGGAGAGCTTACGATTCTTCTAGTGATGTTGTAGTCTTTGATACAACATATAACATAAACAACTATAGTATGTTTTTTGCTCCACTTACAGGAGTAAATCACCCATTGTTTTTGGATGTACCTTTCTAAGTAATGAAAAAACAGAATCTTTTATTTGGTTATTTAATAAGTTATTGAATGCTATGTTAAAAGGTGCACCTCAAGTAATTATTACTGATCAAGATTCTGTAATGACGAAGGCTATAGCTTAGGCTTTTTCATCAATTGTTCATCGTTATTATATATGGCACATTTTGACCAAATTTTCTACAAAAATTAACTCGGTAGTGTATCGAGACAATTACCATTCATTCAAAGATGTTATATTTAACTTTGAGACAACTTTAAAATTTGAAGCATGTTGGCTGGATTTGATAAGTAAAATTAAATTGCAAGGCAATGACTGGTTGGGTGAATTGTATGCGACTCATAGATTCCTATATATGTCAATAAGTTTTTTAGTATTCGAATATCAAGTAGTCAAAGACCTGAAAGTTCACATTCATTTTTCAAGAAATATATTTCTAGTAGAAATGCATTGATGGGTTTTATTAACAGTTTTAATAGAGCTCTTAGTCATCAGTGACATGAGGAGTTAGTTGCAAATTATGTTGATCTTAATGAGAAACCAAAGCTAAAATCTTTATGGGCTATGGAGAAACAAATGATGGAAGTATACACGAAGAGGAATTTCATACTATTTCAAAAGGAGGTGTTTGAAAGTACTGCTTACACTATAAATAGCACATATGAGGATGATGAGACTATTCTTTATTGTGTACAGACATAACACCCCTTTACCCGAGTCTGAAGACCTAAATAAAGAGATGTCACTTCGTAAAAGCGGTACAAAATATAATATAAAGAAATGTTTTTTGAAACATAACTGAAAAACTGAATATATTTTTTTTTACTCTTTAGGATAAAATTAAACCGTTGATATTAATAGCAAAATCAAAATATTTCTAAACCCTGAAAAATATGGCTCTTTACATAAGACCCACAACGTAAAAAAAATTAACTGTATCTCTATAAGAGTTTTAGTATTGTTAAAAATGAAATAAAACTATAGAACTAATTTGTACTATTGCCACCCTCTGTCGGTCTGTCATTTCATTGCCAAACAACTCGGCTAGGGTTTGGCATTACCTAAACACAAGAAACAAAAAGGAGTGAGTGAAAAACACTTAGTAGGTTCCTAACATGCATGTGATGATGCAGTATAATATGCTATTAGAAAGTCAACAATCATGAAAGCCTCTTATTCGTTTCTCTTTTAAAAGCAATCATATATGCAATAACTTTTAAAACTCTTATACGTAGGACTTTTCACTTTGTGTAAATTTTAATTACGCTGGAGTTAGTTACTCGTCGGCAACTCTAATTTCCTAAAGTAGCGCACATGCATACTTTCAAGGAAATCCTTACACATTTTATCATTTAGAGGAAACGGTATGAGTGAGTATGAAACCCGCTTGATCCATACATGCAAGTGGTTACATCCCACACACACACACAATACGCCACATACAAGCATGCAAGAATCCAATCTCCACTCATTAGTTAGTGGGACCTCTACTAGACGATTCACATTCATAATCACATAAGCTCCATTCATTTTAAATCTTAACTGCCTACGAGTGCATGACCATGTCTATACAATGCATAACTTTTGAAACATGAGTTGACAAGAAAATAATTTCTCTTGCGTATAACAAAAATTTCCATGATGGGTTGCAATGCATGCATACTTATGCCATAACTAGTAGACACCATTCTCATGTGATCAATACACGCTTCAAACATAATTAACTCCCATATCCAAGACAACACATGCATTTAAATACTATATATATATATATATATATATATATATATATATATATATATATATATATATATCTTATCATGCATAACCATAGGTATAAATTCATTCTAATAACTCAAGTTATTATTTACTATATGCAAATCTATACATATACACAATCTATATATATATATATATATAGATTCATACAAATATATCCATGTGAATAGACCCATTTATTTCCAAAGAATCCATTTCGAAATAACAATTTAATTATAAAGGAAAGCAAATATAGTCATATTTAAATCAAATTCTAACAACCGTACTTTATAAATAAAATTGTAACCTCACTAAATTAACCAACATAAGAAGTATAAAGTTTCATACTTTATTAGTTTTAAAAGCTAAATAAATATTAAAGTTGGTTTTAGACAAAGTAGTCATGGAGTTTGATTTAAATCCAAATCGTAAACTAGTCACATTATTACCTTTACTTAGTTTATTAAAACCATACAAATAGCTGGTTAAGTACAGCTCACTTTAAACCAACATTTTCAGCAAGAAACAACATTTAACCTAGCTTAAAACAATATACAAATCTTGTCACAAATAGTTACAGTTTCAAAATTTTTCAGCAAAACATATAAAATTTTAAAAATTATAGAACCCTCAATTTAACTCCAAATAGGAAAATTCCAAAACTGAAATAACCACAACTTAATGAATTAAAAGAGAAAAATGTGAATAAAAAATTAGTAAAAATCAAAGGTCCTGAAATATCACCAAAAATCCGTGAGTTATGGTGCAGGGTTCTCTCAAAACATCTATCCGTCTAGTCATTTTGAAACAATTCTTTCTCCCTCATCTAAACTCCAATTACATAAATTAAAAAATGAGCATGTTCATAAGACAATCAAGTATATACAGAAAAAACTTCAGAATTTTGGGACAAATATCTAAATTCCAGTAACAAATCAAAGTCCACAAAAATTTGAGAGATTTTTGGTTCACAGCACATACATTTTAATCAAAGCACTAGATGAAAAAGGGACCTACCACTATACAATATTAGAGCTTTGATTAACTTTTAAAACCTATTTCAAACAGCCTATCTTATAAATTTCTAAGTGGTTCCATGAAGAAAAATACATAAAAATGGTAGATCTAGGTCACAAACAACATTAATACACTACCAAAACAAGAAGAAACACAAGTGTAGTTTGGGTCCTACCTTGGATTAGCTAAAACCCCACTTAGAGCCTTGAGAATACAAGCCAAAACCTCCCTCCAGCAGTTGGAAATAGCCGCCCTCTTCCTCCTTTCACTTCCTTGAATTGTTGAAAATCTCTTGAAAAAATAACTTGAACTAGCTTGATCTCCCTCTTCTTCTTCCTCCCTCTCTAGTGACGGGCTACACAAGGGGTGTGGTCAGGCTTTCTTCTTTTCAAAGGTTGCTTTTAAAGAGAGTTTTATGGTTTTAAAAAGGATGGAGCCAAACTTGGATACTTTGACTCAAGCTTGACCAAAATTCAAACTTGATCTTACATATGGTCCATCTTTTCACAAAGTAAGACCACATTAAATTCAAACTTGCCACATACACAGTCAAGAGTCAAGAAAAGAGTCACAGTCATCACACTGCAAGTCAAAGTGATGATGTGGCAAGACAGACTGTTGACTATTGACTTTGACCTTGACCAAAACTTTAACTTTACTATAAAAGGAAACAAACACACATAAAACACAGAAGATCATATACCACTCAGTCCTAATCAACCAACACCAGACTTTGACTCGACAGTCAGTGGTCCATGTACTGATTTCGACTAGAGTTGATTTTGACCAAAGTTGACTTTGACCATAAGTCAACTATGCACAAAAGTAAGCAGATATTACAATAGAGGCCTAATGAGCAAGGTTCAACATCAAGATGTAAAAAGGTTAATTTGAACAAGCAATCATAAGTTGTTTCTTACAACCACGCATAATTAATTGGAATCCCATGTAGCATATATTGGCATTTTTCTGATAGGTTACACATCTACCAAGTCAATACATTTTGATGAGATGGACAAAAGATGTCAATATTGAAGTGTCAGATAACTATGGCTAAGAAATTAATGATCCAGATGGCATGTCATTAATGACACGACATTCAAGTCTATCCTATTTAGCTTCTACTGTAATTGATGGTGCATGTCTTACTAGTGAAGACTCTAATTTTCTTTTCAATGAGCTGAAAGTGATACATTAAAAAATTAAGGAAATAAATAGAAGTAGAAATATTGTACTACAGTCAATTACCACAAGTAGTAAACAACCCATAAGTATTAGCAATCCTTTACAGGTGAGATCAAAAGGATGTGGAAAAAGGATTAAATCTGGAAAAGAGATTGTAATTTCAAATATGAGACTTCGTCGAGGATGTGTACTTCAAGGGCAAGCAGACGATAAAAGAAATTGTCCTAAATTGAATGAGAGGTAGTTTTATAAATTTTTTTACATTAGTATTTAAAAACTTGTCTTATTTTATGAAAAAAAAATCTAAAATTTGATTTTTTTTATAGGTATACTCCATATTGCAACAATATTGGTTTAGAATCATTAACTGACAATGAATTAGTATCTCAAGTTGGCAATTGTTTTAATATGGGTGTAAATATATTATAATACATGACCTTTGTTTAATTATTATAATTTTTTTATTTGTAGGATAAACTTTCATTGGCTAAATAGGAAGATGTTGCTGATTGGTTGCTACTAATGTGCTAGTCTTTTAGGTGAAGTTCATGGTTGACTCTAATTTGCATCTTGTTATATAGGGTAGTAGTTTGCTCCTTTGTTATAATTATTCTTAATTTAGTTAAACTTTTACAATTTGATTTTTTCTAGTAAATATTTATGTTACACTTTCTGTGCTTGGTCATATCTTAGTCACTGGTTAGGAATTTGGTTTAGTTACATAAATAGCAAAATGGTCATATTGATTTTGAACGCAAAAATTGCTTTGTATTTTGCTCAAAAAAGCAAAAAGTATAAATACAAATTGTAGTTTTACGTTTGAAAAATACAAAGTGTAAATACAAATTAGCAAATTGTAGTTGCCGGCTATGGACAATGTTTATGGAAAATAATACTATATGATGTTAAATTGAGGTGGAAGGTTGTGATTTCTATGCTAACTGGTCAAACTGTATTTATCTGTACCAGGCTAAGAAGTTGAACGCTTTTGGTTTGCATTTGTTTTGTATTCTACGAAGAGGTTAAGTGATAAGAATGCAGATAATGGGCAGCAGGGATAATGATAATGGAATTACTCTATGCTTGATATTGAGAGCTGCAAAACTAAAATATATTGTATATGAATCTGGTATATTTATACATGATATTGAGAGTTGCAAAACTGAAGCATGTTGTATGTGCATCTTGTATATTTTTGCCAATTTATAATTATATGGTTTTAATGATAATGGAAAATGTTCATGTTTGCTAATTATCAGATCAACACTAGCTATTAGTTCTCAAAATTATGCTTCATAAATACAACCTAGCTATAGCCATAAATATTAACAAATAAATAAATACAACATTTCAAGTGTATGTTCATAAATAACAAATGCAATATTTCAATTTTTTTTGGTAAAATATAAAACTCCTAAAGATATAATAAATACACATAAACAAAATTCTCTCTTTCGTCGCATGATAGCTCTTTGCTTGTCTTCTTGTCGCTTCTGAATTAAAAGTTTGAGTATAACATTCACTTTGGAATTCAACTCTCGAAGTTCATTGATTTCATCCTAATTTAAACTAATATATTGTATATGATCATCCCAAATAAACTCTCCACAATACATACCATCATCCTGTAAAGTAGCCACATAATGAATAAGTTATTTAAAATTTAACTTAACATATTAAATTTATAATTATTGTATACAAACCTTGATTTTATTGCATTTTTAAATTTTTCTATTTAGATTTTTATTCTGAATGAGATGTCATTGGCTTCATATAAGCGCTACACTTACATCTTTGTTGGAATAAAACATCATTTATATTCGATGATGACATTTTATCTAATAAAATGTACAATAAGAAAATGTATATTAATGTAACACAATATAAAATAAGGTACATAATTTATATATAAATCAGTCAAGCAATTCACAGTGTAAAATTTACATCTAAAGCAGTCAAGCAATTTGACTATGACTATACCAAAAAAACATATTGTTTTTCTTATGATAATAATTTCTTAACTGCTACTTCATTTTTCACAAATCCATAGATAACAAGATCATTAGTTCAAGAAATCCAATTTATAATGCTTACATTGAATTTAGAGTCAAACAAGGCAAACAAACTTTAAAAGGATTATTTTGCTTAAATTAAAAATTATGTGAACACTAATTTAAATAATAACTAGCATTTGTAATTTTCACATTGTTTGATATTGGTCAATGGTAATAAAGACATCCCATTAATAAGCTAGAGGACGAGCGGGCCTAATCACATATCTATAGGAGCTGAAAAAGAAAAAGAAAAGAAAAAGGTTCACAAAAACTTATCCCGATCAACTTAGGCACCAACTTAAGTGCCTGAAGAGTTTAACAGCAGCCCAAATTTCCATTCTCATGGAAACAATCACAAAGTTTGCAGCTTAGTAACTTATCTCAATCAATTAGGCGCCTGATGAGTTTATTATCTTAGGCGCTAACTTGCAACTTACTATCTGAGCTTTAACAATATTATTTGTTTGTAGATTTGTTAAATTAATTGAACTTATTACTTCAGTAACAAAGGAAAAGAAATTTGTAGGACTTCATCCTCTAGCTCAGTCAAGCAATTTCTATAATAAGTGCATATAAAACTTGCAAAATATAAAACTTAATTACCTCGTTAAGCCCGTATGTATAAAGCTAGTTAGTTGATTGGGGTTGATAAGGGGAACCTAGGTGCTATCCTCAAATACCCAAGGCCAGATGTGAGTTACAAAGCTGAAATCGTCCTTGCACAATGCCAACGATGAAGCGAGGCAAGAAAGCAGCAATTTTTTTGGCCATAACACAACAACAAAATGTTTTTCAAAAACCATGGGTATTTTGACTGAGAAACGAGAAAAGCACAAACTTTCCTGCTTGAGCAACACTAAAAAAAAATATTCTTCTTACCTGTATGACATTGACGATGAAGGAGGAAGAAGGGAGCTTTTTCTTCTTGTTTGTGTCGTCGATTTCACTGAAATAAGTGAAATGGTGCTGAGCGAGGAAAAACAAGGAGTGGAAAGGCATGGGTAGCAAAAAGGCAAAGTGAAGGAAGTAATGAAGAAGAAGTGAAGAAAGTAATGAAGGGGAAGTAAAGTAAGTAAAAAAACAAAAGGAAAAAAAATATTGCGTAAAAATAAAAACTAACGCTAGGGCGTTAGTTTTTTCATGAGTCGCTCACGATGTAATGAGCGACTACGCTCATTACATCAACCATGTATGTATATATATATATATGTAGACATGCCTATATTAGTATAAAGTGCTCTAATTACATTACTATCGACAACCCAACTTAAACCCCTTCTGATAGTCTCTCAAGAAGTCAGAAGGACACTAGTGACTTGTGAGTAGTAGTTAAAATTGGCATTTTTTTTTCATTATTTACATATATAAATGTGTATTGTTTATCATTGTCTTATTTATTAAACTTTCAAAACATACAAATTATAATGTTTCATCAGTCACATGCTTCTTAGTTTCAACTTAATTACAAAATAAAGCTAGGTTTGGCGTGAAAGGTCTTAAATGCATACTAACACATTGGTTACTGAGACTGATATGTATTATGATTGTAAAAATCTGAGTCTTACTAATCAACAGATTATAGAGACCAAAAACTATGCATATATATGTATATATATCTACCAGGACATACTTACATGCATGCATGCATACATACATACATACATATATGTAGGGAAACGTTGCTCTATAAATGTTTCATCCATCTCATTTGCTAATTATACATGCCTATATATAAATTAAGCAGAGCATAAATGCAGATAATAAGTACTATGTGATTAAACATGAAGTTTTCTTGGGTTTTTTCTTGTGTTTATCTTTGTCTTGTTATTGTTGTTGTTCTTATTCAACATAGACAGAACAGAAGTTCCACAAAATAGAGACACTTACACTCGGTATCTTGCAAGAAGAAATCGTCGCGGCCTAATCCCTCAGCTGATGATCAAGACCCTAAAAATGGCACCCATGGTCCTCAATGTGATGTCATTTGGAGCAGTAGGAGATGGTATCAAAGATGACACAGGAGCAGTCAACAAGGCCTGCGACGCTGCTTGCCAATCTTAATCTTTTACAATGGTTCTTCTTCCTTGTCAATATTCCTTCATTATATAAGCTACTACTTTTTCAGGGCCTTGTAAAACTAGCCTCCTAGTGTTTCAGGTAATAATATTATTATATTGATTTTTAATATTGTATTGTACATTTCAGTATCACATGGAACATTGTACAGGCATGAAATATATATAGTTAATATTGCTGTTTTAATGGTTAATTTGTGTGGACACGTAATGTTTAAGAAGATCGATGGAACTGTTATGCCACTGGATGGACCCAAAAAAAGGGCACCGAAACGTAGTAAATAAGAATGGCTTGTGTTTGAAAGAATGCACAAAATGTCAATGCAAGGGAGTGGTCTTATAGATGGAAGAGGAGAGATGGTGGGACCATTCCGGCAAAGATCATAATGTACAAATCTTTTATTAGTTTTCAATATTTCTTATATATATATATATATATATATATATATCGATTTCTCTATTTTTGAAAATTAATTATGCTAACAAAAGCCTGTTAATTGTTATTAATTTACATTGTTTTATATACACCAATGAAATAGGAAGTAACTGTGACAGTCCTGCTGTACGTAGTATTATTTTCAAGAACTTCTATCAATTAAAGAGTGCATTATATTCCAAGATTAATTTACACCATGAAAATATGTATGAAATTTATATATTCTATGTATGTATAAATTATAATAGTGTCGGCCATGAGGTTCTCAGGAAGCTCTAATTTGAGAATGGAAGGGCTTTGAGTTGAGAACAGTCCTAAATTCCATATCGTCTTTGATGAGTGTGAAGACATCCACGTGCAACACCAATGAAATTCATGTAGAGAACTAAAAAAATGTTGAAATATTCCACTCAGTAATCTCAATCGGTATAGTTACTCTTCATGTCTTAATTTTATACACTAGTAACATTAATCTTCTAGATAAAGTTATAATCAAAGTCTTATATTAACTTATTATGTGCATGCATGCACGAAGGCAATGGTTGTATTTCGGTCGGATTAACTTATTTCGTGCTTGTGTTTCAGATATCTCAGTGGGTGACGCGGTCATCAAGAACTCAGACAATGGAGTTAGGATCAAAACATGGCAAGGTGGGTCAGATTCTGTGTCCAAAGTCACCTTTGACAACATCCTAATGGAAACTGTGCAAAACCCCATAATCATAGACCAATACTATTGCCTCCACAAGAACTGCCGCAACCATGCTTCGGCGATTATGATTTTGGATATAAAGTACATAAACATACACGGTACGTACGATACGGACAACCCACCTATGTATATCGCATGCAGTGACTCCATTCCATGCACTATTGGTAACTGATGCCCATGATGGGCAGTTACCATCTAAAATTGCTTGTTAGCAGTTGTAATATAAATAATGTAGAAATATATTATACGTAGAAGATACGAATAATGTATGGCAATATACAAAGTCTGACGAACAAATAAAATTGAGAACAACCAGAGAGTAAGAGATATATGATTTCCACCAAATTTTACAGCAAAACATATACATTGTAATTCAAGAAGGATTTCCATTGTGTGATTTTCTTCCAAAACCAATGGAAATTGCATTACATTGGACTGGATTGGGCAACAAGGTTAGACCGGGTTTAATTATAGTTTAATTTTGCTTACAGTGCATGATAGTCATGAGCCTAAAAATATTAATGAGGCTCTCATATCACATGTTAGAAAACATTGAATCAAAGCAATGAAAGAAGAGATGAAGTCAATGAAAGTCAACTATGTTTGGGACTTGATTGATTTACCACCTAATCATAAGGCTATTGGTAATAAATGGGTATTATATATTAAACGTAAGACAAATAGTTCAATAGAGAGGTACAAGACTCATTTAGTAACAAAAAACTGCACTCAGTAAGAAGGTAATGATTATGAAGAGATATTCTCTCCAATTGTAAAGTTTGCATCCATTCGATTGATTCTAGCAATCATAGCTCACATGGATTTAGAATTACATCAAATGGATATAAATACCATATTTCTAAATGGAGATTTAGAAGAAGAAATCTATATAGATTAGCCTATAGGTTTCATGAAAGAATGCTAAGAGAATAAAGTTTGCAAGTTCAAGAGATCAATACATGGTCTTAAACAATCTTCTAGACAATGGTACTTAACATTTTATTGAGCTATAATTACTTATGGGTTTACGATGATTGATGAAGACCATTGTGTCTATATGAAAGGGTCTAAGGGTAATTTCATAATTTTATCCTTATATGTGGATGAGATCTTATTAACTGGAAACAACTTGGAGTATCTCATAACAATTAAGGAATGATTGTCCTCCAATTTTGAGATGTAGGATATTGATGAAGTAGCTTATATTTTGGGTGTTAAGATTCACAGAGATCTTTTCTAGGAAACTTTCATTTCTTTCATAAGAGTCATTTATCAAAAAGATTTTAAAATGATGCAATATGACAAACTGCATATGGATACTCTAATTGCCAAACAACAATATTTAAGCCTTGAAATGTGTCCCAAAACCTACAAAGAATGTAATAGAATGGCTAGAGTTCCTTATGCCAGTGCTGTTGGAAGTTTAATGTACGCTATGATGTGTACAAGGCCAAATATTTGTTATGATGTGAAATTGGTAAGCAGGTATAAATCAAATCCTAGACATAAGCATTGGAATGTTGTCAAAAGGATTTTGACATATTTAAGAGGTACAATAGATTATGCCTTATGCTACCAAGGAGGTGATATGCGCTTAGTGGGTTACATAGATGTTGATTGGGGAGGCGATATAGATGAGTACAAATCGACATCAGGTTATGTATTTTTACTTAGCAGAGATGCCATTTCGTAGTCTAGTAAGAAGCAAACTTGTACTGCCTTATCTACAATGAAAATTGAGTTTGTGGCATGCTCAGCTGCAATTCAAGAAGTAGTGTGGCTCAGAAGATTTCAGGCAGCCATAGCTTATATAAAGGATCTAAAATACCACAGTAAATCTAAGCACATAGAGTCAAAATATAATTTTATGAGAGACATTGTGGCACAAAAGGAAGTAAAGATTCAATATATTTCTATGCAATAGATGGTAGCAGACCTACTAACTAAACCTGTAACTAGAGATGTGTATGCATTACATTTTAGGTTTTTAGGTTTACGTAGATTGTAATCTGAAGTATTGTACTTATTAAACACTATTTATATATATGATATGTTTTATATCAAATTTGAGTGCTTACGGAAAACTAACATAATATTTATATTTTTGAAAGTATGTCATCAGGTTGAGACCAGCTTTCTCACAGAAGTGGTTGCCTCAGGGGTTGTGGTAGCGAGCTGAGATGAGACAAAATAAGAAATGACAAAAGTTTTATTGGAGCTAATAATTTTGTGATATTGTCGCCTTGACTAGGTCAAGATGAGGTCTTTATAAATAATTTAATTAAAGACCAATCATAATGTACCCCACACATTATGTTAACTTCATTAAAAGCTAAATATGAAACTAGAAGTTTAGCGCTAAAAAGGGTAGACGAGCATTTAAAAGTTTCCGTTTATGTACAATGAAAAGAGACTGAACTAAAATCTGTATGGTGATATAAATATTAATAAAATAAAGACATATACTCTTTTTTAATAGAAAAGAAAAAAAAATCACCATAACACATGATTCATATCATGTGTGTTAATCAACCATATAAGAAAGTGAGTAAATGAATCCCTGCTTCCTCACTTTGTGAGTTCTTTGAGATCTAGATAGAATCTCATCAATTGTCCTTAGGGATTATTAATATGTTTTTGAAATAATAGGTTAATGTTTGCTACTTTAGCATGTAATCTATAACTTAAATTAATTAGCCTATGTAAACATATCTAAGAAAGCAGTTAGCCTATAATGAATATACATGAGGACGATAGGAAGATTTCTGTCTATTTTACATCACTTAATATGTATTCACTGGTCGACCAATTGTATTTTCTTGTAGAAGTGTATGTATACAATTGTGAATACATAGTTATAAGTGTAGTCAGGCATAGCCTTTCAATAAGGGATTAGGTACGTCTAAACTGATGTAATAGAAGAAATCTAAGACACATTGAATAAATGTTAAGTGTGAGTCAACCTACTTATATAAGCTCCAAAATATATATTTGTTCAAGGGTACGGTGTATTTGCAAGTATGAATGTTGTGAATATTGGTTGGAATTAAAAGAAATGTTGGTAGCTCAGATATGTATGATTTTCTTCCTAGTATGTGCAAGTGAGAGATATTGGTAACTGACACCCATGATAGGTAGTTACCACATAAAACTGCTTGTTGGCAGTTGTAATATAATATATATATATTATACATAGAAGATAAAAACAATGCATGGTAATATACAAAGTTTGACGAACAAATAAAACTGAGAACAACCAGAGAGTAAGAGATATATGATTTCCACCAAATTTTACAATAAAGCATATACATTGTAATTTGAAAAGGATTTTCATTGTGTGATTTTCTTCCAAGATCGATTGAAATTGCATCACATTGGACTAGACTGGGCAACAAGGTTAGACCATGTTTATTGTATTTTCTGTATAATTATAGTTTTATTTCCATTATGCACAAATATTACACTTTCAGAGGTGAAGTTGCTTTTTGCTTAAGGAAAGTCTCCGTCTGATCTTTTTTGCTGAAAAGCTTATGGAAGTGTAATGCAAACGCTTTCAAGCAGTACTACTAATCCACTTTGTTGTTTGTTAAATGGGTTTTCAGGAAAGATTGGACTACAAGATATTCAGGTGCTGTGTTGAACTGAATGTTGGTTGGTTTTGAGCTATTGAATTTTTATAGTTTTTTTGATGCCATAGCCGACTCAACCTCATTTAATGAGAAATAGTCTAAAACTCATATAATTAAAAATGTAGCCCAAAATTACCTTTATACCCTTATAAACAGTCCAATTTTAAAATTTATTATAGCCTTAAATTTCAGTCTCTGTAGGTAGCCGCAGTGTTATTCATGGAACCACTAACGATCACTTTGGTCTAGTGGTGGGCACTACCACTCCACCACTTGGCCATTTTAGCGAAGAAAACTCCGTGCAGTTTGTACTTATTTTTTATTTTTTTCATAAATCAACTTTATGATGAATTTTGATTTGAAATCAATTGGAATTGAAAGCTAATACATGAAATACTCTCGAAGAATTTTTTCACAATTTTGTGGGCATCCAATAAAAAGAAAATCAAAGTCGAACTTGGACATTATGGCTGTCTCAGCAGATTTATAGAGTTTTAGTAGAAATTATATTTGAAGACCTTTTTAAAATTGGATTAAGGCATATGATATATGGTTAGAAAGTTAAAAGAATAAACTTTCATTTGAATATTTTTTTAGAATTTTTTGGAGCATCGACGGCCTAATATTTTCTTGGCAGATTTGTATAATTTTGGTAAAAATTAAATTTGAAGACTTTTTCGAACTTGGATTGAGGCATATGATATATGATTGAAAAGCTAAGGGAACAAAATTTAATTTGAATATTTTTTCAGAATTTTAAGATAGCGTCCATGCCCCACCATTGGCCAATCATTGGGCCCACCAATGTCCTAACATTGTCTCTATAAATTTACACAGTTTTGATAGAAATTAAATTTGAAAACTTTTCCTGACTCAGATTAAGACATATGATATATGGTTGAAAAGCTAATAGGAAAATTTTTAATATTAATATTTTTTTAGAATTTTTAAATGGTGTTGAGGCCCTCATTGATGGCCTGTTGTTGGGCCCACTGACATCCTTCCATTATTTCGGTAAATTTGCAAAGTTTTGGTAGCAATTAAATTTGAAGAATTTTTTGAACTTGGATTGAGACATATAATATATGATTCAAAATCTAAGAGGATAAGATTTAATAATAATATTAATATTTTTAAGAATTTTGGGATAGCGTTGATGCCCCCACCTATGGTTAGTCTGTAGGCTAATCGACATCCCTGCGTTGCCTCAGCAGATTTACATAGTTTTCGTAAAAATTAAGCTTGAAGACCTTTTCGATCTTGGATTGAGACCTATAATATATAGTTGGAAAGCTAAGATTAATTTAAATATATTTTTAAAATTTTTAGGTAGTGTCGATGCGCCCATTGATGGCCAGTATGTGAGACATCACAACGTTGTCTTGGAAGATTCGCAGAATTTTGGTAGAAATTAAATTTGAAAACCTTCTGGAACTCCGATTGAGGTATATAATATATGATTGGAAAGCTAAAAGAATAAGCTTTAATTTGAATATATTTTTAGAATTTTCTGAATCAATTTATACTTTCAAATCATATTTGAAACCCGACTAACATGCAGAAATACAACTTTAAAATGACAAAGGATGATGGTGTGACACTAGTATGGGCACCACTAGTATGTCATTGATGGACCCACCAACGGCTTGTGGTGGCCCATCAATGACCACTAGGTACTGGTGGTAACCTACCAGGTCATCTTCGATTTTCACTGCACATTATTCACATTTTTCGATATGCGATTGTGAAATTTTCCAACAAGCATGATTTTTTGTAGTTTACTTTTTCTGCATAAAAAACTCATATCAAACCCAAAATCATCAACATATAAACAACCTAATCAAGATTATATAAAAAAAATTCAAAGTTGATGTTAATATTAACTTATACTTAAATGTACCTGAATGGTCGATTTGTTGAAGACGAAGAAAATGTGTAATTTAATAACGAACTACAGATTAATGAAAAGCCTTTTTTCTTATTTAAGGGAATTTGTACTAATTATACATGCATTTAGTTTGGAAAGATGGTAGGAGGTGTGTACTTTTAATTTGGAAAAAAAAATAAAATGGGTAGTTAAGTAAAAGCATGTATAAAATAGGCTAAAAATTTAATTTCTACAAAATTTGGCTAAAAAAATTTGAAGACCCCACCACAGACTATGGGTTCAAAAATTCCCTTTTTATATAACAAGAAGATGCCCATGACAGTATTTTTTTTGGAATATATAAAATTACCTAGAAGATTTTATAGTTGACCATATATCTTTTCTACTTGTTGAAAAGATGCAAAATGGGTTATATAGTCTGCTTTTTATTATATATGAAAAGAATATTTAAATATTCTCTAAGTTTTATATTTTCTTAGTTTATGATAATTCATTAACAAATATGATATATATATATATATATATATATATATATATCCTTATAGTACGTCGATCTTGTTATGAGTAATGATGAACATGAAGTCCAACACCTATACATATAATAAATTTACTTTTTATTTTATTTTAATTAATTAATCTTAATAGTAGGTTAATGAATTATAACAAACCGGCCACCATAACTAGAGGCAATTGGTATCCTATATATATGTATATATATATATATATATATATATATATATATATATATATATATATATATATATATATTAAGATTGCAACCTAAGCATAGAAAATATGCATGTTTGAACGTACAACACCTTGAGAGCCATGTATGCAGGTTGACTGGGTTGTGATCACTATGTGATTGGTAAGGAACCTAGGCACATTGGATACCTTTTGTGCCGTAGCAATCACTTTCTTAGACTAATTAAAGCACTCATTATAGTGTCTATTTATCAATTATGGCTCTTAATGATCACCTTGGAACCTAATGAACAAATAGTAGTTAAGTAGATAAAATGAGAAGACTTCTGCTTTGAATAATAATAATAATTGTTGGAAAATAAGGTAATTTCCTACTCAAATCCGGTCACACATTGAATAGTAATGTATACGTGAATAGTGCTGACTACCAAATACTGTATGTATGCATAATAACCCCCCGACAATTATTGAATATAGAATAAAACACACACAAAAAAAGAACACCGATATTTATGAGGTTCGGTATAAATTATATCTATATCCTCGGGCACTGCTGACCACTCCACTAATTTCAAAGAGGAATTATAATTGGGTATTTTGGCAATATACCTACAAATAAGAGAAAATATAAATGAGAGAAAATTAACTCACACTATAATTTTCTCTCTCTCTAAAGAAACTTTTTGGATGCTATACAAAGTGAATAGAGGAGACTATTTATAAAAGAGTCTCTCCCCTCTCCTTCTTCTCTAAACGCGGCTGCACCATATTTCTTTTTGTCTCCATTCAATAAAGGCTACTTGGTAGCCAATTTGGTATTGTCTTTTCCACTTTGTCAATATGGGCGGCACATACTTCAAGGAATCTCAACCTTGATGCCCTTTTGACAAAAGTGATTCTCGCAGTGCCTTCAAATGTGCCTATTGACGCCAATTCAGATTTGCAAGCTATTAATCAAGTCCAAACAATGTTTAAACTTGATCGTTGTCATTGTCTTAGTCAGCATATCTATAGGGTTATCTTTTATCTTAATTTTATGAAGTAGAATTTCACCTTCTTCAATGATCTCTCGTACAAAATGATAACGAACATCGTTGTGCTTCGTCCTTCCATGATAGACTTGGTTCTTTGATAAATGAATAGAGCTCATACTATCACAATACACTGGAATGTGTTTTTGACCAACATCATTTTAAGTAACCCTTGAAGCTAAATTGTTTCCTTTATAGCCTCTATTACTATCATATACTCTACCTCCGTAGTGGACAAAACTATTATTGACTGCAAAGTAGACTTCCAACTTACCGGTGCTTTTGCTAATGTAAACACATAACCAGTTGTAGATCAATGCTTATCCAAATCACCTGCATAGTCAGAATCACAATATCTAATTGTACTCTGACCAATAGTATCATCCCGCTCAAACATCAATCTGACATCTACAGTCTTAATTATATAATGCATAATCCATTTCACAGCTTCCCACTGTCCTTTGCCAGGATTATACATATACCTGCTGACAGCTCCAATTGCTTGTGAAATGTCGAGTATCGTGCACACCATTGCATTTGCATATGGAACCTTTTTCATATACTTCTGTTCTGCATCATTCTTAGGAGATAACTAAGAACTGAGCTTTAAGTGAGGAGTAAATGGAGTATTTACAGATTTTGTCTTGTCATCCATACTAAAACATTGCAGTACCTTCAAATATTGACTTTGTGACAAAGCAGCCTTGCCTCATTTTCTATCTTTACTTATCTCTATGTCGAGAATCTTCTTGGCTTCTCCCAAATCTTTCTTCTCGAACTCTTGATTCAACTGAGCCTTTAGTGTATTGATTTCTATCAGACTCTTCGATGCAGTCAACATATCATCAACATACAAGAGTAGATAAATGAAAGAACCATCTTGTCGACACAATGGTCATTTTTTCTTTTACTGTATTTCTTTGTCAACGTAAACTGATCAAATCGCTTGTACCATTAACTAGGGGATTGTTTCAATTCATACAACGATTTCTCCAATTTGCAAATCCAATCTTCTTTTCCAACAATTTTGAATCCATCTAGCTGAGTCATGTAGATTTCCTCTTCTAAGTTACCATGTAAAACACGCTTTCACATCAAGTTGAACTAGTTCCAAATCAAATTGTGCCCTGCTTATTATTGTCAATGCCCTCCTTTTGAGTGTAACCTTTAGCCACTAACCTTGCTTTGTAGCAAACCTCATTCTTGTCAAAAAATATTTCTTTATTTACAAATACCTACTTGCACCCAATTGCTTTTTTACCTTTTGGTAGTTGAGCCAGCTTCCACGTCTTATTCTTCTAAAGCGACTACATTTCTTCATCTATAGCTTTCTTCCACTTGCCGACCTTTGAATCTCTGATTGCTTCTTGATAAGTAGAAGAAACACCATCATCTACAATTGCTAGTGCATAGGCCACTGTATTTCTGAGATGAGTAGGCAGGTCAGCCATAACCTTCAAATGAGCAGGTATGTCAACATTCTGTCGTTGTGGCCTATCAGCTACAATTGATATCTGTTACTATAGAGGTTTTTGGGTTGATACTTCCTCTTCATTAGAACTTTCCTCTGCTATTGGAGAACTCTCGTCTTCATCTGCTGGGACAGTGGTAGTCTTCTTAAACTCCACCCGCTTTTGAACTTGCTCCACCTGCTATTGAACTCCATTGGTCTCTTCTATCACCTTCTTTAACATAGCAGACTCATCAAAGGTTACATTTCTACTAAATATTATTTTTCTATAGTCAGAATTCCAAAGACGGTATTCCTGTACCCTAAAAGTAATACCTATGAAAGCTATTTTCTTTGCTCTAGGGTCTAACTTAGACTCTATTACTGATAATATACAGTAGAACCAAATACATATAAAGAGTCATAATCTTTAGTAGGTTTTCAGACCATATATTTATAGGTGTCTTACCTTCATTTCCAGAAAATGGTAGTCGATTAACGAGATGACACACATACATCAAAGTCTCAGCCCAAAATTGCCTACCCAACTAAGCATTGGACAACATACACTGAACCTTCTCCACCAGAGTCTGATTCATGCGTTCTACCACCCCATTCTACTACCCCATTCTATTGTGGTGTATTTCTAACTGTGAAGTGTGGTACAATACGTTCATCACAACAAAATGTCGTAAACAGGTCATTTATGTACTCAGTTCCATTGTATGATTTGATTCGTTTGATCTTTCTGCCAGTCTGTATCTCGATCATCTTTTTCCACTATAGAAAAATTTCCAGCACTTGATCCTTCGTCTTCATGAGATACACCCAAACTCTCCTAGAGAAGTCATCAACAAAAGTAACAAAATAATGCTTACCATTTATTGACGGAGTCTTTGTCGGTCCCCATAAGTCATAGCAAACATAGTCCAAAATATCTTTTGTATTGTGGATTGCAGTGCCAAATTCAATTCTTGTTTTCTTCCCTAGAACACAATGCTCACAAAAATCCAATTTCTCAGTTTTTGTACCTTTTAACAAACCTTGCTTCACTAGCGTCTACAAAGCCTTTTCACCGAGATGTCTTAAGCACATATGACATAACTTGGTAGTTTTTCTATAATTATTTCCGCTAAGCTACCACGATCCAATAATTGTACTTCCTTGATAATAGTACAAATTATTCCGTCACATGCCTTTCATTGCCAAGAGAGCACCACTTGTAACTTTTAGAACTTCATCTCGTATTGACATAGTGAAGCCCTTTGAATCTAAGGCTCCTAAATAGATGAGATTCTTCTTCATATTCGGTCCATGCGAAACGTCTATCAACACTCTAGCTTATCCATTAAGATTTCTCAGCCGGATTGAACTAATCCCAAGTATTTTACATGAGCTATCATTGCCTATGTAAACAGCTCCACCATCGAGCTCCTCAAATTTGATGAACCACTCCTTGACGGGACACATATGGAATCTACAACCGGAATCCATAATCATTCATCTGAATGAAGTGTCGAACACGAACCAACTAGTGCAAGATCATCATCATCAATGCCCTCTGCTACACATGCATCTGAAGCAGCTTTTTCTTTTTTATAGGACAATCTTTCTTCCAATGGCCTTTCTCAAGACAAAAATCACATTCATCTTTACCAGGTCTGCCTCTCGACTTAGATCTCCCTCGTCTTCCCTTCTTTGAGTCTTGTTGGTGACCCTTTGTTTCTAAAGCTTCCACTGCTACTAACCTACTTTCTTTTTTATCTTTCTTTCTAGTTTCATAACTATACAAAGCAGTACACACATCATCTAAATATACCTTATCTTGTCCATGTAATAAGGTGGTAATTAAATGATCAAATTCATCTGAAAGCGAAGCCAACAACATCAAAGCTAAATCCTCATCTTTGAAAGTTTCATCTAAATTTTGTAAATATGCTATCAATTGATTGAAAGAAGTAATGTGGTTGTTTGTAGTGGTACCTGTATGATATTCAAAGTGGAACAACTTTTTGTTCAAATAGAGTCAATTCTGACTACTCTTCTTCATAAACTTATTCTCCAACGTCGCGAGTTTGCTTGTGTAAGTCTCCTTCATGAATGTGTACTTCTACCGCCGGAGAGGCACTGACGAATTGTACCACATGCTAAGCATTTGATGTTTTTCCACTCATTTTCATCAACACCATCGGGCTTCTCTTCTTCAATGGCAATGTCTAGACCTTGTTGAAAGAGAGCGTCTAGAACCTCGCCTTGTTGAAAGAGAGCGTCTAGAACCTCGCCTTGTCACATGTCAAAATATCCATTACCATCGAACTTTTCCACCTAGAACCTTACATTCACAGTTGTTCTTGCCATAATGGTCGAAGGGACTGCTGACTTGCCAAAGGAAGATGGTTCTTCTTTGACCGAAGATACTTTCGTCATATTGCACAAACTGTATTCAATAGTGAAATGAACGCCTGGGATAAACCTTCGGCTCTGATATCACTTGTTGGAAAAATTGGATAATTTTCTACTCAAATCTAGTTACACGATGAATAGTAATATATACGTAAATAGTATTGAATACCGAATACTGTACGTATACACAATAACCTCGACAACTATTGAATACAAAATAAAACACATATAAGAAAAGAACACCGATATTTATGATGTTCAGTATAAATTATACCTACGCCCCTGCACGCTGACTACTCTACTAATTTCTAAGAGGAATTACAATTGGGTATTTTGGCAATATACCCATGAATAGGAGAAAATACAAATGAGAGAAAAATTAACTCACACTACAATTTTCTCTTTCTAATTTCTCTCTCTCCAAGAAAGATTTTTTAATACTATACAAAGTAAAGAGAGGGGGCTATTTATAGGAGAGTCTCCTACTTCTCCTTCTTTTCTATACGCGACTGCACCGCGTTTTCTTTTCTCTCCATTCAACAAAGGCTGGTTGAAAGTCAATTTGATTTTGTCTTTTCCACCTTGTCAACATCGCGCACGCACTTCATTAACAATAACAATAATAATAATAATAATAATAATAATAATAATAATAATAATAATAATAATAATAATAATAATAATAATAATCAGAAGAGATTACTTGCCGGATAGACTCGTATAGACTTTCCAACTAGGTTGGCATCCCTCTATCACCGAGCGGAGACATCCCAACTAGGTTGGCACCCTCCAAACCCACACCAAGCAAGTAAATAAATTTATTAAAGAAAAAGGGTATATATCATTTACATGAGTTACAACAACTATGAAAATCTGAAAAGAAAAGTACAGTTACAAAGTTACAGATGAAAACTAAATCAATTGCCGTCACCGGCCTCATTAAAACCTAAAGAGAGAAAAAACCCTAAGTGGGGAAAATCTTAATCTAGGAAAAAGAGTACCGGGACATCAAAGGTACAAACAAACTATTTTCTAAACCTATAATTTTTAAAACCATTTAGATCCCTATAATACATTGAATAACAAGAGTCCGGAAGACTCTACCATTATTACGCTCCCGAAGAAGAGATAATAAATTTCAAAAGAGCATCCGCAACTGCATTTCCTTCCCTGAAGATATGTGAAACCCAAAACTGCATGGTGGAAATATAACATAGACAGTTTATCCATCTAACTTTGAAAGCCCATAGGACTATGATGCCCTGGCAAATAAGTAAATTGACGATATAAGTTGAATTGCGTTCCAATCATAAGTAGTCCTATCCGTAGTCTCTAGCATACTCTATTGTAGTAATAGCACCCAAAAGCTCACTCTCAAAGGCATAACAAAGGTTCAGATGGACAAAAAAACTACCTTTAATGAAACCCCTGTTAGTGATTTAAATGAACACACGATTCTCCTAACCTAACAACCGCAACCGCACCATCCAGATTAGCCTTTAACCACCCAATTTGCGGGAGACCAAACCACCGAATAACTGGAGGAGCTCAAGGCACGTAACCTGCAACCCCTAGAATCTTGAAAACTAAAAGATTACCAATAGAATTGTGCATTATCTCTTTTTGAATAATATTTGCTTCCCTAATCAAAGCCCAAATAAAAGCTAAAGAGCGAGCTAAGGGTATAAAAACATTTATAAAATGTCCCTAATTCCGAACAAACCATAGAGCAGAGAAGGCACTCATTATTGTAGTAGTCCAAATATTGAAAACCTGTGAGCTCAAAGAAACCGCCATAGCCTTCTGAAAAGGAAAACCCACCGAATCTGATGCATTCAAAGTGATGCCGAAGCAACTCCTAGACAGTCCTAAAATGTAGCAGTGTAGGGGCAAGTCAAAAAAGATGCGAAATAGTTTCTGAATCCTTACCACAAATTCTGCATTTAGAAGCCATGAGAAAACCTCGCCTGATCAATATGTCAATCGTAGGAATACGCTCCAATAGAAGGCGCCAAGAGAAAACTGAACGAGCAGGAGGAATAAAATGTTTTCATAAGTATTTTGCCCACACCAAAGCCGCCATAGATAAATGAAGATAAACATCTCGACAAGAAATGAAGCCCAGACGGAATGCACCCAAACTCTCTCATCCTACCTATCCATCACAATCGCCACTTCCTCAATGCACATAGTCAATCGAGGAAAAGCACTAAGCTCATCTAAGGTCAAACTCCATCAAATTCAACCGATCACCACCGAAAGCTCGAATTGCATAAATCGCAAAGTTATGAATAATAATAATAATAATACAATAATAATAATAATAATAATAATAATAATAATAATAATAATAATAATAATAATAAGAATTTTGCGGATAGATGAAAGAGACATCCAAACTAGGTTGACATCCTCTTAACCCTGAGACATCCCAACTAGGTTGGCACCTCCAAACCCACACCAACAAGCAAAAATTTAATAAATAAAAAGACAAAAATAACAATTACAATGTATAGAGACCGAAATAAACGAGTACAAAAGAAAATATTACCGAAGTAATAAAAGAAAGAAAAACAACGACCGTCGCCGGCCTCATTAAAACCTGAAAAGAGGAAAAACCCCAAAAGGGGAAAATCTCAATCCAGGAAAAGAGTACCGGGGTAACAAGATACAACGATTAAATTACTTTCTAAATCTATAGTTTGCAAACCCATTGACATTTCTATAATGCATTCGGGTACAAGAGTTCTGAAGACCCACCACCATCGCTTCCGCGTGAAGAAGCTAATCTGAAAGAGCATCCGCCACGCGATTTCCTCCCAAGATGTGAAACCCGAATCGATGTCGGAAATATAACTAATGCACCCATCTTGATTTGTAGACCCACTGACTACCTCCTCTCGACGAAAGAGAGCAATTGATTTAAGTTGGAGTCACACTCCAACCAAAGATGATGCCAACCGAAATCTCTAAAGACGCCAATAGAATAATAGCACCCAAAGCTCACTCTCAAAGGCATAACACGAGTCCGATGAATCGCTAAACGCCTTTAATGAACCCCTACTAGTGACGAGTATCCACCGCGAACCACCCGCCCGACAACCATCGCCAAAGACCGTGGTATTAACCTTCAACCATCCCTAGCGGGAGACCAAACCACCGAATAAACCGAGGAGCCCGAGCGCAAAGACCTAAGAACCCCTAAATTCCGAGGATCAAGATCACCAATGGAGTTGTGCATCGCCCTTGAATAGCATTTGCTTCCCTAGTCGAAGCCCAAATAAAAGCCAAAGAACGCCAGAATGAAGATATTACTAAAATGCCTTTGATTCCTAACATACCAAATAGCTAGAGAGCACTAACAATAGTCGCCCAAAGATCAAGACTGAGTGCTTAATGAAGCCTCCATAGCCTTCTCAAACATAGCAACCACCGAATTGAAGTAACCAATTTGATCCCAAGGCAACCCCAAGACAATCCCAAATGGCAAAGCAGGGCAAGTCAAGAAGAGATGAGAAATGCTTCCGAAGTCCTTACCACAAATCCCATTTTGAGGCGTGGAGAAACCCTCCTAATCAAGACATCGTCGGTTGGAATACGGCACAGAAGAAGACGCCAAGCGAAAAACGAGCGAGCCGGAGGAATAAAACACTTCCAAACGTGTCTAACCTACACCGAGCGCAATTGCCGAGAAAGGTGAAGATAGATATCTAAGACCGAATGGCTCGAGGCTAAATGGGGCCAAACTCTCATCCTACTGGCCCATCAAAATCGCCACCTTCTCAATTCCCGAGCACAATCAAGGAAAGCTGCAGGAAACTCGAAGGTTCCAATTGCCATCGAATCAACCAGATCGCCTACCAAGGTGTCTCGGTCGCATAAATCTCCCGAGTTTTGTAACAACTCAATAATGGGCATCCCCAGCCAGTTGTCAACCTAGAAACGAACCCCGAGTGAACCCCGATGATCCAAATCGCCTCCCTCGAAATGGTAAGATAAATGTCTCCGGAGCGTGCCAAATCGAGGAAGCAAAGATAATACAAAGGTTCAAATTTCTAAGAAGCGCCAAGGAAACGAAAACGAATGAATCCTTGTTCATCAACTTCCAAGCCAACTTACTCAAAGAAAGCCTTATTGAGGTGACCGTGTTTTCGCACCCAAACCCCCGACAAGTGGGCACAAATGACCAAGCAACCGACCGATTTCCAAACCGTAGAAGATCCAATCAAAGGAAGTTCAATAGCCCCAAAGAGACTTCAATCCCACCGCCATTTGTAGACCATAAACGTGTGGACAAACTTCGAGGTAATCACCGAGTTAATCAAGCACAACCGACCTGCCATCGAGAGGGTACGGCCTTTCCAAGAGGCTAACTGCTCCAAAATGGCATATAATTATTATTGCATAGTCATTTGTACAATTAAGTTGTCCTATTATACAATTCTTCATTTACTTTGTTTTTTGTTTCAATTTTACAGTTTCAGTAGGTTAAGAGATACATAAGCTATTTTATATACCTCTTCATGATGTATAAGGGGGACGTACATTAATTTGAAAATTGAATTAACCTACAAGCCTGTACCATGCACTGTCCATTTCCCATTTAACTTTGACAATATTCGAACATCCAATTTGCCAAATTATTACATGAAGTCAATTATTATTTCCGGAGGTGAGAGCCGTGGATTCATATCTTCTTCATTTACTTAAGTTTTAAATGTTCCTTTTGAACCCAAATTATATATCTCATTCCCTATTTCTTAATTAGAATTTGAGACATGTCCATTATTTTTTTTATTAATATTTTTAATTTAAATGAGATATCAATGTCTAACTGGAAAATATTGAAGAATACAAGTGATCTTGATTCATTCATTATTTATTGATTAGTGGGTGGTATAGTACCCTATTTTCTTTTTTTGATGGCGGATTTTGATCTATCCAAAGTACCACATCTAAAGCATATACATTTTTTTAACCAAATAAGCATATTGATTTTGAACACAAAATACAGAGGATCCAAGTGTTTTTCATTTTTTTTTTTACTTTCTCTGGTAATACAGGGGATCCAAGTGTTGAGTTGATGTGGGGCATCTCAAAGTTTAAAGGGTGCAAACAGAATTCTAATCTTAAGTTCTACCAAGAAAAAAAAAAAAAAAATGGAGATCTAATCTTAAGCCAAACGAAATTTTGAATATAATAAAAAAAAACTAACAACATAGTTCATGTGGTGAAGGAGTCAATTTGTTTCCTTAGGAAAAGGAAAGTATAGGCAATGAAAATCACATAAACAAGAGAATAAAGAATAAAGAAGATGGAGGAAGATTCATCAGCAATGACTAGGCAAAACACAAGAGAGGAAAATAGGCGCAAGAACATTGCAGGTTCTGGTGCAAACTTTGTCCCTGAAAACAATGTCCAAACTTTCACAAAGCAAAGACCCAGCAAGAAACCAAACAGAGCCACAGCAGGAACTAATTGAACTCTCACATGCATGCTAAGCAAAGCTCCCAACACAATGCCTACAATGCAAGCTATTAGCTTCAACTCAATGTCCACTATAACTTCCTTCGCTATGAACATTACACCTACCAGCAGCGGACAACGGCCTTTGGCACCAACACTGACATGTTAGAAAACCACCTTCCGTCTCCGGCCTCGCCTTGGTTGGCCTCCATTTCTGATGGATGGGTGATTTTCACAACAGTATCTATAATCAACGTTTGGACATTCTGTATAATAATTGGTATGAATATGTAATTTTGTGTTCTGGGTTTGCATCCATTCTTTTGTACTTCTAGAATTATTTATGTGTTGGCTTTGGCACTAATCACTTGGATATCGGAATGTGAATAGACCTTAAAACTTAAAAGGAGGTGAATCTTTCTCGCTTTCTAAATTTAGCCCAAAATAAAATATTTGACCTTGACGTACTAGAAGCTTATACCACTTGTATGAGCTTGCAGAAGTTGCCAATGGAGTACTGCTGATTCTGTTTAATAATACATTTATTGTCGCAAAATGATGGAGCTCCAGTGTTCCCCTGTAAAGGGTGAGTTGAATTTTTAAATAATTTGTGACTAAGGGAAGGCTATGAACAAGTTCCTCTAATTTATCATTTTGAGGTTTAGAAAGAACAGTTTGAGATATCATTTCGAGTTTTTTGTTATTTCATTGAGGTTATTATATGCTGTCTGAAGCTGAGTTTGACAATTTCAAGTAGGTTAAAAGAAGAAAAAAAAATTAAATAACCTATGCTATCACATATCATACAGTTTAATTAACTACCCAAAAGTACAGCAAGAGTTGAGTGAAGCTATGAGAGTTTCGAAAGAACAACGGTACGCTCCGAAAACAAACTGAAGATTTCCATTCACAAACTGCATTTTTTTAAACAATTTCAAAGAGTTGCCGACGCTTTTAAGAAACACAATTAGATGCAAGTTCCATGGATACATTTTTCCCTTGGAGTACACTTTTATCTGATTATTAAAGCATTTCAATCAAGCAGCACAGATCCATCCACCTTTACAAACCATGATCAATGTTATAATATTCATACAAAAGCGTATGAGCTTCTGAGCATAATAAGGGTTTTGTGGTTGAATATTGATAGACAGACTACTGACTTAATGCAGCAAGTACCTCTAACAAGGAAGCAACAAATTGCATTTGGGTTTCCTCATCTATAGTCAAGAAGAGAGGCACATGCACAAACAGTGATGTGATCATGTTCTGCTCAGCAAACCGGAGAGAATGATAGTAAACGTAATTGCATACAAAGCGTCCTGCATCATCGGAGGTCATCACCTCAAAACCCTTCTTTGCCAAGGCCTTTGTTATCTCCTCAACAGGAAGAGAGGTCTGCAAAAGTTCAAGCAGAAACTTAATCAGTCATACATGCTACAGAATCAGGATAAACGACAAGCATGAACATGGTTTTAGGACAGAGAAATAGCTATATGTCAAAGATGCAAAAATAAAGACAACATAACCCCAGAATGGCAACAACACCAAATATATATTCATAAGAAAAAAAAAAAAAAAAAAGAAGAAGAAGAATATATACTTCGCCTTGCGCAGGGTCAGTATGAAAACATGACACAAGCCATAACTTTGGATGATAGAGAAGTTGGAAGAAGAGAACGTGAGAGAATCTTGACTACTGTGAGCCTAGTGATGCCAATCCAACAAAAAGAAATAGATAGTGGGACAGGCAGAAAGTAATTGACTTCAAGAGGGAAGACATTACACAGTAAGTTCTATGACAAAGTCTTTGAACATCTTCCATGGGAGTTGATGAATATCTTTGAACATTATATAAATTGTGCTTCTCTGAAATGGTTTCCTCAATTTTATTTTATTTTATTTTATTGTTCCAGACCCAAAATATTGCATGTTTTCCCATTGTAAAAATCTTGCAGGACTTCTTGTTCCAACAATAAGTTATATGTCTATTAATATTTTCCTTGGCATCAAATGAGTCTACATTTTAAACAAAGAAACTACAACATAGAGATTTCAGGACCATTGAACCAAAATAGGAGCACTTTAAGACAAGAGGCCTATTAAAGCACCCTTTAAGCAGGTGTCTCACATCAATTATCAAATATTTAGAACAATTATAAGGTCCAAAAATAAATTACTGGAAACTTTACTGCTCAAATTATAGAAGAACAATGACCAGCCACTCTACCTCTCGTATTCGTGAAATTCCCCCATCTGCAGGAATTATAGGGACTTTCTGCAGAAAGACAAGGTAAATGAAAATCAGAACAGACTACAAATAGGTCATGTCAAGTACAAACCCACATGCACTTTGGATAAAACCTCGAGTTATCTAACCTGAGGTTTCCATCCCATCTCATCAGGGCAACGGAAAGTAGCTTCATTAATGGCTTGGTGCTCAATAGCAAACCTGGATGCACCGCTATTAACTCCAAAGTGTAGCTGAAGAGGCATGATTAGAATTTAGAAAGGGAAAGATACATGATGCATGACTACAAAAATAAAAAGAAACTGCACGCTGGATGATAATTTACAAAACTGATTCTGGTTCTACAACCTTAAAATATGATGCATAAGCATCAATTGTAGTCTCACAACCAATGTTTATAAGTTTACAACCATCTCCTTTTAAAGTTATAATAAGTAGCGAAACCTTAATTTGTGCAACATAATAAAGAGCCAACTGAACAACGGAAACAGGTGAATGACAACTTCTACATGAGAAAGATAATAGAGACTAAGTGATGATGGTGCTAATGAATTAAGCAAAACTACAAATATTTTTAAAAACCTTGAGATTAGAACAGTTATCAAAACACATATTGATCATTTTGTGCTACAGAAGCAACTTACAGGTTGTTGATGTGTACCAAGATATATCCAGATACATAAGAAGCTAAGAGTCATTACATATGCTTTAATTATTAGTCATGGTGATTTCTAAGCAAATTTATCTGACCTTATATAACTATCTACCATTTAATTTATTGGTCCTTATATAACTATCTACCATTTAACTATTTCCTTTTAAAGAAAGAGGCAAGGGAAAGATAGAACTTGAAAAAGAGTAAGTTGTTAAATACTCAAAAATCAAAAATGGACTTGATATAGAAAAACTAACCCAAATAATTCGTCCGAATTTGAAGATTGAGAATCCTTCTCACTGATGGCAGATTGCAATGTCTGGTATAGGGGAGCAAGTGATCCTTGTCCTGCAGTCTCGAGAATGCTGCAACTACCAAGAGTCAGACCTTTTGGTAAACCATTCTTTTCATATACTCCTTGAGTTTATTGACAATTGTCTCTGTTGGGTTCTCTGAAACTCCATGGAATTTCTTAAACCCCGTCACATGAATTGTTACAGCTGCAGGCCCTTCAGACCCCATTTACCAGATACTGAGATAAAAGTCCAAATGCGTTATAGCATCTAAATCAAATTTTAGTTATGTACCTGCATCAAACAACAAGACACAAATTAAGAAAACAAGAAATACTGATACACAGATATGAAGAACTAAAAATGCTATTACATTCAACGTCTCTGTCTTCCTTTAAGAATTTCATGAACTACTTTCAACTATCTCTGTTCTTTTCTTCTTCTTTTTTAATCTTTTCTTCTTTTTCAAGTGAACAAAGGAATAATTTTATGTCAATCAATAAAAGTTATTCCCTAAACAACTTTATCCTAAAAAGGCATTGCTTCCTGAGTCAAGCAAAATTTTGAACAAGTAATGTAAAAGCTCTTCATAAAATTATGCTTACAATGTGGTCCACAAGGACGATTCCATAATTACACAATGAGATCAGTAAGAGATACCAAACAGTAAAAAGACAGAATTTTTCACAACGAAGCCATAATTCTGCATCATAACTTATAGAACCGATCGAATTTCAGTTAAAACAAGCAACGACCACAATCCATTATTCTAATTTCTCTACGTTGAAGTTTCTTCTTGGTGAATTTAAAATACTTTTTGCATGGACAGAGAAAAAAATCATTTAAAAATCAAAGCAAAATTGGCAAATCCATTAGAATGGTAGCGAGTAAACGCAGAGATGAAACAAGCAGAGAAGACAATGAATAATCTGAAGTAAAAATAGACCCAGTATCCAAAACACCATGAAGATTATACAAAGACGACCATCCTTTCCCAAATCAAAGACAGAGACATCCAACAAACAAACCGAGAACAAATTCAGTTTCGAAGGTAGAAAGGACCGAACTTTATCACTGGATTTGAGCCAAAACACCTGAACCCGAAACTCCAATTACAAGGATTCAAACTGGCTTAGAGAACCAGATGATCAAAGACATTAAACCCAGAAAAATATACCTTGGAAAAAAAAAAGGCGTTGAATATATAAATCCATGTGGGTTGTGAGAATTATGACAAACAAAGAACAAAGAGCTTCTCTTACCTGTAATCTTCAAAAAGAATGACCCAACCACCAGTCTTATCTGCTCAAAGATGATTTACAACTGGTGAAGATTCCAACCAAATTATATAAGATAAATACAAAGAGAGGAGAGAGAGAGAATTATATTTAGGAGAAAACGTGGTAGTGGAGGGTCATTTTCAAACCAGAAAGACTGTATTTATGTCAAATTATATTACTATTAATTATTTGCTAATTTTTGCTATTATTATATTTGGTTATGATGGACTTTTGAGAACATGCGACTACAGACATTACGATGACATTCTTTATTTTTTCTTGGTAAAACGATGACATTCTTTATTGATATGGCACATTACACATATATTTTCTTTATGTTTATCAACTCTGCTTTTGGTTTTATTTGCCAGCAAAAGAAGTTTCAAATTTTTAAATTCTAAATCATCTTAAATATTAGGGTTATTGGTATAAAAAGTATCAGGGCTATCAGTATTAAAACTTTTTCAATAGAAAGTAATAAATGACCTTTTAAAATTTTTAATTAATATCAATATTTATAAATTTTAAAAATAGTTGAAAATTATTATTTTTATATAAATATAGTATATTTTAAATGTTTTAATGTATTTATTTATTTAGTTTTTATAATATTAAGGTCAGTGGTAATAAATGAAACATAAATGAATCAAGACCATTCATGTTGAAAAGTATTTTTGAACTGTTTAAAAATATTATATTTAAAATATTATATTTAAGGTACAAATATTATATTTATAAGAGAGGGATGATTTATAATTATTTTTAAATTCAGATATATTAATGCTAATTTTATAACTTAGGAAGCTGTTTCAATTATGCATAATTAGGAGATAATATTACAAATAACTCTAAATATTAAATGATATGGAACCAGTAAATATAAAAACATATTTTATAAATTTCCAATTTAGCTTATTTAAATATATTAAAATTCTATTTAGAAAAATAAACTCTACATAGGGTTAGTACTTTTAATTAGGTTAATTTAAAAAAATTTAAATTATCCTTTTTGCATTTGCTAATAAGAGATCTCTACTTAGATATTATTAAAATTTTTTATTTTAAAGAGTTATCCTATAAAATTAGAGTCAAATGACTCTTTATATTTAAAAATAAATTAGAAATCCACATCTGTACCAAAACTCACTCTTTATTTAGACTTTAATTAATACGCCAAGTTTCTATGTCTATTAATTTATTTTTATAATATTTTTATTCCTATGCTTTATTAATTGATTTTATAATATTTTTTCCTATCCTATGATAAGAGAAATCGATAATTAATGCTTAAAAAATAAAATAAAAAGAAAAAAATATAAAAGAGTATTGGATTGAATAAATTTTTCACTCTTTATCTTCAAATATTAATAAAGATACTCTTTATTATACAAATTATACCTTTTATTTTAAAGAGTACCATTGGAGATGCTCTAAGACACTTATCATATTACTTAAAATATATTTAATATTCTTAATTTTTCATTTTCTTTTTTTTTTTGAGTATTTTCCAAAGGAAAAGAAACAATGAGCATAGAAAGATTCCTTCTATTGACCATTGGGTAGAGTTTTCTATTTTACGTACTAGTATGTCATATTTACCAAAAAAAAGAAAAAAAGAAAAAGAGTATTAGTTTGTCATAGATTTTTCCAATACCCTGTAATTATGGATCATAATCACGTACTGCATAGAAATTCACCACTGAAATTATGTTGAGGTGACTGATATATATATATATATATATTGCATTTTCTATATGGCATTTTTTTGACTTGTTGAAAGAAAGTAATAAATCCAATGATGTCCGAATCTATATTCTATACTCTACTTATAATTTAATTGAGAATAATTTTCATCATAAGCTAAATATTAATTATATAATCTTTTAAAAAATTCATATGCGAGTAGAAAAATTAAAATAAGGTTCAAATCTCCTGTCCAACTTCTGTCCCCATGTACACTCATGTTTGGTCCAGTGGTAAAACCACTGAAGGCGCTTTCACCACTGGTTCACCAGTTCCGCATCCAAATCTGTAATTAGCTGGTAATTATTAAAAAAAACTTGTCTCCATGTCTATGCTAAAAATTTGTCATATGACTTGCTAACCTTTTTCATATTTATCGGCATTTTATCTCTCATCAATTTTTTTTTTTTGTTATTGTGTAAAATGCCAAAATAATGGCACAAATTAAAAAATATTCACCACACTAACTCTTTAAAAACATACCTAAACTACTCAAATAATTTCCAAATTCAATAATCCATAGCTACTCACATTTGCCTTCTTCATCTTACTTGTATTTTGCTATTTTCCATCTAGTTTTTTTTAAATCATATAAAAAATGTACTACTTTCCAAACATACCTAAACTACCAAAAATGCTCTCCAAGTGCAATAATCCATATCTACCCACATTTGCTTTCCTCGTCCTATTTGTGTTTCACTATTTCCTATCTAATTTTCTTTAAATCATATAAAAATGTACTATGTTATTGACAAAATATTATTTTACATTTTCATCCAAGTTTAAAATATATTTTTTAAAAGTCTATTTAGCTTAAACTTACAATATATAAGAAAATTTGTAAATTAAAACTTAAAAAATAAAAAAATTCATGCAACGTTGCTATGCTATATGACGAAGCCACCCTGCTAAATGGCAAAGCCACCATGTCAAATAGCCAAAATTTATCTTTCAAAAGGACCTACAAATTTGTAAAAATTATATATTATTTAATACTTATCGAAATTACTTAATTAAAAAATTAAAATACACATAACTTAATATATTTGCATAAAAAAATAACACAAAATAAATAAAAATCATAAATTTATAATGCTATGATTTTTATTTATTTTGTTATAAATTCATAAATTTATTTTGTTATTTTATAGGTTGTAGTAGAGAACCGGTGAGTGAAGAAAGTATTACTGAATGGTCTAAATACTTTAGAGAGGTCGAGTAGTTATGGGCTGTGACAAATAGTTACTGTTGAGATAGATGATGCTGAGGAAGAGATGAGCTTCAATTAGGTCAAGCTGAGGCCAAGCTACATCTAGAACAAGAAGAATTTCCTGCAACCACTAAGAAATGATCAATGGGGGCACCGATGCGCACTCTCCAATGCCCAAGTAACTATTTTGGCATAATGGAAGTAATAAGGTATGTAGAAAAGAAGGTTAGGATGCTAGCTCTAGCAAGAGAGGGTTTTTGAGGTTCCAATCCTCCTAAAAGATCCTATGATCTCCTAAAAACCTCCCTCAGATGGCTTGACTTTGCCTTTTATACATGGGTAGCAAGGCTTTGGATGGGTGACACATGATATGTACTCCTTTGAGATGCTGCCACCTAACCCTACTTCGGGCTTGGCGAGAGTTATGTGGCTTAGGTACAAGCTGTGAAGCAATGTTGGACTTCAGACCTGCTGATATAGGATTAATAATATTAGTCCTCTTCTGGATGCATGTGGCATGGTAGGTGAGTTTTCATTAGACTCAGCTAACTGAAAGTTTTGTAGTCTTCCCCAGTCGCACTAAGTTAACTTTCCTCTTCCGTAAGGGGTCGACTTGTGTCATCAATAGCCTCAGGTGCAGTAGTGGTTATTTATGGTAAAGCCAGCTTGTCTTGGTCACTTATCCTATGTGAGAGCATCAAATGCTGGTCAAACTCGGTCTCCGTGTATGGTCAAAACTTTTACAATAAATTTTGTCCACTTTTAAGGGTATATTATTATAATTTGGCTACTCAACCCTTTACTGGGTTTCGGGCCTTTAGTATCGGGTCGCACAATTGAGTGAGCTCAATACGCAGGCGTGCCTAAGCATGGGCCAAGGTACAAAATACCCCACAATAGTTGCCTTTAGCCTTTTTTTTTTCCTTCAATAAGGAAAAGTCTAAGTCTTTAAGAGGTTAGCCTTAACTCAAATTTCCTTATTTACCTTCTTATGCTGCTTAACTTTCTTCTTTGAATTTCCATTTGGATTGCCTATTCTCGCTTGGAGAGGTTGTGATCAATCTCATCCAAGCATCTTCTTTCATGTCGAGAAACCCATGCCAAGAAATGAATTGTCCTAGATCCTCCATTTGTTTAAACAAAGCGAGACAACTCTACTTTGCCTTTGTGAGACCAAGATCAATCCTATTGAATTCACCAAGAATGAAGGTCTCACCTGTGGTCTCATCACTTTGTCTTATCCTTATCAAGCTTCATTACCGATAAGCCCCTGGCCGCGATATAAGCTGTCTAGGGTTTGTTCCTTTGGTTTCACTAGAGGATGACTTCATCACTCTCTCTCGGGGAGATCAGGATTAGACAAACTTGGATTTACTAAGAGTGAGAATCCTTCATGAGGTCTCATCACTTAGTTTGCTATTGGTCAAGCTTCATTATCGACAAGCTCCTACCCACAACATGAGCTGTTCAAGGTTCCTTCTTTTAGTCACTAAAGGACGATCTCACCATCCTCGGGGAGATAGTGACTAACCCACTGGATTCACCAACAAAATGGTGGTCCCACCCTGGGTCTTATCACTAAATCTGATCTGATCAAGTTTAGAATCGAATAGTAGTTGATCTAAATATGTTAACCCTACATGGAGGAAAGTACTGAGCGTGATATCTGGGATGGTAATCTCCACTGAAAGTGCAACCTCAGCTCCAAAGGAGAATGAGTAGAGAGTTTCGCCTATGGTGTTTCTAAAGGTCGCTCCATATGCCCATAAAAATTAGGCAATTCCTTTACTAGGCCCCTTTAAGTGGATGAGCATAGTCTTTAGTCACCCCGAAGTTAACTGACTTGTACATGCCGATCCGGTTGTACCTAGAGTAGGCATCCATATAGTGGGAAGGCATGTCCGGCGTTACTTCTACTAATAGTCAACTGGAAGAGGAAAGTTATCCTTAAGCACGCTGTTCATATCAATTTAGTCTATCCACATTCTACATAGTTCATTGACTTTTTGACCTTTAAAAGTTAAGTTCGTGCAACACCTCTTTAGTGAAGCTTGTTTTCGAAGTTTCTCCACTTTATATAATGGCTTCATATTTTTTTAGCTAAAGAATCTTCTCTTTCGTAAGACAGGTCTGAAGTGGAGGTTAACATTGAGTTTGTACATTATCGCCCGGATCTGTTCAAAGATGCCTTCATAAGACCAATCAAATACATTTTCTCTCAAAATATTTTCAAGATGACCTTAGCTTGGTTGTTAGTGGGACTCTATTTTTGTTACTTTACGGGTTGATCTAGTCTAGTTGGATAGTCATGGGCTCCTCGACTCGCTCTCATTTTTTGACGAGGTTTCATTTTAGGTAGGCTTCATCATGCATTACTCTAGGAAGGGGGGTCTTTATAGCTCTAGATAGTGGCCGCCTACTCTTTCCCCCCAAATTGAGGCTCGACTTCAAGTATATATCTAGGTAAGCTTGACATAACCTCTGTTAGCTTTATCCTGGTTCATGCCCTCTTTCCTTCTTGCATCTTTGTTACAAAAGAGTGTATTCTATTTTTCATATCCTATTGATATGCTAGGAGTTGCCTTAGAAGACTTAATTTTATAGAGGTCGGACCTTATTTTGGGGGCTGACCTGTAAGGTAGACTCTAGCTGATGCTCCCAATGAGAGGTCTAAATGGGAGAGGATGATGTTTGTCCCAACTTGTTGTTACTCAATGTGACTTGCCTTATGATCAGAAGATCGTCCGTAGGTTAGGTAAGTCTGTCTGAACAGAGAGGTCCTTCTGAAAAGGTATAGACCTTTGCTGCACTAAAGCTTCTTTCTCGAAGGTATAGATCGCTCTTTGCTTCTGAGATAAGGTCAGGTCCTTGAAGGGTTAAGTTTTACCACGTACTCTCAGGTAGCCTTTCTGATCAAGCACTCTTCTATATCATGGTTTTAATCTTGATGGTATTTTATTACTTATTTCAGTTCCTTTTGGTGAGAGGTGCCTTCCTTGGCTCAAGTTGCTTAAGGATATTTTATTCTTAGATTTGGAAAGTCCTCAATCAAGGGAGTGCTTGACTTAGGGAAGTAAGTACTCAACCTTGGGAGGTATCCTCTATCAAGGAACAACTTGACCTGAGGAGAAGGTCCTCGACCAAGAGAGAACTCGACCTGGGGAAGTAGGTACTCAACTCGAGTAAGAAGGTCCCCTCACCCAGATCAATTCAACTCTAGTGGACGTAGCCTCAACCCTAGAGAGCTCACCTAGGGGAGGTAGATACTTAATCTACAGGGAGCTCATCTAGGAGGTAGGTCCCCTACTAAGAGAACTTGACATGTGAGGAAGGTTCCCAATCTAGTGGAGAGCTTGACCTATGGAGGCAAGGCTCTTGACTGTGGGCTCGACTGAGGAGGTAGACATTCACCCGTGAGAGCTCCACTTGAAGGAGGTAGGTACTTAACGCAGAGCTCGACCGGGAGGCAGTCCCCACGCAGGACAATTCAACTTGGGGGGGAAGGTCTTCGACCTGGGAGGTAGGTCCTCTACCCAGTGACAATTCGATCTAGAGAGGAAGGTCCTCAATCTAGGGACAGCTCGACCTCGGGAGGTTGGTACTTGGCTCAGGGAGAGCTTGACCTGGGTAGGTAGGTACTCAACCTAGGAAAACCTTGACTTGGGGAGGTAAGTACTTAACCAAAGGAAAGCTTGACCTGTGTAGGTAGGTCCTTTACCTAGGGAGAGCTCAACCTGAAAAGAAAGGTTCTCAACCTGGGGAGCAAGGTCCTCGACCTAAGAAGAGCTCGACCTGGAGAGGTAGGTACTCAATTCAGGGAGAGCTCAGCTTAGCGAGGTACGTCCATTACCCAGGGAGAGCTCGACTTAAGAAGGAAGATGCTCAACCTAGAGAGGTAAGTCCTTGACCTCAGGGACAGCTTGACCTGGGGAGGTGGATCCTCTACCTTAAGAGAGCTCGACCACGAGAGGTAGGCCCTCGACCTAGGGAGAACTCATCCTGAGGAGGTAGATACTCGACCTAGGGAAAGCTTGACTTGGAGACATAGGCCTTTGACCTAAGGACAGCTCGACCTAGGGAGGTAGGTAATCGTCCGAGGGAGAGATCAATCTATGAAAATATGTCCTCTACCCAGGGAGAGTTTGATTTTGGGAGGAAGTTTCTCGATCCAAGAAAAGCTCGACCTGTGGAGGTAGATCCTCTGCCTAGAGAAAGCTTAACCTGGGCAGTAGGTCCTAGCTACTAACTGCCACTCTGAGGGGAGTTGGGCCCTAACTTTATTGGAATCTTTCAAACTAAGGTGCTCGTCAGCAACACCAACCTAGATTCAAAATCTGCAACGGTCTTCCCTTTTAGTTCCCTGAAGACTTGGTTTAAGATTTGGTCCTTACTGTATGTAAATAATCTCTCAAGTGTCTATTAGGAGTGGTATGTCTGGAACCTAGCTCTCTTTATAAGGTAGCTTTAATGCTTCACACATTGCATCTGTTGAATGCTTCTCCTTATTCATGCTTACTAGGTTGTTTAGGTCTTAGAGAGTTTCAAAGGTCATGAGAATCTTTTGGGTGGCCTCTCCGAAGTATTCCTGAATGAATCGATCTTTGGGTAGGAGCTACGATTAGTGAGTAGCATCTTCGCCTCTCCTTTTATAAAGTCTTGGAGGTTTAATTGTCTCCATTCTCCATCTCGAGTTTGGATTCTTCCTGGACACTTGTGCCCTAGAGAGGGTTTTTCATCCCAAAGGTATCCCTCATATGAACCTTCTTTCAAGAGTTCTTCCTTTACTAGTGGTATATATGGACTTAACCTCCTATGGTGCGATGAAGCTTAGGTTTATGTTCTTCTCTTCATGGGAAGATGTTTGTCGATAGTGACCAGCGAAGCCTATAATAGGTCAGTGAGGTCTATCTTGGACTGACTTCTAGACCGTAGCTTAGTATCTTCTTTGATTCTCTTTCTTTTGTTGGTCGAATAGCTGGTTCTCGATTCACGTGGCAATATAGTTAGAGTATGTTTTCAAACCGTTCTCTACGGGCTCATCCGAGAAGGTCTCAAGTCTTGCCTAGCTTCGACTATTAAAGGGGTCAAGGTCTCTATAGTTTGTGGCTCAAAGATTGAGCTGATAGCATAAGTTTTCATCGTGAAGGTTTTCTTGGTCGCCTTATAGAGTGATGCATGGCTTTTAACCACATGGTCGTAGGTTCGATTCCCATAAATGGCGTAATTGTTGCCAAATTTTCATACATATGGAGTGAGCTAGGCCTTCTAATGAGTTGAGCTTGTAGGCTTTTAATTGGATCAAAGGCTTAAGGACAACCTTCAAGGGACAATTTGTCAAGACCTCAGGTTAGCTAAGCACAACCTCAAGTTCGGTCGGGAGTCTATAAGATTTGGTTCGGTGTAATGGACTATGCTTGTGGACTATATCAGGGAATCGGTGAATGAAGAATATACCGCTGGATGGTCCAAACACTTCAGAGAGGTCGGATGGTTATGGGTTATGACAAACAGCTACTGTTAAGGCAGATAATGTTGAGGAAGAGACGAGCTCAAGCTGGGTCGGGCTGAGGTTGAGCTACATCTAGAATGAGAAGAATTTCCTACAACCACCATGAAATGGTTAGTGAGGGCATTGATGTGAGCATCGATGCGCACCCTTTGATGTTCAACTGACCATTTTGGCAGAATAGAAGTAACAAGGTATGTAGTAAAAGGGTTAGGATGTTAGCTCCACCAAGAGAGGGTTCCTGAGGTTCTAATCCTCCCAAAAGATCCCATGATCTCCCAAAAACCCCTCTCAGATGGCTAGACTTTACCTTTTATACATAGGTGGTAAGGTTATGGATAGGTGAGATATGACATGTGCTCCCTTAAGATACTGCCATTTAGCCCTACCTCGGGCTTAGTGAGGGTTATATGGCTTAGGTACAAGTTGTGGACTAATACTGGAGGTCAGACTAGCTGACATAGGACTAATAGTATTAGTTCTCTCGTGGTGATACACGTAGCATGGTGGGTGAGTTTTTCACCAGCTCAGGTCAAACTTAGGCTAACTAAGAAGATTCGTGATCTTCCTCAAGCCAAGCTAAGTTAGCTTTCCTCTTTCATGCAAGGGCAGACTTGTGTCATCAATCGTCTCAAGTGCAGCAGTGGCTATTTCGGATAAAGCCAGCTTGTCATGGTCACCTACCTCATGTAAGAGCATTAAATGCCATTAAACTCGGTCTTCGTGCATGGTCAAAGCTTCTACAACAAGTTTTGTCAACTTTAAAGGTTATTGTTGTAATTTTGCTACTCAACTATTTGACCAGACCCTTTACTTGGGTTTCTTTTGGACTTTTGGTATTGAGCCGTGACAATTTGAGTTAGCCTAATACGAGGCAGACCTGAACATGGGCCAAAGATACAAATACCCCACAACAATAATTATTTATTTATTTTTGATAAGTAAATGAGATGTATTTTAACTTGTGTATACTATAAAATGAAAATAATAATAATAATAATAATAATAATAATAACAACAATAATAATAACAATAACAATAATAATAATAATAATAATATTTCGAAGAGGTTATTTGTCAGATAGACAGGTAGAGACATCCCAATTAGGTTGGCACCCCTCTTGCTCCAGGCGGAGATATGCCAACTAAGTTGGTAACCCTCCAAACCCACACCAAACAAGCAAAAAATTTTATTAAATTAAAAAAGTATACATTAGTTACAATAGTTACAGCAGGTATGAAAACCTGAAATAAATCAACACAAACATAGATAACAACGGAAGAAATAATTGAAAAGGAAACAACAACCGTCGCCGGCCTCATTAAAACCTAAGAAGAGAAAAAATATCAAATGGGAAAAATCTCAAACCAGGAAAAAGAGTACCGGGATAATAAAAGTACAATCCAGCTACTTTCTAAACCTATAGTTTTCAAACCCATTGACATTCTCATAATACATGGAAGTATAAGAATCTAGAAGACCCCACCACCACTGTACTTCAGAAGACGAAACAACAATCTTCGACAGAGCATCCGTAACTATATTTTCCTCCTTGAAGATGTGTGAAACCTGAAACTGAATGTTGGAAATATAACAGAGGCAGTTCACCCATCTTGCTTTGTAGGCCCATGGGACGATGTCATCTTAACGAATGAGTAAGTTGGTGACGTAAGTAGAATTACACTCCAACCATAAGTGGTCCCACACAAAGTCTCTAGCACACTCAATGGCAATAATGATATCCAATAGCTCACTCTCAAAAGCATAATACAAGTCTAGAGGGACTACAAAATTGCTTTTAATGAAACCCCCTGGTAATGAAATACGCGCACATCCACTTCGAGGCCGGACAACGATTAAGCAGCACTATCCAGTATTAACCTTCAACCAGGTGGCGGGGAGACAAACCATCGGGATAATCGAGGGAGCCAAGCACCTACAACCCCTAAATTCCTGAAGGCCAGAAGATCACCAATAGAGTTGTGCATCATACTTTTTTTAATAGCATTTGCTTCCCTAGTCGAAGCCCAAATAAAAGCCAAAGGGTACCTTAAGGGAATGAAAATATTACCAAAATGCCCTTAATTCCAAACAAACCAGATAGTAGAGAGGGCACTCACAATAGCAGTAGACCATAAATTGAAGACCTGAGGAATGAATAAAATCCCAGCAAGTTTGAAAAAAGGAACCTGAAAAACCTTGAGGGCCGGGGGTGCTAGTCAGGTCTAAATTGAACACAGCCTTTTGAATCTCCTCAGAAGTAGGTAAACCAATTAAGAACAAGTTATCATCTACAATTATTAAGCTCGGGATGATCCCATCTAGGCTAGAGAAATCATCAGCAGAGAGTATCATCGTCCGAAAATAAAATGCAGTAATAATCCTTATATAACTCCGATAGTGCATTATTTGAAATATTAACCCTTGTATGATAAAGAGACAAAGGGCTGAAATTCTGGACCGAAGAAGAAGAATGAAAGAATTTGGAGTTCTGATCACCTCGTTCAACCATTTAATATGATCACGATCGAAACATAGTTTCTCTTAGGCGAGGGGACTCGTCAAGCGTAACTTGAAGCAACCTTCTCGCTAATCTCTCCTCAATGAACCCCTTAATTCCTATAATGGTCTACATTGCAAGAAATTTCTCCTGAGCTAAAGTAATTTTGGCGTGAATATCACGAAGACATTCCGATCCTAACCACAGAAGAGCATACTTTAATTTTTCAATTTACGATAACCCGATAGAAAGAACTACCAAGAACCTTCTCATCCAAATTCTCGAGTAAAGGATTTGAAGTCCTTATTGAGCAGCAGCGAGACTAGGCAAAAGCGGATGAGGGCCCACGTTACCAAGCTTAGAAAGTCTCAACAGCAACGGATGGTGATTGGAATGCTGCTTGGCTAAAATATAATAAGAAATAGAATCCCAAACCTTCAAGTAGGAATCATTGCAGAAAGACCTGTCAAATTTACTTTGAACATACCCACGGGTCCCACGCCGATCCCAAGTAAAGAAAGCTCCGTGTGTATTTATAGGTAACAAACATGCAGCTTCCACCACCACTCGAAAGTCAAAATAGGAAAAGAAGATAGGAGGACCACCACCAGACCTCTCATGCGCACCCAAAATGACATTAAAGTCTCTAATAACTGCCCACAGATGATCTATAGAATTAGCAAAATTTTTCAAGTCAGCCCAAGCTTTTTTTCGATGCCCTGGAAAGACACTCCCATACACAAAAGAAAGCACCTGCCGACCTCCAACCCTCGGGATATCCACAGAGATAATTTGCTCTTCACTGAGTAAAATTCTAACATCTTCCTATGATCTAGAAGTAAAATCCATATGGTAGGCAAAACAGCTGAGCTATTAGTCGAAATGAAGTCCATATGTAAGGAAGACCAAAAGGAGATTGGAATCGTATCAAATGCAACCACTAGCTCCACCAAGCATAATAAAGTGGGGTTAAGGCAACGACATAAATCGTAACGTACTTTTTGAGTATTTGGGTTACCGAAACCCCTACAGTTCCAATAAAGAATATTTATTAGGTACCATACTTAGTGGCCCGAGTTGTGGGCTTGATCGATCCTGCTGTTGGTTGGTCCTGACGCCTTTTAGCCTGTTCTAATTTTGTTGGTTGACTTGGCTTTCTTTTGACTATGGTCCATGCATTTAGATCCTTGATTTCCGAAACTGCATAGTTCAACGCGACTAAGTCAAGGTTTTGTTGTGCCACGTTATGAGCCATTACTGTGTTGTAGAGAATCACAAATTTATCCTTATTGTTCTGACCATCAGAGGTGGACCCCTCTAAATGTAGGACTTGCCTGCTTGAAAGATCCTTTAAAACCATGTCTTCCTCTGTCGATAACTCATCATCTAAATTATCAAAATTATCTCTCAAATCTGAAGACCCGGTTTGAACACTCTTTCTCACATTGTGTTCCTGCACTCAATAAACGCATTAGAATTCGGAGCAGCTGTCCCAGAAGCAACCATAGCTAGAATAGGAGCCTGAGAACCTATATCCTCGAATGTCGTAATGCTTAATTCTTTCTATTTGCCCTTCGAGGGATTTTCAATATGTAGACCCAAAGATTATCCTTGATATGAATCCCTCTGCTATGTAGAGCTAGGAGGTTTTGGCTATAAACACGAGTAGTTGATTTAAATTCACTCTTACCCTTTTAGAAGGGCTTATCATTGGAGGAACTTCGTCAGTACTATATGACACCCCGCATGAATGGCCAATACTTGGCAAACGACAAAAATTCTAGGCGGTTTTGTACTCTAGCGGAATCTGATGCATGTGTCTTGGTTTCCAATAACAAATTATCCGGAAGGAAACTTGCTAAGTCTCGTCCACAGAACCCCACCAAGCGTGACCAAAGTTGCGGATAAAGTTGCATTGTCAATTCTTAAAGGGATTTCAATACTCTGCAAGATCAAATAGAATCAAGGATGCCAATATTCTCGACTTCGAGGTTGTGAAATTTTACCCGCACTTTGTGTATGTGTAGATTTTGTGCAAATTTGGATTGAAATTTTTCCCAAACTTATAGGCAAGCGATAGGGTTTTAAATTTAAGGAACTTTGAGACCACACTTTTTCTATCCTCCTTAGAGTGTAAAGAACATGAAAGTGCAGCTCTTCCCAAAGAGATTAGTTTCCATTTATCTAATTTCGGAAGCTTTGAAGTTTAAGATACAAATCATCACATTTCCATGGTTTTCTCCTTTAGAGAACAACTCTAGCTATCGAAGAAAATTGACAAAAAGTAATATGTTCTTTGTAAACAACCTCATTAACTTTTCTTGAAATAAAATTTCCTTTCTTAGTTGGCATATTCAAATTATCAATTATTCTACTTGGTGGAGTAGGATTGCCATTTACCATTGTGAATGAAGGAGCACCATTGACTAAAAGTGCGCATAGGAAGGTGGCTTTAGAATGCCACTGCACAAACATTGCCTCATTTGGAATGCTTTGCATATACAACGCTTCACTTGGAATGCTTTAGCATATGCATTGCCACATGGTTCCTTGCCTTACTAATAAGGTGATCATCACTCTTAGTAGCATTGCCTTTATTTTCCTCGTCCATCCCGATCAAACATTTCCAATTCAGATTAAAGGGGCTATAACAAAGGCCCCAGAAACAAATTCATAACAAGTTACAAAACCAATCCACATTCACAATGGAGGTTGCGGTCCAATTCTGACCAAGTGAAATTTCAATAGGACCGGTAGAAATTAAACCACACAAAACCAAATCACACTACAAAGTGAAAAATTCAGCAAAAATCAACCCATACAACAATGCCATTTCGCGATAAGTGTGAGAAAAAAATTACAATAGCGATTCCAACACAATCAAAGTATGCATTTAAAATCCGAGTCGGAGAACACCCACTTGAGCCAGTGGCTCGAATTCCAAACCACCAAAATCCAGTTATGCACTTTGTATCCACCAAAAACACAACCGCGAGTTATGGACACAAGAAACCCACCTGAGCTCTGACCTTTGTAACCAAGGGCACGATAGTTCCGCGTCTGCGAAGCTATGAAGCGCATGCAAAGAACACCTAGCCCGACTTGAGTACCCGACGGGAGTAAACCCGGTGGAATTGGCCTTCGCGGCTAGGTGAAACCCCATCTAAGCCCCATCACTAGCTGCGCGCCCGGCCAAAATCGGCCAAGAGTACTTGGGAAAACTAGAGCGTTGCCACGACCCGCCAAGCGGTGAAGCTTCAGCGACAAATCGACATAAAGAAGCTTAGCGACAAATCGTCGTTGCACGACCCCTCAAACGGTGAGCTGCGACATCACGGACTATTGCACTGATGATCTTCTCGAGAAACAATAGCGATCAATAAGTAATCCCCAGCAGCTGAAGAACCTATGGCCAGTAGTTTGATCGGCGATGGAAGAAGCTTCAGTCGACAACAACCATATGGTGAAACCACGGTGAACTTAGATCTTCTGGAGAGTGCTTCTCTCTCTAACTTCTCTCTTTGGTAAAGCGACGATTCTTCATAATTGTTTTTCTCAATTTAATTTCTTGTGGACAGAGTGAATCTCTGAGGGAGAGTGAGAAAGAGAGAGAGAACGATGAAGACGAATGTAATAATAATAAGAATAATATAATAACAATAATAGTAACAAAAATAATAACAACAATAATAACAAGAATAATAATAACAATAATAATAATAATAATAATAATATATGTAATATAATAATAATAATAATAATAATAATAATAATAATAATAATGGAAGGTTTTCTTACTTAGGATAGGCAGGGTAAAGGCATCCCGACTAGGTTGGCACCCACAAATGCAGAGACATCCCAATTAGGTTGGCACCCTCCAAATCCACACGAGCAAATAATAAAATTTTTATTAAATGAAAAAGTACAACAATTATGAAATTTACAACGAGGAATAAAGATCTAAAATGAAGAAAGCGGCTACATAAGTTATAGGTGAACTAAGAAGGTAATTTGAAATAATGGCCGTCGTTGGCCTTATTAAAATGAAATGACAAAAATCCCATTGAGGAAAATCTCATTTCAGAAAAGAATGCAGACAACAAAGGAACAAACAAACTACTTTCTAAACCTATAATTTTCAAAACCATTAAGCTTAGGTAATGCATTGAACAATAAGAGTGCGGAAGGGTCCACCACCATTAAACGAAGAAGTGACAATAAGCTTTGAGAGCATCCATAGCTGTATTTCCCTCTCTAAGATGTGAGAAACAGGGAACTACATCTAGAGATATGATTGAGGCAGTTCAGCATCTTGCTTTGTAAGCCCATGGAACCATGATATGCATGATGAATAAGTAAGTTGGCGACATAAGTTGAATCACGCTCGGTCATAAATGGTCCCATCAAAGTCTCAGCACATTTTGTAAGCGTGTAGCACAAAGCTCACTCTCAAGGTATAACAAGAATCAAAGAACAATAAAGCTACCTTTAATGAAACCCACTGGTAATGTGAGAATATCCAGCAGCATCTACGGACAGGACAGCAGGTCGGGGTCGCCATCCGTATAACCTTCAACCACCCATGCAGCGGTGGAGACCAAACCACAGGAATAATATGAGGAGCCCGAGGCACCGCACTTGCAACCCTTAAACTCTTGAAGACCAAAAGATCACCAATAGAGTTGTGCATTGTCCCTTTTTAAATAATATTTGCTTCCTTATCAAAGCCCAAATAAGCTAAAGAATGAGTAAAGGTATAAAGATGTTTCTAAAGTGTCCTTGATTAGAATAAATTGAATAGCGAGAGAAGGCACTCCTGATAGTAGTCGGAGATTGAAAACTGCGAGCTCAGAAGAAATTGCCATAGCCGAGAAAGATTTCCAGAGAATCAAACGTCCAAATTAAAGTGACGGCGTACAATCTCAAATGGCTACGTGGGGCAAGTTAAAAAATATAAGAAATAGTTTTGATTCACACACCACAAATTCTGCACTTAGAGGCCATGAGAAAACCAGCTTGATCGAGACATGCGTCCATGGGAATTCACCGAGGAGAAGGTGTGGGACCACTTAGCATGAATTAGGGTTTCCCTAATTGGCAATTTAATTATCATTAATTTGATTGGCATTTTGAATATTTATTAAATGGTTTTTTTATTAATTGCCAATTGATTTTAGAATCTACGCAATTATGGTAATTAATGAGTTTTTAATTAATAATATTTATGACGATTGACTATGAAATTTTGGAAAGTTATTATTTGGTATATCATTAATTAATTAATTTAGTATTTAATTACAAAACCCTAATTGTAACCACAAGAATTTGTCTATTTAAAGGCAGGTTTTAATCTTAAGACATGTTTTCTTGTATACTTTTCTCTATGATCTCTTGATTTATATATTCTTCTTTTCTCTTTCTTTTTTGAAAGCAGGGATCTTTCTTATACAAATTCAAGAGGCGTTTTAATTTATTTTGGATTTCTGACGGAGGAACTTTTTGGATCTGTTTAAGAACTCAAGAAATCGTTTTATTTGATGATTTTATGGATGATATATATATATATATATATATATATATTATTTCCACATTTATTATTACGAAGAGATTTACGATTTATACACTATTTAATGAGTTTGATGGATTTTTGTAACACTAATATATGTTCAATATTTTTATATATATATTTTTTCATTAGATCTATCTTCTACGAACATTTTCCTTTTTGTTTTACCTCAATCGGATTTTTGTAGAAATAGTTATAATCGGATTTAAGATATTTGTGAACACTCTCGACTTAAAATTTCTATTTTTTTATTTGTTATGAGTGGGTTATGAATTTTTGAAGTTTAAGATATTGCTGTTGGAATGCTAAGACATATATGGTTTTTCTGTAAAACGTGTTTAGTTTCCTTGCTAGGATTGGAATGAATGAATTTCCACAGCTACCTATATCTGATATAGTTATAATGTCATTAGTTTTGGCTGAAAATGATTTTTATGGAATTATTTAAAATTGTTTGAACATCACCGGTTCACTATAGAATCTGTGTGATAGCTCATATTAGATAGTAGATATTGAATATTTACTTACTTTTGAAATTTATGAGAAAATTATGATAAATCCAAGACATCAAAGAGATTCTAATGCTTTTGGAATCATGTGATTTAGAAGATTTGAATTTATTGTGAATTTTACAATGATGTTGTGCTTTTCCATTTGTGATTGTTGGTTAACATGTCTTGGAAGTTTGAGATTATTGTTATAATAATGTGGATTTGATGAATCTGATAAGTATGTGATTTATGCATGTTTATTTTATCAAGAATTAGTGAACACATGCATATACATAATAATATCTGACGGGCTATGAGCGGTACATTGCATTTAGTTGGTACTGCTATATATATAAGTTTTTGAGTTTGATCATGACAAACCATGTAAGCTATAAGTAGATAGAAATGCTTACGATTGTATTGCTAAAAAGTGAGCTTGAGATGCATGTACCCCTTTTGATATGTTGTAAGCTATAAGTAGGCTGAAATATACGGTGTACCTAAAGTGAGATTGAGGCGCATGCACCCCTTTTGATATGTTGTAAGCTATAAGTAGACTAGAATGCTTACGGTGTTATCTATAAGTGAGATTGAGATGCATGCACCCTTTAGAATTTGTATGGAAATCCAACCATTTTGAGATAAGCTCATAAATCACATGCATGCATTATAAGCTCTTTGATTATATTATAAGTTTGTGATGAGCTATGAAATGTCATGAATCTTTAAGTATGTAAGACATTCATGATTAAGCGGTGTGTGACCTGTTTGATAATGTGATTTGATTTGTATATGAAGTTATATATGTTTGCTTTTGGCGTCTTGTATGGTTTTGGGAAGCCTATTGAGTTTTGTAAACTCACGTTTTTATTGTTTTCTTTCCTAAGTAGACAGCTTAGGCGTGTACTTATTGAACTTGTGGGGATGGTAGACCACGTGGTAAGCGTGAAGCGGAGTTCATGAGGGTATCTAAATAAAGCAATAATGTTGTCTACCTAATGGTGTTATTGTTTTATTTTGTTTTCATTTGAGAACTATTTTCCTATTAAATTGGAATGTTTTAATATGGTTGGGCGTATTTTAAGAATAGTTATAATGCCTTGAATTAATTAATTAGTATTTTTATAATTATATTTGGAAGTTAAGTATTTAATTAGTTACTATGTTTATTTGTGATTATTAATTGGTAATTAATAGCGATCGAGTATGAGCTTTTCCTGTTTATGTATATATGGTTGAATAAGATTTAAATTTTTCCGCAATTTCCGCAAGTCAAGTTCTGGTAGCCACCCTAACCTTATTCGACCTAAGGGACTTGGTTAGAGTGTGTTACAGCTTTGGTATCAGAGCATGGTTACGAACCATGTGGCAAACTTTGATGTGAAATAATTACACATATTTTGATGAAATATATATATAATTGATTATATAAATATGATTTGAAATGCTTTAAATTATCCGAATTTGATGAATTTAAATGTACCCCGGGAAACCTAGAAGGCAAGGGTCACCAGAACCACAAGGTATGATTAAAAAACTTAATTGTCTATTTTTCTGACTTCTGTTTTGAATGCATTAATAAATGGTATTTGTAGGGAAAAGAATGTCTGACTCCGAAGGAAATGAAGAGTATTAAAGGGTAATGCTTGAGAAACATAGGATCTTAGAAGCCCTCTAACAAAAAGAAATAAGTTGAATATGTTGAAAGGGTGGAAAAGAAAATCCTATTGTCATGTGAAGATCAGAGGAGTATCAAGTAGAGAGGTGAACAGGTAGATGAGAAGATGAATTGGGAGGAACTAAATGTTAGAGGCGAGGTTCAACAAGAGAATGAAGTGATTGAGGATTCCCGGAGCTGAGAGATATTTTGAAGAATTTGGAAGTATCAAGCGGAAAGAAATGTGATTGATTCGTTGAGGCCAATGGCGATCCTACAAGAAAGAACAAGATCTTCCATTTGCTAGCAAAGTGGTTGTTAAACCTCTAAAGTTGGTGATTGAGGAGATGGGGACGGTGTCGACCAAATAAGAAACTTGAAAGGAGTTAAAGCGTTTAGTTTTGTTTTGTTTATGGGTTAAATGAAATAATTGAAGGGGGTTATGCTACATTATGACTTTGGTTTATGTTTTGTTATATTTGAATTTGGTTTGGAATTACTCACATTTAGTATGGATTATGTGGAAACTTTTTCTATGATAATGTATTGTAAATGTTTGGTTTCTTTTTGCAATGTTTATGTGATGGGTAACTTTGTAATTAAATTAAATGCAAGCGTTTGACTGATTGGGACTTGAAGATTTGGTTTATTGTCTTTCTCAAAGTTTTATTAAAATTTCTTATGACTTATCATTAGTAAGAATGGTTTGTGCAGAAGCGAGGCTACTAGCGAACAAATCCACGGCATTAATGAAACATTTCAGTATTTTGTGTTGCAAGCTTTGAGTGGCTAACATGGGCTTTTACACCAAATGGACCAAGATGAGATTGTTGGCGTGGTGGAAGGTTTAAGCGTCAGCGACCGCCTATTACCGGAATCAACATACACAATCCCGCATGGACAAGCTGGATTAGGGAAACGAGCAGCATTGAGTTAATAACACACTTACTTTGAAACTTCAAAGGTGATATGCACTTCTCATATATGATGAGGAGAGCACAATGCATTGGTGGGAATCAGCGAAGAGCGCATACAACAAGTGAAAACCATGACATGGGTAAGGTTCAAAAGAACTTTTAATGATAAGTATTTCTATGAGTCTTGAAGTGCAAAGGCGAGTTCACGAACTTAAAGCAAGGTAATAAGACTTTAGTTGAGTGCGATAGGAAGTTTGAGGAGTTATGTAGGTATACTCTTGGGTTGGTGGGAAAGCGAGGAGGAAGGTCGGTCGTTTTGAAAATGGTTTAAATGGACACCTTTTCAATCTTTGTAATAGCCTTACGACTGCCAACTACAATGAGGTGTTACAGCGAGCTCAAATAATAGTCGACAGTGGTGGAAGGAAAACCCCCGAGGCTCAACTCTGGAAGCAAACCTTGGAATCGCAACAACCATTACAATGAGCAAAATTTGGAAGGAATAGATCGATAATAAAGCCAAGAATGGAAGAAGCAAAAGATAGTTTAGGTATCTCTTACTGCGGGGAAAAGCATGGTGAAGAATATTCTGAAGTAAAAGCGGGAGCATACTTCAAATGTGGGAAAACTGGTCACCGTGTTGTTAATTGCCTAAAGGCGAGAAGGAAGATAGAAGAAGACTTCGAGGAAGAGTCTACGCCTGATGATAAGAGAATCAAGCGTAAGTGATCCAGAACATGGTGGCAGAGTACACTTTCGTTATCGATCATGATCACATTATGTTTTGTTTGATTACGGATCGATGCATACTTTTGTGTCTAGAAAGTTTGCTAAAAATCTTTTAATGTGAAGTCGAGAAATTGAATTTTGAGCTAGTGTATTTCTACATTTGTTGGAGCTATTACGTGTGCTTGTGACATGTTAAAATCATTCAAGGTTGTGTTTAGAGGCAAAACCTTGTTAGTTGATTTAATTGTCCTTGATATGAATGACTTTGATGTCATTTTGGCATGGATTAGATGTCCATGCATGGAGTTAATATTGACTATAAAGGCCGGTCATCTTTTCTTTGTTGAGGGTGAAGCTGTGACCTTTGAAGAGTAAAATCAAATCACCCATGTGTACTTTCTACACTTCAAGTTATGAGAAGTGTAAGGAAAGGATGCCAAGCTTATTTGGCAAGTGTGGTAGATACTAACAAAAGCGATTACCAGCGGCTCATGGACGTAAAAGTTGTTGAGATTTTCAAGATGTATTTACGGAAGATCTACGGGATTACTGCCGATCAGAGAGGTAGAGTTCCGATTGGTGATGCACAGGCTGCACTAATATGCCGAGACTTCATATAGAATGGCACCAGTAGAGTTAAAGGAACTCAAAGAGAAATTACAAGATCTACTTGATAAAGGTTTTGTTCAACCAAGTGTGTCACCATGGGGAGCAACTGTCTTGTTTGTGAAAAGAAGGATGGCCTGATCGCGAATGTGTATGACTGTGAGAACTTCGACCACGTCACGATCAAGAACAAGTAGCCTCTACAGCGGTTGAGAATCCATTCGACCAGTTGCATGGAGCTCAAGTTTTCTCAAAGATAAATTTTCGGTTTGGATACCATCAATTGAGGATAAAGGAAGGAGATATACCTAAGAGTGCATTCCGGACAAGGTATGCCATTATGAGTTCTTAGTAATGTCTTTTGGATTGAGAATGCCACTTCTGCTTTCATGGATCTCATAAATAGGGTATTTATTTAGGACTATTTGGATAAGTTAGTGATAGTTTTCATCGATGACATCCTAATATACACCAGAATGAGGAAGAGCACGAGCAACATTTGAAATTTGTCTTGCAAAGGCTTAGAGAAAGAGTTGAAGTGTGAATTTTGGTTAGAAACTATATCCTTTCTTGGTCATGTAGTTTCTAAAAAGGGAATAGAAGTCGACCCGAATAAGGTTGCTGCAGTTCAAAATTGGAGGATGCCGACCAATGTTGGAAAAGTAAGAAGTTTCCTTGGATTAGTTGGGTTTTTACGGGAAATTCGTTCAAGGATTTTCAAAGATCACTTTTCTTTGGCCGAGTTGACAAAGAAAGATGTTAAGTTCTTTTTGATCGAAGCTTGCTAGAATAGTTTTCAAAAACTTAAGAAAGATTGGATTCTTTTTTGTGCTAACCATATCAACGAGCATGATAAGTTCACTATTTATAGTGATGCTTACAGGCTGGTATTGATTGTGTGCTAATACAAGAAGAAAAGGTGATAGCATATGCATCGACAATTGAAGTCATCTGAAAGCTACCCTACACCTGCGACTTGGAACCATTGCTGTAGTTTTGCATTGAAAATTTGGAGATCGATTTTGCGTACCCAATGAACATGAATTAAAGAATGAAATTATGGTGAAGCCCATTGCAGTCCATACTCATTCATCACAGGAAACTTACGAAGATGTTTAGAGACTTGAGGATGCATTTTTGAATGGACAAACATCGAAGGGAAGTTACTCATTTGGTTGAG
>CM017578.2:24767216-25122473 GCA_007844105.2 Rhamnella rubrinervis
TTCAAACTTAATTAGCTATAATGATTCCCTTGGTTTTAAGAAGAATGGTTTGTTATAAATAATAATAATAATAATAACAACAACAACAACAATAATAATAATAATAATAATAATAATTTTAAAATTATTATTATTATTATTATTATTATTATTATTATTATATCTCAATGGTTTGCATGTATATGTATGATGGCATGTATCTGTATGATGGGGAAAAGAAATTCAAGATCTATATTGCTCAATTAATTCATTAGAGGGCAATATTAGTATTAGTTTAATACTAGGAATTCAAGAGTTTAAGCAATAATGTCTAGTTTTTTAAAATTTTTCTATGTATTTATAAGGTTGAGAGAGTATTTTCCAATTTGATTGATGAGAAATTACTATTAAAAATGAGACCAAATCATTGTAAGTGGAGAAGCATAGTTTCGTGAAATAGTGAATGTCAATTGGGGATTCTAAGTATTAGCCTTATAAATTTAGTTCGGGTATACTAGTAAAATAATAAGCTTTAGTTATACTAGTGTGGTGGGATTCGGAGGAGTAATAAGAAAATTGCAATGGTGGCTAAGTTATATTTCAAAACTACATATTTATCCATGCAAACTACTTTTGGTACTTGACTTGTGTAGGTTAGAAAAAAACCATAATGTTAGAAGTTAGAATTACTTAAATAGATTTATAAAATATGCAAAATAAAACCAATAACTTGATTTATGACAAACGTGAATAAATGAATAAACTTAACTGACTTAAAACACCTCTTTATAATATGTCTCAATTCTCAAACAAGCCCAATTGGCATAGTTTATAATCTACCATATATAGCTCTGGTAATCATTTGGCAAATTCATTATAGTAGAGCTACAATGAAGTACTTCAATAGCTTTTCACCATTATTATTACTTACCTTTGTGCCCATATGCTATTCTCTTCTCCTTCAACCCTTTTATGGGGTCCCAATGAGATCCTATAAGCCATTTGCTCCAATTCCAATGTTAAGAAAAATTGTTGTGCTAATCACACTTGCACAATCAACATAGAGTGTATAGTAGTTCAACAATTGCCCACATCTACTTTAGTTGCAATTCTTGGAGAGCCCTTTTATTAATCATGTCTGTCTCATATTACAAATTTTCAGCCTATCAACAATGGCTACCAATAGTTTCACTAAGAAACTGTCACTCTAACCCTTAGCCCAAATACATCATTTTCTTACAATGATCATCACTTAGAGAATCATTCACTAGAGAGAGAAAACCACCAAGACCTATGAGAATCACCAAGAAGACACCTTTATGTAAACTAGACTGAAAGCGTATGTCTGAATAAGGAGAAAAGACCAAATATATACATCTGTTAAAACCATGAAGGAAGACAATACGTGGACTACCAGATTGCATACACCAATGCACCAAATGCTGTCATTCAACTTAAAACCCAACTGTAGTACAAAACCTTAAGCAAAATGATGTCGCATGCCATCATTGTTCAAAACAGCGTGTTTCATTGTTTTGTGCGCATACTATACAAAATGGTGAGAAAAACTATTCTACAAAGTTATTGTGCAGAATGGGCATGAAAAACTGTTTGGTGAAAAACTATACATTGAAGACATTATTCTAATGGCGTAAAAACTATTTTACGATGTTACTATGCAAGCTTCTCCTTTTGTTCATTCTTTTTCCTTCTGCATGTTTGATTTAGAATTATTTCCAACAGTTTTCCATCTAAGCTGCATTGGGACTCTTCAAGAATTTTCCTAGCTATTAATCATACAACATAATTAGTACCAATCTTAAGCAAGTTCTTACAAATGTTTAATTTGCTTATTTGTAATATTTTTGTTCTCATGTCTGAAGGATTCAACTTTGTAGGAATGTTTTTTAACTTGAATACTTCTTGTGCAATCATGTATAGAATGAAATGATAATTAACCTGCATGTGTTTTAATATCTCATGAAACATAGGATTTTTACACAAATGGATTGCGCTTTTTTTCTTTTTCTTTAAAATCAGTGTATATTTTATTATAAGGTTCTAATTATTTAAGCCCAATAACCTAAACCCAATAACCAAGTAACCTAAGTCTAGTACAATATTCTTAGAACCCATAACTCTTGGGCCCAATAATAGGGTCTCCACTCAGTAATGGAATTTGTGGCCTTGCAAATTCTGCTATTTCATTATTTTCAATATTTTGATTACTGAATTGAGCGTCGGAGTGCCTTTGACATGTACCACAGAATGCCCCAAAGTCTTGAATTTCTTTTATATTTTTAGGTTCCTAAAAAAGTATCCAAATTTCCCTTTCAAGAAGGTGTAAGGCTTTAACTAGTTTTTATGTTAAAACATTTGACACTGTTTATGGGAACCCATTGTTTCCATAGTTTAAAAAACATAATGGTATATGAATTTGAAGCCTCTTTAGTACCCAGATGATGAGACAAATCAACCCTTCCTAGTCCTTGACATTCCTAATCCATAACTCTCACAAACAACATACCATATGGATACCGTACTGTGGCACCTACGGCTTCACACTTAGCCAACCTCGAAAATACTATAGGAAATCTCTCATGGAGTATTGAACAAGTCCTCAAATGTCCTCCTCGAGATACTGATGAAGGCTAGAGGTTTAACCAAAGAATGCAAGATCCTCAAGGTATTCTTGGGGCAGATGTGCATAGTACAAAACATGTTGCTCATAGTGGCCAGGCTGCTAGTTCACATAATGAATATTAGGATACTAAGTTCTTTCAAGATGCATGCAGTTGTGATGACCAATTAGCATCTACCAATTAGCTTACAAGGAGCATCAGCATCAACCAATTAGCTTACAAGGAGAAGATGATTTACGTCATTTATTGAACGCCAAACGTTCAAAGGTTTGATATGTACTTGAGGAGACAATGAATGAAGTCAGGGAAAAATCTCTAGAGAAGGTGCTATGGGAGAGGGACTCTAAAGAAAAACCTTTAAATAAGGTAGATGAAGAAATTCAGTAGCTAAAAAGACAGTTTTATGACATCCAAGGTGCTGGCTTATCCAAAAACCCGATAGATTTGGATAAAGTGGAATCACCATTTATTCAGGAGATTCTACAAGCTCATTTTCCTCCTAAATTTATCATGCCACAATTTGTACCCTATGATGAAAGTGGAGACCCAATCAAACACCTTAAAGGTTACCGTACCTATATGGAGTTGCATGGAATGACAGCGTCAACTACATGAAAAGGCTTCCTACTTACATTTTCTGGGATTGCTCGTCAGTGGTATAGGCTACTCAAGTCAGGTTCTATCTTTTCTTTCATTCAATTAAGTCAATCTTTTGTTATTCATATAGAGCTATGAAGTCGGTAAAGAAACCAAAGTCATATCTTTTTACCATCAAGCAAAGAAAAGATGAAACATCAAAGGATTATATCACATACTTCAACAAGGCTCTCCACATAGAAGGGTGCAATGATGGCTGGATTGAAGCTGAGTAAACTACTATGGTCACTTGGGAAGAACGATCCCAAGGACTTTTAGGAATTAATGTGTCACGCATAGAACTATGCTAATACTGAGGCATTAATGAGCTCAAAGCGTAATGAGATGACAAAATTTGGGAAGAAGGAAAGAATTGTCTAAAGCAACAACCTATGAAGAAAGGTATATACTTGAGCATCATGAGGTAAACTTGGCACAGCTCGACAAAAGAGGTAAAAGGTGAAGCTTACTCAATAGCATTCTTAGATGCAGATTCTAAAAGAGTGCATAATCCATATGATGATGCATAAGTGGTTATAATGAATGTGGTAAATTGTATGGTTAGACGAATACTGGTGGACAATGAGAGTTTTGTGGACAATCTCTACTGGGATGCTTTCAAGCAAATGAGCATTGGTGAGGAAAGACTCAACTGAGCACCAACTTGTATTGAAAGCCAACATCACCTTTCCAATAACAACGAGAGCTCTACCAATACAATTCACAGTTATGGTAAAATTTCTAGTCATTAATTGCCCTTCTGTATGTTACATGATCAAAGAGAGACATTTTCTAAATAACTTGAGAGCGATCTCATCAACCTATCACCAAGCAACAAAGTTTTCGACAGAGAAAAGAATAGGCATAGTTCAAGGAGACCAGCATGAAGCAAGAAAGTTCCATGTTAATGCACTTAAAGCAAAAGACAAAGTAATCCAGATCAAAGATGAAGTGACAACCTAGATATAGACACAAGGCCCTAAACTAAAACCCTTAGGTAGAATGCAGGAGTTGACTTCATAGGACCCACAATTAAGGCCCTAGAGCTAATTCTAAAGGGCCCTCAACTTAGGGCCCCAAACAATATCCAAAACCAGGATGCAAAAATACTTCCAAGGGCTGAACCTATAGAAGAGCTTAAGAAAGTGGTTTTAACTTCTGAGTACCCCAATTAGTACTCTAAATTGGCACCTCACTCACACTAGCAACATCAATGTCTTAGCATGGTGTCTTGAATATATGCCATGTACTAATCTAAGCATCATTGTGTACTATCTAAATGGTTATCCAGATTTCAAGCCTATTTTTCAGAAGAGAAGAGCTTTCAACAATGAAAAATATGTTACAATTGAAGAAGAGGTCTAGAAATTCCTCAACACTAGGTTCATACGAGCATTGGACTATCCAAAGTGGCTAGCTAATGTAGTACTTATGAAGAAGGCGAATGGAGATTGGAGACTCTATATTGAGTTCATAAACCTCAACAAAGCGTACCTAATAGATTATTTTCATTTACTCCGGTTACAACTAGATTCAAATGTATGAACTAGATTCGTCAAAGACAACTTTCATTATTAATAGAGGGTTATACGGCAATAATGTGATGCCAGATTAGGAAGACAATAAAAATTTATGTAGACGATATACTAGTGAAGAGTAAAGCAGTAGATATCATGGAGCCAATTTGAAGAGAACCTTAAAGAAGCTGCAAAGGTACAAAATGAAGCTTAACCTAAAAAAAGTGCATTTAGAGTAGCCTCTGGAATGTTTCTCGATTTTATAGTCAACCAAAGAGGAATAGAGGCTAACCCAGAAAAAATTAAGGCTATCATAGAGATGAACTCCCCTCAGCGCATAAAGGATGGACAAAAATTCACTGGAAGGGTAGGAGTACTCAACAAGGTTGTTTTTAAGGCAAAAAACAAATGCCTCACAATCTTTAAAGCACTTCATGGAGGGAAGTAATTTTGTGAGTTGAGGAGTGTGAGCTAGCATTTTAGCAACTAAAAGAGTATTTTAGTTCACCTCCCTTTCTTTCCAAGGCTCCAATTAGAGAAGATCTAATTCTGTATTTGGAAGTTTTGGCTATTGCAATAGGTTTAATATTTGTAAGAGATGAAGTAAAAGTTGAAAGCCCCATTTACTACGCCAGTCATGCCATGGTGGACGCAGAATTCAGATGTCCGAATATTGAGAAGTTGGTTTTGGTTATGGCAGTTTCCTATATGAACTAAGACCCTATTTCCAAGCACTATAATAATAATGTCTATGAATCAACCATTAAGACAGGTATTCAACAAGCCAAATTTATTCGGAAGGCTAGTCAAGTGGGCAATTGAGACTAGAGAATTTGATATCAGATAAAGGCCTAGAACCACCATCAAAACATAGGCATTGGCAGATCTTATGGGGTTTACAGATACAGAAATTGTCCTTTGCCTCGATAATGATACTAACTTTTCAGATCCTAGCCATTGCATTAGAACTTGGATTTTATATGTCGATGGATCTTTTAATACCCAAGGAAGTGGTTCTCACCATACCAAAATAAGCAAGGATCGAGTATGCCTTTTGTTTTAGCTTCCTAACCTCCAATAACGAAGTTGAGTATGAAGCCTTAGTAGCAAGGTTAAGGATTTCAACAGAGTTGGGGGCACAGAAGTTAGTTATTTACAGTGATTTGTAATTAGTTGTAAATTAAGAAACTTTCATATATAAGACTAAAGAGGAGAGGATGCGGCTTATTTATTTGAGGTCAAGCAAATCCTCTAAAATTTTAAAGAATACTGCATCATCCAAATATCAAGATTTGCAAATCCGAATGTAGATTCCTTAGCTTGCCTAGCTTCAGTAACTAGGATTAGTTTCTTTATACCTATTCCAATGAAGTTTCTACCTCAGCTAAGCATTCTGAGTAAAGGCAAGGGGTTACATCCATTCAACAGTACTAATTCATGGATGAGGTCCATTATAAGCTATTTAAAGGATGAAAAACTCTCGAAGACAAGCTGGAAGCAAAGAAAATAAGGTGTAAATTTGCAACATACACCTCACTAGATGAAATACTCTACAAGAGATGGTTCAGTGCTCTATATTTAAGGTGCTACACTGATAAAGAAGCAAACTATGTGATGAGAGAAATTCATGAAGGCATTTGTGGAAACCATTCTAAAGGAAGGACATTAGCACACAAGATGATCAGACAAGGTATTATTGGCCCACTATTCATAAAAATGCTATGCAATTTGTAAGATGTGACAAATGACAACGTTTTTCTTTCATTCTACATTAGTCTCCTATAAAGCTTACTACAATAAGAAGCCCATAATCTTTTCCTCAATAAGGGGTCAATACCATTGGGTTGTTATCAATAGGAAAAGGAGGACTCAAATTTGCCTTGTAGCAGTTGATTACTTCACCAAATGGGTGGAAGCTGAACCGCTCGACACTATCATATAATACAAAATAATATTTTATTTGAAGATCTATTGTTTGTAGATTTGGTATCCCCTTACTATAGTGAAAGATAATGGGAGACATTTTGATAATACGAATTGTCAAGTGTTTTGTTTAGCTCTCGAAATAAAAAAAGAATTTTCCTTACTAGTGCACCTACAAGCTAATAGGTAGGTAGAAGCCATAAGTAGGATCATCAAAGATAATTTGAAGGTGAAGCTGAAGAAGGTAAAGGAGTATGGGTAGAAGAGCTTGCTTATGTGCTCTGGGCTTATAGAACAACTATAAGAACCTTAACAAGAAAGATCCTATTCTCTCTAATATATAAGGTAGATGCAATGATACATGTTGAGGCAGGAATGCTCAACTACAAAAGAACATACTTCGAGCCAGCATAGAATGATGAAAAGCTTCAAGTAAGCTTGGATTTGATCAAAGAGCTGCATAATAGTGCCGAAGTCAGAGTTACTAGTTACCAACAAAAGGTAGCCAAATATTACAACTCCAGAATAAAGTACCAACACTTTCAGATTAGCGACTTGGTCTTATGCAAAATAATGACAACCACAAAGGAAGCTGGAACTGGCTCTCTAAACTCTAATTGGAAAGACCTTACAAGGTTATTAAAATCCTCCATCCAGGAACTTAACAACTAGAAGATATGAATTCAAGATTTCTACCCCACCCATGGAACACAGAACACTTGTGCATATATTATTAATGAGCAAACACACTCATGCTTACTATCTCTAAATAGCCTAAGGCACTGAGTATATTTTATATTCTATTTTTATTTCCTAAAAGTGATTACTCGTTCTTCCATAATAAGTTGTCATACTCACAAATATTGTATTTCTTGATGAATGGAAAGAAAAATTTTATTCCAAAAATATAGTTCCTTATCCACATTCTATGCATAAAAAACTAGGGGGCAATATAGTACATCTCAACACCTAGGAGATAACCTAGGAAATAAATATAATGCCCAAATAACATTAGATTCCTATTAGTTTCTTACAACAACATAAAGCAAGCAAAGTATAAAAGTAAGGTATGCAAAATCACAACAAATAGGGCACGCAAGATCGGGGCACTTGTGCTCAATCTAGCTAAGGTATACATTCAACTGCTGTGCAACCTTAGTCTATATAGTCTTGTCAATGGAAGACTTCAAATACTTAAGGTCTTGAAGGGTTTTAACATTCTTGTCCTTTAATTGCACCAGAGTGTTCCAATTCCTTGACCTTCTTCTTATTTCTCTTTTCTGACTCTATAATGTCATCTTCCAATTTCTTAATTCTCACCTTCGACTTGGATAAGCTATCATGTAGTTTCTAAATAGTTTATTCCTTAAGCTTCACCTTACTGTACCTAAGCTTCACCTCGTGCTCAAGTTTGCTTATGGTTACTACCTGCTCCATTATTCCTAGTCCCAGGTCACTGACCTATGAAAGCAACTGCGCCATATAGGCCTATTTTATCAATGGCATATATCCCATCTAAAAAAAAGAGAAAAAGATAAGGTCCAGAATCATAAAGAATACATATAAGAAAGAAATGTAAAGAAGTTTATGTAACAACTAGTCTCACCTTTGTCCTTAAGGTAGAAAGTAGCGAGGTTTGTAAGTTTATAGGAAGAGCCTTTATCTCATTTATTGCCACCAATGATGGAGGAAGAGGAGCTTTTAGGAATCTGAACAGCGGGGACATCCAAAGAAGATAATTGAACAGGTTGAGCGAGTGATCAAAATTAGGAACTAGAACTTAGTAGCTGAGCGGGCAACACAAAGAAGGAACTTGGTATAGGTAGCATAATGGAAGGACCAAAAGGTGACCCTGATGATGGGTTAAAGGATCTAGAGTGATAATAGGGTCAGATGAGGCGAAGACATCTCAGAGGCAGGAAGCTAATCATTTGTGGACTTATTTTTCATATTCTTAGAGCCCTCTAATCTGTCGGTACCCCTCTTCTCACCAGCTTCACTCTTCCTCATCTCATTAAGTCTCTTCTTCATCCCTTCTATAGTCATTGTATGCATAATTAAGTTTCCTGTACAAGTCGAAATGGTTAATCTCCTGGGCATGCCCCACACATCTAACAATCAAAAATGAAAAAGTAAAACAAACTAACCATCACCAAACAAGATCTCATAGGATAAGTATTTAGTAATCTTTTCAAGAAGCAACAAGTTCTTGTAATTCTTGTCAGCCACTAATTGACTCTTGGCAAAGTCAATACGACTGCATAAGCTAGAATTAACCTCCTTGAAACATTGTTCACCTATAGATAAGAAGGCTAGTAAAAAAAAAAAATTGTATGAGAAGTAAAAACCTAAAGCCCTATAGTGCGTTAGGATTGGAAATGTGTGAGGTTTATGAGAAGGAACTTCCCAATTCCTTATAGCCAAAAACCATTTGGTCTTCCACCCTTCAAGTATGTTGGAATTGTGATCTCCAACAACAATATTCTTTCCCTTTCTTGATGAAATATAGTACCACACAATGGATTTAAACCTCTCTCTTTTGGGATCCTTCTTTAGGTGGTATATATACATAACTACTTAGCTATCAAGGAAATTCATAATTGCATCTATAATATATATCAACATATTGTGGACCTCAAGCAATTGGGGGTCAACTGCCCAGGTGTGAGTCTCAACTTATGAAGGATCTCTTGGAACACAGAAAAGAGTGAGAGATGCAGTCCATATTCAAAGAAAGCAGTATGGAAAATTGCTTCCCCTACCTCAGCTCTATTAGGGTCATCACCTCTCTCAAGCACCTAAAAATCTACATTGGGGTCTATATCAAATGGAAACAAATATTTGCTGAATCATTCCACAATCTTAATAGAGGATTTAATATTAGCCATGACAAAGCCCTCAATGCCCTTAGAATCTCCCTTTACATCCTATGTGAAACCACCTTTGCTAGTATCATCCGAATACTCAGCTTTACTTCCCTGATATTCATAGATCTCTTTGTTATTAGAGGAACTGTCAAACATGGTTGCAATAGGAGAAAGTGTTAGTATAATTAAAAGGTATTCAAAAGAAAATTGAAAAAAAAGTAACAACTTTATAGTATATTAACACTTTCCCTTATTTATGTCGACAATTCGTATAACTTTAGTGTTAAAATGCACAACTTATAGTCAAACACACCTAAAATTAGCCAAGACACCTGGTAGAACTACATCTCTAAGGGACATGAGCATAGGCACAAGGAGCAACTCGCAGCCCCACGACCACTACAGCATGAACGAACGTGCCCCATTCGCACATACGCGATCTACTCCCCTTAGATGGGTGGCCAACCACTAGCCCGACATGAGTGTCTTTAGCTCGCGAGCATGACCTCAGCTACCCCAGTGCATGCCATAGTGTGTGGCAAGCACTCTACTTGTGCACTCCACGTCCATAGTGCATGGGCACACATAGCCTTAAGGCACAAGTGAGCCAGCATGCACAACCTAACACCGTACTAGCATGGCCTTTCATTCACGGCCCTAGCATGTGACGTTGCATGCGTGATAGGACCATACTCAGGATGGATCTCGTCTCAAGAAAGTTCTACTAAAATTTCTATAAAAATTTCAGTAGAAACTTTGGACTAACTCAATTTGTACCTGCAATTAAAACCAATCTAAAATATATACATATTTATATCTAGTAGTCACAGCAAATACCACTAAATTCCCATAAAAAAATATAAATAACATATAAATATTTTCAGAGGTATTAAGAAATCCAACACAAAAGTCAAGTTGCTATAGACTTGAGTTATTCTCAGAGCGACTAAATGTTTTCCAAAAGTAAATAAAAATACAAAATATAAAAATAAATAAAAATAATGTATGATTACAATGATAAAAGAAAAGACCTGAACGATGAAATGAAGAATACGGTGATGCCTTGTGTGTAGATCCAGCCTCAAACAGCCATAAACCGTATGATAATCTAAAAATAATAATAATAAGCAATGTATGTTTTACATTTTTAGAAAAGAATATATTAAATAATATTAATAATCTCACGATAACAAATTTAACAATAAGGATAATAATAATAAGTGGTTTAATGAGATAAAATTCAACAGTTATAGATAATTAGTCATAAAAAAGAATCTCTATATATCAGTAGAAAATCTGTATGCCAATCAGTCATCATCCAATCTACGTGCAAGGGGGATGGAATACACATCATCATAAAATTAATAACTGTGTTTGGGCGACTCGTGGCATATCCCAACAATAAAATGTAACACTACCCATGTCCACAATGTAAAATCATATCCAATAATTAAACTCAATATTTTTCTAAGCAATACCAATATAAATTCTCCAAAATCACATTTAATAATTAAAATGTGTTTTAAATAATTTCTTTATAATTAAAATCATATGCGTACTATTAAAATAAATACTCAAATATATTATAAATTTTAAAAATAATCAATTTATAATAATTCTCAGACATAATAAATTTTAATATATAAATATAATTAAAAGTAAAATTTAATCCACTCATTGATAAGACTACTACTGATTCTCAGGTTCATCCACTCCCAAGTTTGCAAGAGCTGCAGATTTTAAATATAACAAAATAATTCCCATCAATTCCATTTAATGTAAAATAACAATTTCTATATTTAGACAACCCCAATTAATAATTGTTATTCTCAAACAACCCAATATAACCAACCAAAATGAGAATTCTTCCTCTAATCAATCAATTTTTCTAAACTAATTCATCCACTATTCTCACTTACATTTAAAAACACCTTCATACCACTAAAATTGTCTAACTAATACCAATTGGGCCCAAAATTACCCATAACCCTCAAATTTGGGATTTTTTTTTTCTTTTTTGCAAATTTTTGTCAAAATTAACAAACTATTATATCAAATTGAAGCTCATAACTCAAGGATTAATAATATACCTTTTGTTTGATTGGAAAACACCTAGTTTGGTACAAATAGGTTTTGTGATTACTACAAAATAAAATATTTTTAGCTAAAAATGAGCTCGGATTCGAACTTAAGAGGTAAAAAATAGTGGGAAATGACCCATCTTTGGCTGGAAACTCATCAAAAACTGAAAATGGTGAAGAGAAAATTTTCGGCGGCTATATGATTTTTTGGCAACAGAGGTTGTTTTCAATGAGTGATCTATTGGTAGGGTAATTTCTTTAGTAGCGCACGCATGCATTAAGCTGGCAGCTGATAAGTTGTTTTCTGTGGTTTTCCAAGTAGAAGAAAGGAAGAAGAAGAAAAGAATATAAAGAGAGGAAGAAAGGTGTCTGAGGGAAAAAATGGGAAAAGGAGGAAAAAAACAAAAAAGGGAAAAAGGGGGTGGGGCCGACTGAGAGGCCAGATTTAAATTCTTTTTTCAAAATGATCATTTTGCCCTTAACTTTAAAGACTCATAACTTTCCCACCATAGCTTCGATTCATGTGTATTACTAGTCTACGAACTCATATCAACAAGCCCTACGCAACGACATAGGAGTCAAAATAAAAGTTTTTATGTAGAAAAAGTGAATATTTGAGTCAACTTACTGTACCTAAAAGTCAAACTCCAGTCAAAATGAGTTTTACCGTACAATTATAGGTATCAGTCCTTACAATCTACACCCTGAAAAGAAATTCCATCCACGAAATTCATACTATAATTCTTAAAAGATATGGATACTAAGCTTGCATTTCGCCAGTTCTCGTGTAAGCTTCTATAGTATAATTTCTCCATAAGACTTTCACAAGTGGAATACTCTTGTTAGGAAACACTTGATCCCTCCACTAAAGTATCTAAACCGATTGCTCTTCATATGTCAAGTCATCCTTTGATTCAATTGTCGGAGCTTCTAGTATATAAGAAGGATCAGAAATATACTTGCGTAATATAGAAACATGAAATACATCATGTATTGAAGAAAGTTCCATTGGTAAAGCAAGTTGGTAAGCTATAGGACCATTCCTTTCAATAATCTCATATTGTCCAATAAATCGGGGACTTAGCTTTCCTCTTTTTCCAAAACGTACAATGGCTTTCCAATGTGACGGCTTCAAAAATACCTAATCATCAACATCAAACTCAATATCTCTTCTCCAGTTGTTTATTCTATCTATCTTGAGCTACTTTCAATGTATTACGAATTGTCTTAACCTTTTCCATAGTCATCTACACAAATTCAAACCCTATAAGCTTCTTTTCAGTAACCTCATCTCAACATAACAGAATTCTACAATCTTCCATATAAGGCCTAGAATGGTGCCATGTCAATGTTGGAATGGTAATTATTGTTATAGATGAACTCTACTAATAGTAGATGAGAGTCTTAATTACCTTTAAAATGCAAGTTCTCAATATGTCCTCTTAACGTCTGAATGGTTCTCTTTGATTGCCCATTCGTTTGAGGATAAAATGTCATACTAAAACGTAGCGTAGTACCCAAAGCTTCTTGTAAACTCCACCAAAATTTGGAGGTGAATTGTGTATCTCGATCAGATACAATAGACACAGGTACACCATGTAATCTTATAATTTCCTCTACAAATAATTTAGCAAGCTTTTGTAGAGAGTATATTTCTCTAACTGGTAGAAAATGTGCAGAGCTAATCCACTATAACCCAAATTCCATTATGACACCTTTAGGTATGATGAAACTTGAATAGAAAATTCATAGTAATGTGTTCTCACTTTCACTCCGAAACAGGCAATGGTTACAAAAGCCCTGAAGGCATTTGCCTCTCCATTTTTCTCTGTTGACGAATTAAATACTTAGACACATATTTTACAATTTCTCTTTTCATTCTCGGCCACGAATAGTGATCTTGTAAAGTTCGATACATTTTTATATTTCCTGGATGTACTGCATATGCCGAGCTATGTGCCTCTTCAAGAATCTCCCTCTTTATTTATCCATCAGCAGAAACACAAAGTTTGATACCCAAAATTAAGGCTACATCTCCTCTAATACTAAAATATGCCCTTTGCCCCATATCAACTTTACTTCTAAATTTCATCAGTTAAGAATTAGAAAATTGCGCCTCTCGGATTTGATCAATATGTGTCGATCGAACATGAAAGCTAGCTAAAAAAACTCTAGAATCACCCAAATCCAAACTAAGTCCTATTTTTCTTAACTCCATAATCAAAGGCAACCAGATTGCTTGCATCTGCTCTAGGGAGCCTATAGCCTTTCTACTCAAAACATCAGCAACTATATTTACCTTTTTTGGATAATAATCAATAACACAATAATAGTCTTTTGTCAAATCTATCCACCTCCCTTATCTCATATTCAACTCTTTCCAAGAGAAAATATATTTGAAACTCTTGTGATCTGTAAAGATAATGTCTTCAGATTTTTAAAGTAAAAACTATAAATGTCAATTCCAAGTCATGGGTGGGATAATTTACTTCATTTTTTTTTTTGTCAAGAGTCATATGTAACCACTTTCCCATATTGCATAAGGACATAACCCAAACATTGATGAGATACATCACAATACACCACAAATTCTTCATTACCATCAGGAAGGGTTAAAATAGATGTTGAAGTCAACATTTACATAAATTTTTAGAAACTTTGCTCACACAAGTCATTCTAGTCAAACTTAACCCCTTTCCAAAATGGAGCCGCTATATTAAAGAAACCCTCAACAAAGCAACGGTAGGAACCAGCCAAACCTAAAAACTTCGCACCTCAATTACACTTATAGATCTTTTCCAATTCAACACTGCCTCCAGCTTGCATAGGTCCACAAAAATACCTTCAGTTGAAATTACATGCCCCAAAAAGACTACTTTAAATAACCAAAATTCACACATGCTAAACTTAGCATAAAGTCGATGCTCTCTCAAAGTTTGCAACACCCAACTCAAATGCATCTCGTGCTCAACTTCACTTTTTTAGTAAATCAAGAGATCATCAATGAAGACTATCACAAACCAATCTAAGAGTGGATAAAAGACTCATGTCATTAGATCTATAAATGCCACAGAAGCATTAGTAAGTTTAAATGACATAGCTAAAAATTCATAGTGGCCAAATCAAGTCTGAAATGCAGTTTTAGAAATGTCTCAGTCTTTAATTCTTAACTGGTGATATCTTGATCTCAAATCAATCTTGAAAAACTCCTTAGCACCCTGAAGTTAGTCAAATAGATCATCAATACACGGCAAAGGATACTTATTGTGAACTGTTACTTTATTCAATTACCCGCAATCAATACACAACCTTAAAGATCCATCATTCTTCTTAACCAACAATACCGATGCACCTCAAAGGTGATACACTAGGTCGGACAAAACCCTTATCCACAAACTCCTGCAACTAAACTTTTAATTTCTTCAACTCCCCTGGAGCCATCCTGTGCACAAAATTAGATCAATAGCAAAATCTATTTCCCTTTCGGGGGTAACTTAGAGAAATCATTCGGAAACACATTTATAAAATCCCTTACCACAGAAATATCCTCAAGTTTTATTTTCTTAACTTGAGTATCCATAATATGGGAATAACCCACACAACCCTTACAAAATAAACATTGGACAGTAAAGACCGAAATCAAATCTGTAGTAAAAGTCCTGCAATCACCATAAAATACCACTTTCGGTAACCCCGATATTCTAAAAGTAACCTCGAGAAAACAATCCATTAATGTATTATTTTCCACCAAAAAATTGATCCTAAAATAACATCCAAACCTTCTACATCTATCAAGACTAGGTTTAATTATACTACCAATCTACCAATGAAGAAAAGACATTTCCTTAACATATGTGCGGACCATAAAGAATCTCTTATAGGTGTAAGAACTTCCAATTCCATATCTAAGGGAACGGGTGGTAGATCAGATTATGCAACAAAACTACTTGATACAAAAAAAAAAAATATGTAGCTCTAAAATGCATAAGAACACATGCATCTATTCCAAGAATAAATAATATACTTGGCATTACATTAAAAGTAGCATGTGCATCCTACTAGGTCATAGTAAACACCCTTCCTTGGCTTGACAAGCAACCTCATTTGTTACTACTCCCACGACACAGTGTAAACTATGCTCTACTCGTTGATGCACCTTTCTGACCCATCTAAGCACCTTGCCCCTACTGCTAGCAAACTACTAAGAGCGTACATATAATGTAATATCTACTCTATTTTGTTTGCCGTTGACTTTTGGTTCGATCAAAGTCAACATTTAGACCCATAACTACCACATCATGGGTTTAACTAGTATTAAGCTGACTAAGACTGATTTGGTTGTTTATTATTATTTAAGTGTGCTTGTTACTGTTAGTTAAAGTCAAAGTCAACACTATCACGTTATCACCGTGACTTGCAGGAATTGACTGGGATTTTTTTTCCTGTACATATGGCATGTGTAGGAAAGGTCTTGTAAGGCCTGTTCAGAGCGGCAGAGTTATTAGAACACCAAGTTTGATTTAGTAAAAAAGTAGTATTGCTTACATTAGCTTTATTAAAACCATAGGACCACACTAATTAAACCTATTTTTAAAGTGACCAAGCCTCATTTGAAACCCTTAGCAGCCGGCCACCACTATTCAAGAAAGAGAAAGTGTTTTCTAGTGAGAGAAAATGAAGAAAAGTGAAAGAAAGTGAAGAAAATTGTGGGAAAATATAGAAAAAATCAAGTAGTTTCAAGAGAAAGCAAGAAAACTCAAAGATAGGAAGGAGGCAAGGAGGGCTGGCCACTTGGAGGCTTGGATCTTGAAATTTTGGTGGTAGATCAAGGTGCTTGTGAAGGGATTTAAGCTCTTTCAAAGGTAAGTTTCCATGCCCACTAGTTGTTTTGTTGATTTTTGGTGTTTTGGGTTAGATCCATCTATTTCCACCTCTTTTCTACTCAAATTTCTTCTTAATTCACTTGGATCTTGTGTAAAATTGCTAGATTTGGCATGATCTATATGTGATCTAGTGTGATTAGTGAAAACTCCAATTTGTATATTAGGCTTTTTAACATTTATGAAAATTACTACACTAATTACTTGTTTATTGTTCTAAGTACATATTTATTTGGTTTGTCCTAAGAAAAAAAATGATATTTTGTGTTTTTATATATATATAGAACAATTATGAGTTTGACGCCTTTAATTGTTATACTTATTTATATATACAATTATAGAGACGGTTCTGAGCATGAAGTTATTTCTGTCTATGGGATGGTTTACTGGTTGTAGTTAGAATCTCTATTTAACTATAGATAAGATTGGAAACTATGTATGGATTTGCCTGATAGTTCATGTGCATTCACTTGCATAAGAATATTTCATGAAAACTTTATTTTTATGCAATGAGACTATTTTTCCAAAAAGATAATGTTTTGAAAAGTGCATAGAAAAGTCAATGTCGTGCATATGTAGGTATATATATACCTTGAATAAAGCTATTCAGAATTGGTATATGAACCATTCATTTGAAGTCCCACTAACTATTGAGTGGAAAAATTGGATTCTCGCATGTGCGCACATGCGAGTGTATTAGTGTATGTAGTAGTTGTAACCCTGACACTTGCATAATGCGGATGTCAGCGGGTCTCTTCCCCACTTACACTGTTTCTTCTAAGCGGTTAAATGACTTGGAATTCCCTGAAAGCATGTCTATGTGCTATTTTGGGAAACAATAATTGCCAACAGGTAACTAGCACCAGCGTAACTAAGGAGATTTTAGACGTTACGCCAAATGAAAAGTCTTATAAACATTTATTTCTAAAATCATTGCATAAGACCTTTGAAAGAATTATGATTTGCATATGATTAATGACAAAAAATAAAAAAATCAATGTTTGTAAAAGAATGACATTTCAAGAATATTGCATTGCATTAGCATGTGCACATTGAGAACTTATTGAGCGATTTTCCACTAACTCTTGTTTGTTTTTTATGTCTAGGTAACTCCAAAACCTTAACTTGAAAGGTTTAACAACATTGTGGTGGACCGGTGGAGGAATGGCAGTAGTATAAATAATTTTCCACATTGTCTTTTATCTTCTTTTGGACATTGTAAAAGTCTAATCTATTGGATAATTTTCTTTATATTGTGATGTTTTACAAATAACTACGTTTTGTTTTTATTTCAATTACTAAGATCTCTATTTAGTATTAAGAAGTTGAATGTGTCCTAAAGAGTAAAAAAAAAATTTAATTCGTACTTTAACTTTGTCCAAAGGCATCGCTTTTAATCTTTTATTTTGAATGTATTCAGTTGTGTTATTCCTTTAGTTAGGTCTCCTGACTCAAGTAAAGGTATTTTGTTTAATGAGGTATTTAATTAAGTAAAGTTGATATCTTTATCATGGAATATATCTTTGTAAAATTTATTTTGGTGTAAAAATGGTGTTTTTACAATTGAATATATTTTTAGAAATTATTTTGGTAATAAAATGGTATCTTTACTAATAAATATATTTTTGAAAATTACTTTTGGTGTAAAAATAATAATTTTTACAATTGTATATAAATATATTTAGAAATTATTTTGGTAATAAAATGGTATCTTTACTAATGAATATATTTTGGAAATTATTTGTGGTGTAAAAATTGTATTTTTACAAATGAATTTATTTATTGAAATTATTTTTGAGTAAAGATAATATCTTCATAGTTAATATATTTATTGAAATTGTTTTAGGAGGAAAGATATTCAATTATCCTTATTTGGTCTGTCATGAGGGCAAAAATGATATTATATATATATATATATATATATATATATATATATATCCATAACAGTTGTGAGTTTGAAGCATTTAATCGTTTTACTTATTTATACATATAATTATAGAGTAGTTTCTAAGCTTGAAGTTATTTCTATCTGTGAAATGGTTTTCTAGTTTAGTTAGAATCTCTACTTAATTATAGAGATTGCAAATTGTGTATGGATTTGTCAGATAGTTCATGTGCATTCACCTACATAAGAATATGTCATGAAAACATTGTTTTTATACAATAAGACTGTTTTTTAAAAAAGAATTATGTTTTGAAAAGTGCATAGAAAAGTCATGGCAATGCATACGTAGGCATATATAACCCTTGAATGGAGCTATACGAAATTGTTATGTGAACTATTCAGTTGAAATCCCACTAACTAATGAGTGGAGAGATTGGCTTCTTGCATATTCGCACATGCGAGCGTATTAGTGTATGTGGTGGTTGTAACACCGGCATTTGCATAATACGGATGCAAGCGGGTCTCTTCCCAACTTATACTGTTTCCTCTAAATGGTTAAGTGAATTGGAATTCACTGAAAGCATGTGTGCTGCTTTGGAAAACAATAGTTACCGACGAGTAAGTAGCTCCAACATAATTAAGGAGATTTCAGACGTTACGCTAAATGAAAAGTCTTACAAACATTTGTTATAAAATCATTGCATAAGACATTTGAAAGAATTATGTTTTTGCATAGGCTTTATGACAAAAAGAATATTAGTGTTTGGAAAAGAATGACATTTCACTAGCATGTTGTATTGCATTAGCATGTGCACGTTGAAAACCTACTAAGTGATTTTCCACACACTTTTATTTGTTTTCTATGTCTAGATAAACTTGAAACCTTAGCTTAAAAGGTTTGGTTGCGTTGTGGTGGATCGGTGAAGGGATGACAGTAATACAAATAATTTTCCACAGTCTTTTTTTTTTTTGAACATTGTAAAACTCTTATCTATTGGACATTTTTTTTTACATTGTGGGTCTTTTACAAATAACTATATTTTATTTTTATTTAAAATACTAGGGTCTCTATTTAGTATTATGAAGTTGAATGTGTCCTAAAGAGTAAAGAAAATTTTTATTCGTACTTTAGCTTAATACAAAGAAACCGCTTTTAATATTTTATTTTAAATGTATTTCGTAGTGACATTATTTTAGTTCGGTCTCCGGACTCGGGTAAAGGGGTTTTACACCTTATCTAGAGGCTCGTGAACCAAACTTAAGAGTCCATATGCTATTGTGAACAAGAAAATGGCAGTTCTTTCAGAAATACCTAGACTGTCTATAGTGAAAACATTCAACTATACTTTGACAAGGGTACACTGTGATATCTGCCATACATATTACACACTACCTGTGGACTACCCCCTAACTATAGTCTATGATATGAACTATTACTTGATTGGTAACCCAATCTCATGCCACGGCCATTTCTCTATCTTGGCTAAACAATATGGACCTTCTAAACCTGCGACTACTCGAGGATCCATTCACTCATCTAAAACTTTCTCTATCTCAAATAATTAAAATAGTGCTTCAACAGGGTCCCATTAAAATTTGTGGCACTCTCATGGCTACTTGTGCCAATGGTCTTGGTTGGGCACCCATATTTAGCGTCTCTACAAGACGCTCTAAGATATTATCACCTAAAGCTGGCCCACCAACACTGTCAGCTGATCTCGAAAGATTTGTGGTTCTACTGCATCCATGTGTTGGAGGCATCACCAAAATAATACTATAAAGAATTAGGACAAAGAAAAACAAAGATTATGATTTAAAATATCAACCAATTAGGAAATTTTGATAATTCCGATAAAAGACATTGAAAAAGACTTTTAGTACAATCTACAAAATGTTGCACAATCACATGCAGGTCTACAAGAAATATAACCTAATGCTTTGATACCAAGCTGGTAGGATCGTACTCGGGATCGATCCCGCCTCAGAAAAATTTTACTAACATTTATATAGAAATTTCAGCAAAATCTTCTCTAAAACTTGGACTAACCCAATTTGTATGTGCAATTAAAAGCGTTATGAAATATATGCATATTTATATCTAGATTCCCACAATTGAATATCAATAACACATAAACATTTTAAAAGTATTAAGAAATTCAACACAAAATTCGAGTTAGTACCGATTTAGGCTATTCTAATAGCAACTAAATGTTTTCCAAAAGTAAACAAAAATACAAAATATGAAAAGAAAATACCCGAACGATGAAATGAAGAATGCAGTGATGCCTTGTGTGGAGATCCAGCCTTAAACAGTCATAAACCTAGTGATAATCTAAAATAAATAAATAAAATATTAAAAAAAACACTAATGAGACAAGTTTAGTGAGGTGATCCATTAAAACAGTATAAGCAATGTATGTTTAATATTTTTAGAAAAGAATCTATTCAATAATATTAATAATCTCGTGATAACAAATTTAACAATAAGGATAATAAAAATAAGTGGTTTAATGGAAATGAAATAAAATTCAACAAATATAGATAATAAGTCCAAAAAAAAATTTTCAATATCAATTGAAAATTTGTACGTCAATATCCAACCCAAAAAAAATATCACATGGGCAAGGGGAAGCCATTATACTATTCTTAGCGTCCTAAGACGTAGCATAGATGGATTATTGTCCAGCCCCGTGTCGAGCGTAGACAAATAAGGGGGACATAATACAAATCAGTCATTGTTCAACCTACTTGAAAGGGGGACGAAATATATATCATCATCAAATCAATAACTATGTTTGGAAAACTCATGGCGTACCCCAACAACAAAATGTAACATTAATCATTGTCGACAATATAAAATCATATCCAACAATTAAACTCAATATTTTTCTGAGCAATACCAATATAAATTCTCCAAAACCATATTTAATAATCAAAGGGTATTTTAAACAAGTTTTTTTTTTTATAATAAAACTCATATGCATACCATTAAAATAAATGCTCAAATATATTAGGAGTTTTCAAAATAATCAATTTATAATAATCCTCAAACATAATAAATTTTATTATATAAATATAATTAAAAGTAAAATTTAAGTCACTCACTGATAAGACCACTGATCCTCAAGTGCATCCAGTTCCGAGTCTGCACGAGTTGCAGGTTCTAAATATAACAAAATAATTCCCTTCAATTCCATTTAATGCAAAATAAAAATTTCTACATTTAAACAACCCAATTAACAATTATTATGCTCAAATAACCTAACATTACAATCCAAAATGTGAATTCTTCCAAACCAATTCATCCATCGTTCGCATTTATATTTGAAAACGCCTTAATACAACTAAAATTATCCAACTAATACCAATTGGGTATAATTTATTAAAATCCCAAAATTGCCCCTAACCCTCAAATTTGAGATTTTTTTCTTTTTTGTAAATTTTCATAAAAATTGACATATTATATATCAAATTGAAGCTTATACTCAAGGATTAAGAATATACCTTTCGTTTGGTCGAAAAACACTCGGTTTGGTAGGAATCTCATCGAAAAATGGCAGTTTCAAATGGATTTCCTGATTCCTATAAAACAAGATGTTTTTAGCTAAAAATGAACTTGAATTCAAACTCAAAAGGTCAAAAACAATGGAAAATGACTCATCTTTGGCAAAAAAACTCATTAAAAATTGAAAATGGAGGAGAGAGAAAATTTTCGACGACCGCGACAATGACTATTTCCGGTGTGTGACCGATCGACGGGGATGCATTGGCAGCTATTGGTTCTGGTGGTGGTGAGCATTCATTCAGCTGGTTTCCGTGGCTTTTTAAGAAGAAGAAAAGAAGAGAGGGAGAGGGAAAAAGGATTTGAAGAAAAGAAAGGGAAGAGGAGGAAAAAAAAGAAAAGACACTATGACTATTTTGCCCCTAGCTTCAAAGACTCATAACTTCTCCACCGTAACTTCAATTCATGCGTATTGCTAGTTTACGAACTCGTATCGACAAGCCCTACATAACGACATAGGAGTCAAAATAAAATTCTTTATGTAGAAAAAGACAACTTTTGAGCCCACTTACTGTACCAAAAGTCAAACTCTAGTAAAAAAAATGAGTTTTACTGCACAATTATAGGTATCGGTCATTACAATACAACTACTACGTGTATAAAGAATCAAAGTATTCCTAACTGTTCTATACTATAGTATTAGTTGCACACTCAAATCTACCATGCATATTAATAAAATTTTACAAATCTACCCTAGTGGTGTAATATACAAATCCTCTGTACATGTGTTTAATCCTAAAATGATCTATTCCATACAATTTCAACAATCTCAACTAGTCTTATGCCCTTGTAAAAGTATATGTAATGATGAAAGCGAGAAACATAAATGGGGAAGAAATAATTCTTTTTATTATTATTGAATCTTTATACTAGAGCTTGGGAAGTCAGATTTTCTACAAGTTTAGAAAATTATATTTTTTAAAAACTAATGGAAGATAACAAATTGTTATATGACTTAGGGTTTTTTTAGAATTTTAGCCCTACCAAAATTCATGTTTTATTTTATTTTATTTCCTATTTCAACTATTTAACATTAAATTAATATTATGTAGCCAGGACAAGTGATATAGGGTTCTAATTATTTAAGCCCAATAACTTAAACCCAATAACCTAAGCCCAGTAACCTAAGTCAAGTATAATATTCTTAGAACTCATAACTTTAAGGCCTATTAATAGGGCTCCATTTATAAAGTCTTTTAATCTGCTTCCACCATGTAAAACATAGGAAGTTGGAGATTATGTTTCATAATACAATCCTACTTACTCATCCACTAGCAACCATAACTACCTACATTCCTGTATCTTCGGTGGTTACAAATAGGTGAAATAGTGGAGTGTAAGGGACAAGACACGAGAACTGGAACATTCTTCCACCCTTATATATACCTTAAAGGACACTCGACTCAGGTATGTAATTTCTGACCTTGTAAGCTTCGCTATTTTGATATCTTCGATACTCTGATTACTGACTTGAGCATCGAAATGCTTTTGACCGGTACCACACTGGTACCCCAAGTTCCTGACTTTCTTTTCTATTTTTAAATTCCTAAAAAAGTACCTAAACTGCCCTTTCAAGCAAGTGTAAGCCTTTAACTAATTTTTATGTTAAAACATATTTAATTTAATATAAAAAATATTATATTGTTGTATATTATAATTCTCATCTTTATCTTATTTTTTTTTATTGTTTGTCCTACCTATTCATTTGCCAAACCTTAACAAAATTGTCCAACTTATGTAGAAGCACTACCCTTGACTGTTAAGAAAATGCCAAAAGCAATTTATGCACAAATTCATGTAAGAAAACAAAAATGAATTGTACATTTCAATATTCTGACAATAAATTTTTGAAGAGTAAAAAATATAGGATATTGAATAATCAAGCAGTGCATGCATAGAGAAATTGAAAGTATTCAAGGATTTAATAAATTTTAGAATAACTTCCAAACTTATAAATTCATTATTATAAATAATAAGTATTGTGGAAAGTTCAGCCATTTTCATCTTTTAATTTTTGGTTACATGTTGTTCATTTATATTCCCAATACAAGCAAGTCGATTGAAGCTTTGAAATATTTATTAGCGTCTAACCCATTAATGCAAACACGAAGGTTTTCTCTAATGAATGACTATACATTAATACAGTAAGTGATAGTATTAATTAAAATGAAGGATGTTAAAACATTTATATTCATACCATACAAGGAAAATCATTAAATTGTTAAGAAATTCAGACCTTAAACACGATTACTTAAAAAAAAAAAGTATTAATATCTTTTGCTTTTGAATCATCATAATATGGTCCTCTATTAAAGTTTTAAACCATATATTAGTAAATAAATAAATTTACTATATTTCAAAACTATTTAAATTAATGAAGAAAAAGAGACCTGCTAATTAATTAATTCATTTTGATAGGAATGGAAAATCAGGGTCACACTTCATACATACTTAGCAATTAATGCACACATCTCTATATAATATCAGTCACAATTCTCAAGCAAGCCCAACTGACTCGGTTCATATCCCGACATATACATAGCTCTGGTAGGATCTTTTGGCAAATCCATTGAAGTTAAGCTACAATGAAGTACCTAAACACCTTTTCACCATTATTATTACTCGTTCTTGTGCTCATATGTTATTCTCTTCTCCTCCAACCCTCTTATGGGGTCCCCAGTGAGATCTTATCAGCAATTTGCTCCAACACCACAAACCAAAAGCAGTGTGAGAGCATCTTAACCAGCGAGCCTGCTACGAGCACAGCAGACCTCTATGAACTCTCATTGATATCCACAAACCTTTTGTAGAAATAAGTGAAGTCCAACCTCCAGACCTACAAGGAGTTTCGTGATAATACAACGTTGTCCCATGACGCTGCACTAAAGAAAGCATTTGATGATTGCATTGGGGACTACAAAGGAGCCGAGTCCCACATTGAAATTGTTCGTCATCTTTCTTTGAAAGGAAGGTACCAAGAGACTTTCAACGAGTTTTCTCTAGCCTTGAAGTTGGCTGAACATTGCTCGGCTGGTATGCCATTGAATAGCAATCACTCTATATCTTGTACCTCTGGACCATACAATTCTTTTTCTTTGTTGATTGAAATTTCTGAGAATGTCAACCGCCTTCTTGCTTGATTAATAGGTTTCAAGGTTGGATTTGGTTTGAACTTATTAACTGGTATTGCTTCAGTTATATATATATATATATATATATATATATATATATATTGAATAAGGCTCTATTGATCGTTTTATGATCATGTTTTCATCTACACTACAAAAAATTTGAGAAATTGTGATAAATTTGCTTACATCAAAACTTAATTTATACAGAAAATATATATTTAGTGTCAATAAATTATGTTTGATATCAATCCTTGGCGAGGTTGATAAAATAGCTACAAATTGATTTTTGTCAGAATACTTTGTTACAAAAATGGTAATTTTTATGAAGTGAAATTATACCATTCAAATTTGGGGGTAATTTGCGATAAAATTTCATAGATTATTACTAAAAATACTAACATTCTTTGTCAACCTTATATTATAATTTTTGTGAAAAATGTAATTTGACAGAGTTTATAATTTCTAATTTCTTATTACAAAAAAAAATAAAAACCAGATAGACATCTTCGTTTCCTTCAATTGGATCCCAAATTAGCCTAAGTTCTCCCTCATCCTATTTTACCAAAATTTTCCTAAGTGTTCAGGTTAGGGTTGGAGCTACATTGGGTAGTCTTCGAATCTTTTGGGTTTTGAGGGCTAGGTGTGGCTTCATTGTATGAGTTTTTAATCCATTTTCTCATTCCTCTTCCTTCGATTTTTTTTTTTTTGTTTTGTTTTCTCAAACCATAAACGTAACCCACCTTTGTCTTTGACAAATTGAACGGCCTACATTACAATTATTGACATTGATAATTTTCTTTAAAGTCATCGTGAAACTTACCCATGTCTTTAATTCAACTAGTGTGATGGGACGTCCAAATGTGGATCAGTGCGAATCCCACAAGATCAAGACCATTCGGACCAATGTGGTCAGGACCTTGACACTTGTAGATGTGTGTAGAGAGCGAAGCTTGGTCCTTATCAACTATACCACCGGATATATATTCAAGTATGTAACTCTCCTTTACCCGAGTTCAGAGACCCGACTAAAGGAATGTCACAAAAGAATACATTCAAAATAATCTAATAAAGAGGTTTATTTCGACTAAGCTAAAATTTGAATAAATTTTTCTTTACTCTTTAGGATATGTTCAACCTTTTTAATATTAATAGAAGCTTTAATATTTAAAATAAAACCAAAACATAGCTGTCTACAAAAGACCCACAATGTAAAGAAAAACTATATTGTTGAGTAGAGTTTACAATGTCCAAAAGAAATTAAACAAAGTACGAAAAACCATTTGTACTATTCTCCATTCTCCACTGCTCCGCCACCATTCTGCCAAGCCTTTCAATTAAAGGATTCATGATTACCTAAACATAGAAAAAAAAAACAAGAGTGAGTGGAAAACATCATACAAACACTTGGAAAACTACAAATGTTAACCATACAGTAAAATACTTACTTTTTATCTACAACAAGTGTCAAGCGTGATAAGCACATTTTTTGTGATCCAGAGCTGGTTAACACATTAGTCCTAATCAACATCAAAGAAACCAGTATCTTTCATCTCTGAGTAGTATGCATTTTCCAAATACAAATCTTCTTCCTGTGTTAGACAAAAAAAGTATAATATTTTGAATCATAAATATACAAACACATTGTCATTTGTCAGTTTATGCTCAAGTCTCAAATTCTCAATCCATCCATATTCAAAATATTACAAAGTCATGCAGTATATTAAAGAAATAATAGTGTAAGAAAAATAATAAATAATATACATATATTAATAATTATATATATTCCTACCTTTTTTTAGTCATCAAGAGAAACTGTATTTGAGCATTGTTCAGATATAGATTCTCCAATATTTATCTTGAATATATCTTCAGTAAGTTCCTTTATATTTGTTGTTTCCATATATTAAACTAAGTAAGAAAAAATAATAATTGAAACAATGACTACAATTTTAAATAAAACTTGAACACTTATTTTTAATAGTTAAAATTAAACATTAGATGTATAATTTACCTACTTTGCCAAAAATCCAATCTCTTATACAAAATAAAGCTCGTACATTTTCAAGCAATAACAAGCTACGATCCGACACTCGGCCACCAATGCTAAAAGTAGATTCAGAAGCAACTGTTGAAATAGAAACAGTTAACGCATCATGAGCTATCTAAGAAAGAATAAGATAATGAAATTGTGATATTTTCCACCAACTAAGAACATCCAATTCTTGTCTTCTATCCAGCCTTTCCTCATCAATATATTTTTTAAGATCATTTGTTTTTCTTGAAATTCCTTCACTATAGGAAAGATTAAAATCATGTATTACACGAAAAATATATATAATTAAAAGTTTATCAATTTAAATGCATTAAAAACGGTTAGCATTTAAACAATTTAATTGGAAGAAATTATTTTTACCTCAAAAATCCATTTGTCTAGATCCCTCATTTATAGTGGGACTTAGATTGACAAGATGAGAGAAACATTCCATTTACACATCAAATAATGAAATCAATATGCTATGAACATGCTTAAACTCAATAGAATCCTTACCATGAAATTTTAAATAAGCCCACTCAACAAACTTAATTTTGTATTGAAGATCTAAGATAACTGCAATTGTAATGATCAAACTATATTCTAACCAATATTTGTCAAACTTCAAGGTCATATAAGTTATCATTTTCCTTAAAAAAACTCTCACTTCCTTTTATGGCTGATTTAATACCGTGTTCAATTACGAACACTTTGGGAAAAAATAAATTTGATGTGGGATACTTTATTCTAGAAAATAAACATGTCACTTCATAAAAACATCCCAAAAATTTAGAAATCTTTTTAATTTTATCTCACTCTTCAAGAAATGGATAATAATTAAAACTAGGATTAGATAATCCTAAATTAATAAGTGCTTGATGATAGAAAAGTGCACTCTCAAGCATCATATAAGTTGAATTCCAACTTGTGGGCACATTTTGTCTCAATCCTTTCTTGTTACCCATTATCCCAACTTATTCAACACAATCAAAGAACTTTTGCTTCCTACTTAATGAACTTTTGATGTATTTGATGCAATTTCTATTTTCAAAACTGATTCATCAACTTCTTTTAGTCCATCTTAGATTATCAAGTTCAAAATATGAGCACAATAGCAAATGTGAAAAAATTTACCCCTCAATAAAAGGATTGCATCCAAAGTTTAATTAATTCTTCAAAATTTCAACAAAGTAATCATTAACAAAAGCATTGTCTAAAGTAATAGAAAACAACTTCTTCTTAATCCCCCAATCATTAAGCAATAAATTAATAGACAATGCAACACTTGAGTGTGGTGAAGGCATGTAAGTAAAGTTTAAAATTCTTTTTTGCAACTTTAATTCTTGATCAACAAAATGAGCAGTAAGAGTAAGATATCCATTAGTAGATATAAATGTCCACAAATTAGAAGTCAAACAAATCCTTCCTTCGATTGAGTTTAACAAATTTTGAAGCTTTTTTTTTTTAATTTTATATATTCTCAAAATGCATGTCTTAATAGTATTCCTACAAGGTAGCTTTAAATCCATAGAAATATAGGAAAATATTGCCTTTACACCCTTATATTCAACAAAACTAAAAGGAAAATCATGCTTAATAATTGACTCTACCACCAAATTTGTAAATACTTCTAAATTGAAATTGGGGATTTCACCAAAATATTCCCTTTAGAATAAGCTAAAAGCATTTGTTTAACATCACCATCTCGTTTCTTAGGGCAAGTTTGCATGTGATTCAACATATTTTCTCTTCCATGACTACTATCATATATATGAACTATTCCAAATTGTTTGCGCTTAGCATGTTTTTTTCTTATACTTAGATAGTGGAATTATCTCAAATAAAGTCCAAACAAGTTATCTCAGTTTTCGAGTTTTACCTAATTACATGCCCTTACCTTTTTTCCTTGTAGGATTTTCTTCTAAAGTCTCCACATCTGTCTCTATATCATGATATCCAGCAATGGAATTTGCTGTAATTTTATTTGTAACCTTCATATCATTAACAATAGTATTCATCTACAAGTTTGAAATAGACAATTTGCATAAATAAATGCAAAGAAATGAAAAAGTTATAAAATAAACATCATTTGAAAAGTAATTACACTAATACATACCCTTCATAGAGATTTAGACCCATGATGGTCTAAATCCCACCCTATACTACTACCACCAAATGTGAAAAGATGCTTAAAGATTTATTTCTCTCTTTTTTTCTTGGTCTCACATACATAGAGAACCCTTAGCTACATAGAAAAACAAATTAAGTTTTTGTTTTTTGTGTTTCTTTTCTTTTTTTAAAAATATATTATTAGGTTTTGAAATACTAGGAATATATTTACACTTTAATGCAGCTAACTAGGTCGGCATGAAAAAAGTGTGTACTAAAAATTATAAAAGCATGCTTGTAGAGTATGAACAAAACCCACCTAAAAAAATTACAGACAGAAGTGGAAAAATAAAGTATGGAGAGGATCGAGCTCGTTTAACACTAGGACATCAATGGTGAAATTTTTAGCCATATGACAGGAGAGGGTGTCAATAACGGAGACACTAAAGGATCCGTGTTGCGGCATTTGACAAGTTAGAAGGTGGAAAGGAAGGGCAGAAGGTAAAGAAGAGCTTTGTGGTGGTGAAGATGTTAGAGGATCTGCCGATCTTAATGGGTTTCACAGATTCACCCATTACCAACCCATTAATCTAACATATTGTTAACGAGTTAACAACCTAACCCAATAAGGCTAATATGAACTCGTAAAAAAACATGCAGGTTTGTGTCGTGTTAATGAGTTGGGTAGGATTTTGCCAAGCCTAGCTCCAGTAATATTCCCTTGTAATATGTGTATTTGGTCACAATTAATAAACTAGTATGATTAATCATATACTGTCCTGAATAAAAAAGAAATATCACAAATATTTTTTACCTTCGAGCATGAAAAGGAAAAGTACGATACATTTATCTAAACTGGTCTATAAGGATATATGATATTTGTCTTTATCATTCCCGGAATGTAATTAATATTTGTGTAGTTCTTTAGTATTCAATATAATATTTGATTTTAATTGTACAAAATACGACATATTGTTTTTAGAGGTTTAATGAATGGTTTATGGGTTATCATCTTTACAATGTAGTTATGAAATTTAGATGGAAATTTTCAATGTAACTGGTGTATAATGGTGTGTAAATGGTAAGAAACTAGCCTACCCTTGCACTTTTGCAGAACAATTCTAATTGACCTATAGAATGGTCGAGACTCTTTGACATTTAGCAGGTCCATCATAATTGTCCTCCAAAATTACTTAAGACTTGCAAAACGACCAAGACTCTCAGCCATTCTGCATGTCCTAAGTAATTTTCCACATTTTTATGGAATGCTCTGAGGACTTGTAGAACTGTCGAGACTCTTTGCCATTCTGCAGGTCCTCAAACCATTCCACCAAAATTACTTATGACTTGCAGAATAGTCGAGACTCTTAGTTGTTCTGCAGGTCCAATTGGGCTTATTACTTCATAAGCAGATTAAAATAAAAAATTAAATTAAATTAATTAATTCAGAAAATATGTCATTACAAATATATATATAAAAGGACACTACTAGTCATGGAAAATGTCTATGGCTAGTTTCTTTCTAAAAAAAGGAATGTGGCTATCATTAAAAGCAAAACGCCATCAAGTAACCATGAGCTCCATGTATTTAATAGTATAAAACCAACATTCACCACTGTATATAAAAATAGCAGAAAAAGTTAGATAAAGAGAAATTAAATACAATGAAATCATGTATCGAAGAAAAAGTTAAAAGAACTTAGGAAAATTTTTGTTATGGCAAAGAAATGTCGTTCTCACGTATGATGGAGAATGGTTATAAATTACAATTCCCTTCATCTTTTAGGCCCAAATAAAGATCATAGTATCCATGTAACATGAGAAAGTACGGAAATAACACCAATAGGCATCTGACATTATTGCACAGAAATGGGGTTGTACAACGTTATGTGCCTATTTCGAATATCAACCTTTTTCGAGAACCAACATATGTTTCAGTTGTTAACCAACATATATACCTATAGTAAAATAGGATTCCATTAAATAGATAAACAATTTAACTAATTCACAAATTAAATGTACAATTAGGGTTGAATATAATTGCTCACATTATTAATTGACCCATGACTTCTATCCAATAGGAAATGATCCCAATGCATATATGTTGAATGGAGAATCTTTCATCTCCATCTCCAATCCACGTCCGGTGAAAGCCCATCTTCCTCATCTTTGTCACCTTCCTCATCCAATTACTTCTTTAGATATTTTATGTATCGTCCTCGAATTGAAGCCTATTGTTCATATAAAAGTAAGTAAAATAACATAAATAGGGAAATTGACAAGTAATTTATGTAACAGTTACTTACCTAGAACAAGTAATCGGTGACAACACAACACTCATTGAATAATTCTTCATTATTTGTAATCCTCCTTCTGATGTAGTACAACACAGTATCGATTTCCTGAAAACAATATACATAACACATTAGACCCTTAAAAGATGAAACTAAATTCTAAATAAATTGAAAGTACATACTTCATCTTGCAACCATTCTCCACTAGTACAAGTAGAATGAATGTTTATTGATCACATCAAACTCCACTTGATGTGAATTGGTAGTCGAGTCATTCATGAATGCAGTGAGTGCAACTTTCTGTGTAGGATCTGCTGTTGTAAATGGATCCCAAACCACAATTGAATCCTAATAGTACAAAAAATTGAAATTAGGTGATTACAAGTATAATATAGTGCCACTCTAAATACTAATAGATATAAGTTATATAAATTACCTTTGGCACAAAATGATCTACGACTTGATGGAATAAAGAGGATATGTTCTGCATTTCATTCCGTTGTTATTGCAGCTCCTTTCTAAACTCAATCCTCATGCTAACAAGCTCACTATGCAACATTTCTATATGCACCTCCAATTTTAATGATTGTCATTGTGGTTCATGTATTGGGATGCAAACTGCATACCCTCGACTATAGATATGTCCTACAATGATGGAAGTATAGCAAGTTGAAAGCCCTAAACTCTAAACACCAGTGAACCAGAATATTTCCTATCGCTCAACTAGTACCAAAAGTTCTTCAAGTAAGGCTACTATAGTTCCTCTTTAGTTAAAGGCAACTCATTTTTCACAATATACTAAAATGAATATTAAAAAAATAACAAAGTTAGCATGAATATATAAAGACTAAACTATATAATTAAACCCTAAACATAACCATAAAGCAATAGTAAATAAAGAACTTACGTTCTTTCTGTCAAACACTATCATGGCCAAATTATTATATTAGAGCATGGATGAGCACGACCATCTTAACATTCTTGGACATACCATCCCATGATATTTCTCACAGGGTGCAAGACTGGCAATAATTAGGATGGTTTTATCCCATATTTGAATCATAGATTGAAATACATTTAATTAGTGAACAGGTGAAATGGATTATTTACCTAAAATGCAAAGGGAAATTCGACTACACTGTAATTTGCATCTTCATTCCTCAGCTTGATTCTTGATCTAAAAGATGCAATGGCAGCATTGTATGACAAATGACCTCAAAGGTACCTATCACACATATCATTATTTTGTATTATGTTGAAGTTGTTGTTCTTAACCAACCTTTTCTTGTCGCTGGAAAGGAGCACCATCTCTAAGAAATAGAATATACATCACCTCACATTATCTGCAACGTCTTCATCCTTTTCCTCATTGAAACCTGAATCCTCAAAGGCTTTAATGAATTTGCCTGGTGTCATTAGTCCTGAATTGCCAAAGTACTTAACACGCAAGTCATATGACAAGTATTACAATTCTGAGGCATTAGGAAATTTACCATAGTTCAATCTTATTATCATTGCAAATGATTTCCTATCAAATCTCACCCCAGTACTGTTGAAGTCAAAATCCATCACGTTGTTATCACCACATTCAACTTGATTCAACAATAAAACGTGAACAAATCCACCGTAGAACAACATAATCCTAATCTCCAAAAACTATCCCAAACATGAAGCCTTCAATTGGTCTACACCCTTGCCTAGCTTGTGTAATATTAGCTAGGTTTGTAAGGTGAGCATGGTACTTTTTATCAAATGGTACAAGGAGCTTCACAACCTAAAAGCATTTTGAGATTCGATTTAGAAAATATTGAAATGTGAACAAAATATTTGGTAAAATTGTATGCAATGTGTGCATAACATTCAAATATGGTCCTACAATACGGTAGGTGCAACCTGCCATGTTGCATATGTATATATAAATTAGTCTATTTCCCTTCAAAACGGCATGTCCAACCGGCTATATTGCAGGGAATGTAGTTTACGACTTGCAATAACACAGGTCCAATCGGTCATTCTGTAGGTTTAAATTCCAATGAGTTCATTAGGAACTTAAACTTGCTAAATGATAGGTCCGACTTGTAGTTTTGCAAGGCATAACAATACAACAAATAGTAGCCCTACAAAACTGCATGTTGGACATGCCAATCCAAGTTCAATACTTATTGAGAACTCAAACCTGCCATATGGCCTTTACATGTTCAGATTCCAAAGAGCAAACTATGCTCTAGAATCTAAACCTACAAGAAGGTCAATCAGACCTGCTATATGGTAAGTCTGAGTTCCCAGTAAATATCAAATATTAGCCCTGCATAACTACAGGCCAAACTTGCCATCTAACAGGATCGAGTTCAATACACACTGGCAACTCAAATATGCAAAATGGTTGGTCCGACTGACTTTCTTGCTAGCCTAGATTCCAAACAGTTTGCAATGTAAACTCGGACATGTAAGATGACCAGTCCCCTAGGCCATTTTGCAAAGGTTTGAAATCTATCTTACATACCTTGCAAAATCACAAAGTGGACTACCATTGTACAGGTTTGTAATCTACACGCAATTTTTTAACTATGCCCTACCTGAAGGACAGTCCTTTAGGCCCTTTTATAGGGGTATGAAAGACTTTCAAACACCCTGCAAATGACAGGTCTAGAACACAAATTCCCTGCTAGATCGCAGAGAATCAACACTAATCCTTGCTATCTCACACGATGCTTGAAAGCCATGGCCAAGGCCTTCACCTCTTACAAGATTGTAAGGAATTTCAACCTAAAATTGGACAAAGGTTCCACTATATCATTCTTAAACCCAGTAACAACCCTAAGTAAACAATTCTACCAATAATTTTCAATTTTTATAGCCAAACAACATGAAAAATTAATTATTATTTTTTAAAAAATACATTGTAGGGAAGAAGGAAAAAAAAATGCTCAGGTGCACTAGTGGTGATGGTGGCGATTATTGAGGGGTTGTCCTGCTCCATGGTGCCACATCGCCTTGTCTTTATGGATGTGGCTGCAATGCTGGTTTCTTGGACCCTCTTCGTGCCTTTTTTACCCATGTTAGGGTTTTCTTTTGTGTTTGTTTTATTACTTTTTTGTTTAGGGTTTGTTATGGCTTGCTTAGATGAAGCCTCTTTTTCGCTGCCTTCACCAACTTCTTTAATAGAGTCATTGTTGTTGTTGGCGACAGAGAAGATGGTGATCGACTATTGAACATAAACTATGAGAAAGTCAGAATGTTAGAGAGTCAAAACGATAGAGATGAGGGTACAATGGGAAGTTTGGTTAGTTTTTGCAAAAGTTAATGGCACGTGGGCATTTTTAAAATTTTGATTATAAATGTGGATATTTTTGCCAATTTTCCAATATTTTCTTTTATCCATCATCCTAAAGCAAGAAAGAGAGGAACATATATCTCCATGGCATCTTTAGTACCAGCAGTATTTAATCAAAAGCTACTATAAGTCTGGTCTTTACAATTATCTAATGGAGCATTAAGTAGTAAATTTTATTTATACCTAAAGTAGAAAATGTAGGAAATTAATAAGATCGTTCAAAATGACATAGACATGATATTTCATAACATCAAATAGAGCATTGACAAGCTGATATAACAGACGCACTGCTACTGTTTCTAAATTCATTCCATTCTTATAGGTAGTGGATGAGATAATTAAAACATAGGATCCGTTGTCTATTTATAAGCTTCAATTTCAGTTCTACATGATAAATACAGCTCAAATACAACCTACCTACAACTAAATGTTTATAGTCAAACATTATACACAACCGACTCGTACGACTTGTTTTAGTGATTGATTTTAACTTCTCCTCTAATATGTCCAGTATTACTACCAAATACACCTAATCTAAGATTACAAATTATCTTTTCAGCATCAAAGACAAACAGTTCCTTTAAAAAAAAATAAAAATAAAAAGAAGAAGAAGACGAAGAAGAAAAGAAAAATGCCATATAGATAATTTTACTTGATCATTGGTAAGACTTAAAAACCTTCAAGGTACCACCAGCACTCGGAAGTTTACAAACTTCTTTTCCTTTAAGCTCTCTACTGTTTCCCTGAGGCCAATTTTCAAAGGAATAAATTATATTCCCAATACATGCCCTTTGCAGGCGTTGAAACATATGGTTTGTCCTCTGTGCACCCGCAATTGTTGTTTAAAGCGTATACTAGTGAATTTGTTAGTAGAGAATGCATTATGTGTAACGCAGTTAAGAACGGCGAATCTGGAAAACTGCATTGGATTTACAAGGAATCGATTACTTGCTTTTGTGGAAGTTGAAAATCTGGGTAAAGCTCACGCAAGTTTCTCATGACTTCTAAGTAGTGTGCAACAGTGTTAACCAAACAATATCTTCCATTAGCGGAAGGAATCTCATATGCTAGAATATGAGCAATGGCTACCTTTTTCATATTAATCCATCCAAAAGTAGAATTTGGAAATGTTTGTGCGCCTGCATTAAACAAAGTGAAGACAACAATCATGTATTCCATGCAAAAGACAGTATATATTGGTAAATAAACTAGATATGAAGACTCAATTAATTGCAATTAATCATACCGAACTTCACAATTCTTACAGGGGTAATTAGTGGAAAAAATGGATTTCTTTTATTTTGGTCAATTACTTGGGTACAAAAACAACAGTAGCCCTCCCATTCTCTTCAGTTTGGTTTCATAACTAGGCTTAAGACATTTTAGCATCCCGTAAGGAGGCTTGTGACATTAGGTCCCGAGGGTCATTGGATAAAGAGAAAACAGAAGAGAGATACATGTATTTTCTCTGTTTTGGTATGGAGTGATACATAATACTTTGCAATGCTTGAATTTATGACCCGATCGAATTATGTTGTAACAGAGATTACGTTATAAAAGGCGAGAAGATTGGTAGCTTAATTCATCTTATATAAACAAAATATGATACTTCACAAAGTTTTCATTACCATGATTAGGAAGTATTTATACCTGATTATTGGAAAGAAAAGATTTATTGACATGAAGCAGATACGAGAATGTGTTTACTACATAAACCTTGATGGGAAGAACCAGAACCATTTATTAAATTCAGCATTGCAGCAGAACTTGTGTTTAAGGTAGGTTGTAATAGAGGACCAATCAACATTGCTGGGTTGATTGTAACCATGTCGATACCCTTCTCTTTAACAAACTTCCAGGCAACCTTTGCAGCCAAAGTCTTTGAAACCACATTCCAAGGCTAGAAGCAAAGAGAGAGAAAAAGATCCTTTATATGATAAAACAAAGAAGTCACTAATTTGTGATCAAACAGTAACGTCCTTATATAAGAAAAGATTCCTAGGGCAAACAATGAAATAACAGTGACAACAAACTGGAAAACACAGAAAATCCAAACACGTCTAAGTTCAGGGGACTGATGTTATTACACGTCGCAAAATATCACAGTTGCACTTCCTTTGATTCCTTACAAAGATTTGTATCCGAAAACCAAGCCTCATCAATTACCATATCAGGTTTTCGATGCTTTTTATTATATGCAACAGCAGCTATAGAAGAGAGCCATCCACCTAACGGTTATGGATTTTGAACATGAAGTAATAACATTAGTGTTTCCTTCACTGCAGGGTCAAGAAGTTCTACCTGAAATGAAATTTTAATCATTTGAATTGTACCCAGAGGTTCGCTACATTCGAACTTCATTTTTCTATCCTGAAGTGAAGGGAACACATAATATAAATAATTCCTGCAATCCGTATATTATCACAAGTAACGAACTTGTTTCGTTATTTATATATATTTTTCTTGGAAATGAAATTTGAATGGAGTATGTCATAAAAAAAAAACTCTAGTGGCGTCCTTTTCAAATAACCTTTTTTAGAGCACCTGAAGGTGTGGCCTAGTGGAAAAGAAACTAACCGTTCCATCATATTCACTTACGAGAATTGTAATTCGAGTTTTGGCAAAGTTTTATTATTACCTTAAGTGTATTCAGCTTTATTTAAATCGCCAGATGAAAGGAGATATGTTAGGGAGCTGAGTCAGCTGCTGTAGACTCCTACAGAGTTGCAAAACTCTACTAGAATTATAGGCTGATGAGATCCATATCAAAATTTTTTTTTCTTCGACAAAAAAAAAACCATTTTCTAGAGAGAAGCATAGAACAGAGAAACACGTATGATTTTTACAGCAGTACAACATTGGATTAACTGGCTAATAAGTAGAAAGAGTACCAATCCAAATTTTTTACGGAGATTCAGAATTTTCCTTAGTTTTGTTTACTTCCCCTTCTTCACCTTAAACCAAAGTCCAACGTTTTAGAATTTTCCTTATTTTCGTTTTACATTGACTATATAAATAATTGCACGGCCATAAAACCCTTTGCCTACCAAACGCAGTCTGTAAATTCATCAAGGCTTGGTATTCAGCCCAACCATTTCTTTAAGTTATAAAGATGTATGTGGCCCTTTCTATTCCCAAAAAAAAAAAAAAAAAAGTTATAAATATGTATGTGGACTGTGGAGCCTAGCCACAGCCTGGAGCACACAGACCCATCCCAGCCACGCAAGAGCCCATACCTTCTAAATTTTGTTAAAACAAATAATTATTTAATTATTTGCGTTTCACCAACCCACTGATTCCCAACTTCCAACTGTCTCTGAGGTCGTCTCTATATCCATCTGTGATTTTTCTTGTGTGTGGGTGAATCAGAGAGTAACAGTAATAATGGGTAGGTTGGAGAATTCGGGGCGTACTATTGAGATCAACTGTCTGAGGTTCACGTATCCGGGAATCGACGGCCATCCTCCGCCGGGATCGAAGCCTCTGATCGACGATTTCTCTCTCACTCTCAACGCTGGAGACCGATGCCTTCTTGTCGGATCTAACGGCGCTGGTTCGTTCATATCTCTTCTCTTTGTCATATTGTTTGGTTGCCTAGAATGTTGAAATGCAGAGAAAAACACTACCAGACTTCATTAATATATTTCCTTTATGTTTGTTCGGGAATGAAATGGGGCGCAGGGGAAGACCCATTTCCTATTTTGATTAGTTTGGTCCCGGGTATTTGTAGTTCCCTGTTTGTCTGCTCAGAAAATAAAAAAAGACTTTACGCTTTGGCTTTCTTCAATCATGAAACGGAGACCATTTGACCTTAACTTCCGACTTTTATATGATTTTCCGACTTTTATATGATTCTATGATTCATTCTCGAGAAAATACAGAGATTGTAGAAGAACGTAAATAATTCAGTCTGTCCTGTGATTTTGTTTTCTATCATTTCAAATAATAGAAATGATGTTAGTCTATGATAAGTTGTATGGAGAAAATGGTGATTGGCTTTACCTAGAGTTCATTTTTCTTTCCTTGAATTTTCTTTGCAAAAGTTGAAGGGATGATTTATAGCAGAAGTCTAGTGGATGTGGCGTAGTGTATTCGTTATGTATGCTGAATTGAATGTGTGGTGTGTGACAGGGAAAACTACAATTTTGAAGATTTTGGGGGGCAAGCACATGGTGGAACCGCATATGGTTCGTTTGCTCGGTAGGTCGGCCTTCCACGACACCACTTTGACTACCTCTGGTGATCTCTGTTATCTTGGAGGAGAGGTAAACCATTTGTCTTTTACCTTTGAATTCAATTTAATATATTTGAAGAGTTTAACTCCTGGTAATTACTTTTATTTTGGTAGATGAAGCAATTCTTAGCTGTCTTCGTATTACCTGAAAATTTGATTTCTACTTTGCATGGTACTTGGGTACATTAGGTTAACAATGATAATTATATTGAAATTTTCTCCATTGAATATTAGTATTACTCTTTTGCAGTGGAGGCGGGATGTTGCCTTTGCAGGTTTTGAGGTCCCAATACAAATGGATATTTCTGCAGAGAAAATGATATTTGGAGTTGGAGGGATTGATCCTCAAAGAAGATCTGAGCTAATCAAGGTACGTAAGATGCAAGTTTTTCTTTTCTTGAGATGTGTTGGATTATTCTTCATACATGTTAAATCATCTAATACTGACTACTCAAGCATTTGAACTATTATATTAGTACATAGATTTTTTATTCTTTTTTTATTCCCTTTTTTTTTTTTTTTTTTTGCAAAATGAGCATGTGATATGAGATAAAAACGAATCATTTAGCATTCATGTTTTGTTCTTATGTCTGACTTGAGAGCATGAGGGAATTTGTTCTGTGAGGACATGTAATTAATGGCATATGGTAAAGGGTTAATGGAAAGACCATGGGGCAGCTATGTGAAGACTGTCAACATGGAACTTGTTGTTTATAGTCTGTGCCAAGTTTTTGATATGTAGAGAAGATGAGTGAATAATTGGTTGGGAAGCAGTTAATAAACCATTTGCTGTTAAGTCTGATAAGTGCTAATTTCTATGGTATCCTGTTCATAATTCATCTTTAAGTGTGTTGATGCCATCACACAATAGCTTGGCCTGAATGGTAAAGCTGTGTGTATATTCCACCGCCACCTGGGTTCGACCAGGTGTGTGGTACTTTAGATAGACTAAAGTCCCCTATAAAAAAAAAAGAAAGTGTGTTGCTGCCATCTTTATCAATATGTAAGTTGTTTCCTTGGTAGCTTAGGTATTAGATATTAATCTATCATGGAGGCTGCACAAAGCATCTGATGGCCAGAGAAGGCGGGTGCAAATCTGTATGGGTCTCCTCAAGCCGTTTAAGGTAATTTCCATCTTTTGCATGACATAGCTATAACAATATGTCCCTTATCCAATGAATATGTTTTAACTTGTCTCGTAATTTCATCTTTTCTAAGTTTCATCTTTTCTAAGTTTCCTCTTTTCATAATGTAGGTTCTTCTTCTTGATGAGATAACAGTTGACCTTGATGTGCTAACGAGGGCTGATCTCCTAAAGTTTCTAAGAAAGGAATGTGAGGAGCGAGGTGCCACGATTATATATGCCACACATATATTTGATGGTCTGGAGGAATGGCCATCTCATATTGTAGGTTTAGATATTTTTCCCTAAAAAATGTTCCCTATTACCTTAACTTTCTAATCAGTGGAGATGATTTGTGTTGTTTTCAGGTTTATGTAGCTAATGGGAAGTTGCAATTGGCAAAGCCTATGAATAGTGTCAAGGAGATGAGCAAATTGTCTCTAATGGTAAGCATGGTGTTGCGGTTAGAAAGTTCTATAGTCACATTTTTAGATGTTAAAATCTGAACTGATAGACTCAGAAAGGAAACAAGTTCTACTACAAAGTGTTTTGCTTCAATGGATTTGCAGAGAACAGTAGAGAGTTGGCTGAGAAAAGAACGAGATGAAGAGAGGAAGAGAAGGAAAGAGAGAAAGGCAAGAGGTCTTCCCGAATTTGAAGAACAAAAGGAGGGAAGCCGTGTGACTGGGGACCCAGCTCGTGCACTTAATAATGGTTGGGCAGCAGGAAGGCTTCACTCCACCATTGCTGGAGAAGACAACTTCGTCTTCAGCTCCAACAGAGTTCACAGACAGTTGAAGTAGATTACAAAATTCCATTTCAAAAGAGAGGCTCTGAGCTACAGTACATAATCAACTCCGGAGAATATATTGTTATGGTCTCTTTGGAGCTGTAATTTTAATATAGAATGTGCTCTGCTCCCAGCCGACTTTCTCTGTTTCTATTGTTATTTGTGTGTGTACGTTTTACAGAGAAACTATTCATAATCAATTAATAAGTTCTTTCTTCACAAGTTTTTTTTTTTTTTTGGGTAATATTCTTAAGCATTTTGCTTGGATGGACGCATTTCACGTTTATACACTTGAGATGACATGACACTGATAAAATACATATTATCGGATTACAATAACACATTTTGATATTTTCTAGGATTCACAAGGTTATTAGATAACTATTTTTTAAGTATTGTTTCTACATTGCATCTCTTTAATCTTGAATGCCTTCTAATAAAGATACGAAAACCTTGCAATACAGCCTAGAAGTAGAAACATTTACCCTAGGCTTTTTTTCCTCTACAAATTTGTTAGTTTTATGCGTGTCTAAATCCACGGACATGTTAAAGTACCCCCCCAACTGCAAAAATAGGAGAATTACCAATTGTATTTAAGATGTAAAAAGAGATTTGGGGATTCAAAAGCTAGAGAAAGGGCACTCGAAAAGAAGTGGGGTAAATCATTTTATAAACTGAGAATCATATGAATTATTTAGAATCTACATAACAAAATGACAAATTCTATCATTTGGTGACAACAAAAAAAATAAGAAAAAAGTGAACAGACACATTTTCAGGGCAGTAACATAGGGTAATAAATCCATCAACACCAAATAAAAGAGCAGCCATCGCAAATTGACACAGATTGCATCCCAAAATGTTCAATGATGTTAACTGATCTTTTATGCCTGCAACAAAGACCATATTCAAAATTAAATACAAAAAGCAGCACATGCTAAGCCCAACTACATAAGGAAGCCAGCAAGGTAATACCTTGTTAGCAATATTGTTGGAGAGCCAATCCAGTCCCTCATAGAGACCTTCACCAGAGGTGGCACATGTGCTCTGGATGTACCTGCAAGCAATAGCATGATGACCAGATTCAATCTACAGACTACGGGTTTCTAATGAACGAAGTTGGTATTATTACTAGTTCAAGGGACATTCATGTACCAGTGACGTTGACGAAGGGAGTGTAGACCAAGCTTGTCAGTGATCTCAGCTGCATTCATGGCATTTGGAAGATCCTGCTTGTTGGCAAATACAAGCAGCACCGCATCCCGCAACTCATCCTGCAATTAAACAATCACTTATTAGGTATCGAATTCGATCCACAACCACTAAAATTATATGTTCTTTATAACAAAAATTAAGGTAGAGCAGGGAATTAGTTTGAGACACTAAGAGTCCTTGGAGTACCTCATTCAACATCCGATGAAGTTCATCCCTAGCCTCAACCACACGGTCACGATCATTGCTATCTACCACAAATATAAGCCCTTGAGTATTCTGGAAATAGTGTCTCCACAAAGGTCGAATCTGGAGGGTTCAAGAGTTCCCAGAAATAAGGCACAACATGTGAGGCCAGGTTAATGTACATATTACTTACCAAATATCAAATAGAAAAATGAAAAAATAAACATGGGACAGTCAAACAAAGTAAAACCACAAAGGTCGAATCTGGAGGGTTCAAGAGTTCCCAGAAATAAGGCACAACATGTGAGGCCAGGTTAATGTACATATTACTTACCAAATATCAAATAGAAAAATGAAAAAATAAACATGGGACAGTCAAACAAAGCAAAACATTATGTATAAATTTAATAATCAAATCAAATGACAACCAACAAATCAATCTCATGTCTATAAACTAAAGATAAAAGAAAACAAGAACATATGCACATGGCGCATGCAAGTGTAAAAAATATCTGCCACAGCGTGGATAGTATTTCCTCATACAGAATTAAGGAAAACTTAAAAGACATGGTGGCATAGCTATATGTAGCTTATGATTATGTTATGTGCTGATGGAGAAATGACTAATCAGCACAAGACCGTCAATAAGCACATAAATCACCAAATTACAGCTACTCCTAGGCTTGCTCGAGACCAATTCAAACATAATGTGCTAGATGAAGAAATAAAGGTAAAACATATACATGGAAGTGTACATAAAATCTGCAGCATGACTAATATTTCGTCGTGCGATAAAGGAAAAAACTGAAAGATATGGTGGCATAAGTATATGTAGCTTATGATTATGTTATGTCCTGAGGGAGGAATGACTCATCGCACCGAGACCGTCATTAAGCACATATATCACCATGCACATGCATAAGTATATTCATCACATTGTGTTTAAACAATTTTTAAGGGTACAGATATATGCCACAACATGGATAGTATTACCTTACACAGAAAAAATAAAACTGAAAGACGAGGTGGCATTAACAGCTGTAGCTTATGATTATGTTATGTGCTGATGGAGGAATGACTAATCAGCACAAACATCAATAGTAACAGCTAAAGTAACATCTGCATATGCACATGCAAACGCTAAGTAACGTATGCATATGCACATGCAAACGTAATAATGCATAAAGACAATTAATATATGTACAAATAATGTCTTACATGTAGAGATTTGTTCCTCATTCTCAAATGTCTTTTCATTGCTAATAAAATGACATATGGGCACAAAATCAGCAATTACAAAAAAAAAAAAAAATGATCATGTAATGTGTAAACATTTATCCTAAGATTTATATAGGACCAATATTGAAAATAAAATATGAAAACATCAAAATATAATTTAATAGTAGCATTTACATTTAGTTCACATCATTAAGATAAAATAACAATAACAGAGTGACAGACCTTATCCTGGCCACCAACATCCCAAACAGTAAAGCTAATGTTCTTATATTCCACAGTCTCCACATTGAATCCTGGGTAAAGAAACAAGAAAAAAAAATGAACCAGAAAATCTTAAAAAGAATCTTTCCAATAAAAATACTAGATAATGGAAACATACACTGAAAAAAAAATAAAATAAGATAACAAAAAATTCAACAGCAAGCCCGCATATGCAATAGAGATGGAATACCAATTGTGGGAATGGTTGTTACAATCTCTCCAAGCTTCAACTTGTACAAGATAGTGGTTTTACCAGCAGCATCAAGACCAACCATAAGAATTCGCATCTCTTTCTTGGCAAAAAGCCGACTAAAAAGCTTTGTGAAGGACAACCCCATCTTTTATATCTTGGCTGATTACAGTAATCAAAGACAAACAGTAGTTAAACAATCGCAGAGTTCACATTTAAATTTTGTAATAATATTGTACAGAAAATCAAAGCCATTCTTAATAGAATCGAAGCATAAACGATTTAGTTATCATAAGATTTGTACAACGCTTTTCAATAGACATCCCTATGAAAACTATGGCTCACTTCTTTATGCATAAAATTATTAGGGTATCAGAGGATTTAAAATCACAAAAGTATCTCATAATGATACATGAGCAGTAAACATTGCAATCATCCAATTCAAAGAATATCACAGAATAAGAATAGATCTATTCAAACGAGAAGAAAATGACAATATACAAGCATTTGAGAGCAGCAACCATTTTTTCTTGACACCTACTCCTAAAATTTTTATCTTCGTTTTCCCAAGAAATATAATGCATAGTTTCATTCTGTTATTTTTTTCTTACAGATATTACGTTTCCCACCATATTATTTGCTTCCCTATTCTTTTTTTTAAAAAAAAAAAACTCAGCTTATAATAAATTCAATATTTTCATCATAACTGACTTTCATATTATTATTATTATTTTTTTTTTTTACTTCTTCATAACAGCAAGCATTACATATAAAATCATATTCAAGCACGGTATTGTCGTAAAGCACACAAAGCACACATAAACGAATCTAAAATGCAAGATAAAAACCAAATCAGCATAATGACAATATATCAGACCCGAAATGTATATTGAGGACACAGATACATTCAAATAATATCAAAATCGTATACAAAATCCATACAAAGCATACACAGATCTAAAATCTGAATCCGGATCTAGCTATCAGAAATTGTATTTTTTCCAAAAATATAAAAGAAAAGATAATTACAAATGAAAATTCGAATGACACAGTACCAAACCAAAACCAGGATCGAAATATTAATCACAAACCTAGAAACAACACTAATCCGATTCAGTTTAAACAAAAGCAAGCACTCACTGAGCCATACATACGGATTCACATAAAACAGAAAGACAGAGAGAGAAAGAGATTACATGGTGAAGATAGGGGAGGCGATTGTAGAAGAACCTTAGAGAGGGCAGATCTAAGAAGCTGCCCAACAAAAACCAGGAAGATGAGAAATTGCTCTTCGAATGCGATGTTGGGTATTTATATATGGCTCAGAAGTAACGGCCATTTTGACGGCGTTAGAAGAAGTACTTGTGTGTGTGATTTTGAGACAACGTTAGGGTTCGATTGGGTTAATCTCAATATGTGGGAAGGTCTAGGGAAATATGTGCTCCAATCCCATAAATTGCTAAATGATCTTGGCACGGAGACGATGATAATTTTCTTAAATTGATATTAATAATTATGAAAATAACCAAATAATTGACTATGAAAATGCCTCAACCTTTAGATCGGTCCGGAGAAGTATGGTGTGGACGAGAGATAATACAGTGCATTCTTTTGTTTGGTGCAGTGTTGGGTAAAATTTTAGACTAATTATCCTATATATTGTGCTATTAAATTTTTTATTTAATATAATTATTATAATAAAATGTTATATTATATTTATATTAGAAGAATGAAGTTTATATATATATATATATGTTATATTATATTTATATTAGAAGAATGAAGTTTATATATATATATATATATATATATATATATATCTATATCTATAGTATATATAAAGCGTGGTTATAGCTTAAGGCACAACAACTTTCGTTATTTTTCATCCTCATTATTTTGTCGTTTTACATTTTTTTTATTATTTTTTTCCAATTGCATTTTCAAAACGACATTGTTTTGAAGCTATTTGAATATCTTTTTTATTTTATTTTTGCTCACGTGGAGGTGAGTGAGAGTAGGTGCAGGAGAAAATAATCTCTCTTTCGCTACCTACTCTGAGCCTGTATTGCAATAAATGCCTTGACAAACCCCCCACCCACTGTTAATCATTATAATCACCATTATACAATTTTTAAACCATTTTAATATTTTCTTATCAAGTAGGGCCCCTTTTCTTTTTCTTTTTTTTCTTTTTTACAAAAATGCCTTGTGTAATAATATTTGTCAAAAGTATACGTGACTACCAACATTATTTTAGCCCTTGTTGATGCCTTTCAAGCATCCCCACAAATTATTATTATTTTAAAAAAAAAAAAAAAAGAACCTAAATACACTAGGATGGACATCGATGGTGAGGCACCAAAGATAAGTAATGGTGTAATTGGTGCAACCTAGACATAATAACAATTCTTTAAAAATAAAAATAAAAAATACAGATGCATACCAGATCATCCGAATAATTCATAAAAAAAATAATAATTAGAACTATTATATACTTCAGCATTAAAAATTTCAATTTTTATACCTTTTAATAATTGTATTGATATTACGGTTATTTTTTTCCCCTTCTAACCGGTAGTTATTAGTGTTGTGTTGAAACATTATTATCAATTTTTGTTTCTGGTTGGACATTTTTTAATGAAAGTTGTATTAGATATATTTTGTAATTTGTTTATAGTTTAAATAAATTATTTGATTTATTTTTGTATATTGAAAAATATGTTTTGAAATGATATTTTTCCTTGCATATTTATTATGGAATCAATTAGTACCTAGATACATTATAAATTAAATGATTAGGCTTGCTGAAAAATTTTGCAATGTAAAATTTTTCTAATGAGATAAATTTTAATTTAAATAAATTAGACATAATTAGTTGTATAATTTCAGAGTATGTGTTCAACTGGTTGGTTTGTCACATTTAAAACATTTTGTTGTATTTTCAAGTGTAAGATATTAATTGATTTATATAAATGAAAATAAATTTAATTTGGTTTTTTATTGTAATCAAATAATGAAAAGAAAGAAAAAAAATTGAAAGAACAAAATATGATGATGAATTTAATTATAAAAATAATACGTTACACATTTAGATATATAATAAGAATTTTAAGAAAGTTGATGGGGCACCAACAGTTTTATTTTTATTTTTTTAATTTTTTTTTGTTGTTTTAATTTTTTAAGTTAAAATCTCTTAATATTTATAAATTTAATTATGAAAATAATACATTGCACATTTACATATATAATAAGAATTTTTAAAAAGAAAAAAATTTGTTTAGTTAAAATAATTAATAAATACCTCAAGAAAAAAAATGAAATCGTTGGTAATGGTGGGGGCACCAACACTACTCCAAAACCATTGGTGCCCCACCACTAGACTGTCGGTGGGGAACCAATAGTTTCATTTTTATTTTTTTAAAAAATTTTCTTTTTTGTTGTTTTAATTTTTTAAATTAAAATCTCTTAATACTTATAAGTTTAATTATGAAAATAATGCATTACACATTTAGATTTATAATAAAAATTTTAAAAAAAATATTTAGTTAAACTAATTAATAAATATCTCAAGAAAAAAAAAACTATTAGTGCCCCATCACTTAACTGTTGGTGGGGCACCAATACTACTCCAAAATCATTAGTGCCCCATCACTAGACTGTTGGTGGGGCACCAACAGTTTCATTTTTATTCTTTTTAAATACCAACAGTTTTATTTTTATTTTTTTTTATTATTTTTATTTTTTAAATTAAAATTTCTTAATACTTATAAATTTAATTATGAAAATAATACATTATATATTTAAATATATAATAAACTTTTTTTTAAAAAAATTATTTAATTAAACTAATTAATAAAAATTTAAAAAATAAAAATTATTAGTGCCCCGCCACTTAACTGTTGATGGGGCACCAACACTCCTCCAAAACCATTGGTGCCCACCGCTTGACTGAGAGTACCAATACTATTATTTTTGGAATTTGTTTTGCCTACCCTTCTCTCTCTGTCCTTCGCATTCCCAGTCTTTGGCATCGACTAATAACCACTTCGAATCCAAACAAATCAATTCACCAAAAAGAAAAAGAATCCAAACAAATCAATCAGAACCAGAAATTGAAGAAGATGTTGAGGGTTGCAGCGAGGAGGCTCTCTTCTTTCTCTGCGTTCCCGTGGAGGTCCAACCAGGCTGCCACCGCCCCCTCCTTTGTCTCTCGGAATCTGATCAACAGCGGTGATTATTCATCTTCGTCATCCTCGTTCTCTTCTTTTTCGCCTTTCGATGAGCTCAGATCTACCTCCTTTAAACCTGAATTTCATATTCCATGCAGAGGTTTGAATTTTCTCTCTCCTATATTTGGGGATTTTTTCTTGCCACTTCTTTTTTAGGGTTCGTTTCTTAATTTTGGAAATTTTATTTATTTTTGTGTTCAAGCAACTCGAAGTACAAAGTAGTACTCTATTATTTTTCTACTTTAGGAAATGATATAAATTTTGTAATAACGCCCTCTCTTTCAGTTTTGGGTCTGCGTACTGGAACAATGATTTATTCCCTATTGTTTCTCATTTGCAAGCCATTCTGCCATTAGTTTAAAGCTTGTTGGCTGTTTACGCGTCTGCACGGTTAGGAACAAATTATTTGAACCCGAGCTAATCTGTTTTGTTTTCATTACTGGAAGAATGATTTATTCCATATTGTCTCTCATTTGCAAGTCAAATATGTTGTTATTTTTAGTTGATAGGTACCTGTGATTTTTACTGCCTTAAATGATCCAGTTAGCCTGGTACTAGGTACCTTGATGTAGGATTTCATCTAATACGTTGTGTAAGTTGTCATATCTCAGATTCTTGGGGCACTATCAACCTCAACAGGGAAAACCAGCACTGTGGGAGTTGAATTCGGACCAGCACTACACTGTGGGCAAGTGTGAGCTTCATTTTGCTGATGAGAATGTTAGGTATGAACTGTGGTCTTAATAATTCTCATCACAATATTTCCGGAACTTTTTAGGGAAACTATAATGAAGAAAAGAAAGTCATCTATGCTTTTTTAAGTTGGAGTTTTCTTCTTATTCTCTTTTTCTTTTCATTTTTGTGTGTGTGTGGTAAAAAGTTGGAGTTTTCTTGTATGAGATATTATGTTTTATTTTTGTCCATATCATTTAATTTTGGGCCTGAGGGCAACTTAAGTTTAAAAATTACAATGAGAAGGTTAAGAAGATTCTGGAATTTTCAAGGAAATGTATGTGAACTAGGACAAGTTTTGCTTATTCCTTACATGAGTGCTATACTTTATCAAATTTGAGTTTGAATGTCTTTTCAACATTGTATTGGGATCAGGAAATTATTTATGACTGTGTTTTGTCAACTTCCAAATTATTTCTGCATTTTTACTGTTGGCATTATCAACTTCCACACTACTTGCTGCCTTTGTAGGTTGGTTATTAAAAGATCACTATCAGATGGCAATATTCTTGGAAGTGACTCTCTAATGGATGTTGTAGACGATCAGCTTTCATCTGAAGAAGCACAAGGAGGTAATGAAGGTCTCTCAGATTCCACTCCTCAGATTCAAACTTTCAAAAGCCCCAGGTCTTATTGCAGGTCTGGTTTAATCACTTGTTACTATTCTAACATATAAATACCATCTTTTTTAATAGGAAGTTTTCCTGCTTTCTCCTGCTCATTCCTTTAGTAGAAGAAGAAGTAATAAAAGAATGTGATATTGAGATTTTGTGTGTGTATATATGTACATATAGAAGAAGTAAGTTTTTGGTGTTGATGTTTATTTGCTTTTGTAGATATGCTCCTGCTATTTCTTGCAAGAAAAGTCTCAGACAGTTGCAAGAAAGCCAGTTTCTTTGGAGTGATCGTATTTATTATGATGAACATGATGATGATTGTAACTTGTCAAATTTTGTGGATAAGAACTGGCTGTCTTCATCCGGAAATTCTTGTGAAGAAGAGACATATGAAAGGTAATTTTAATACATCTTTGGTCCATGCTTTATGAGAAAATAAGATGGCACTCTTACGGCCTTCATTTTCAAATTTGAAGTTCATTATGACTCATTGGTTGCTTATTAATTGATCTCTCTCTAAATTGGATACAGAGAATCTTTTAGAAAATATGCTTTCTTTTGGAAAATTACTATTGTTGTATGTAATCCAATCTTTCAGTTGCTTTGTGGAGGTATTTGGTTATTGTATTTCAATTTTTTGTTCGATGTTTTGGTTTTATTTTGTTTATGGTGTTTGATGTTTGTTTTTGTTGCTTTATTTGTTTAATTTTTTTTCTACTGTTGTTGTTTCATTTCATCCTTTTTAAAAAAAAAGATTTGATTTATGTCGTTGGGATTGTATTGAGGTTTTGGGTTGTGAGTTTTTTTTAATTGATAATGAGTAAGATGATTAGAAACTTGAAAATTGGGTTTAGAAACTTTTGTGATTGGAGAGTACATTTTTTAGCTGTATTTCTTCTTTCAAAGTTTACTAGGTTTGGGTGATGGTAAGGTTTGTGTTTTTTAGAAAATAAAAAGAAACTGAATTCACCAAAAAAAAAAAGAAAGATTAAAAGAAACTGAAAATTTTCAAATTCAGTGATCAACGAGTAAAGCTACTGAATTGTTCTGGGTTCCTTGATTTACAAGGCAACTATCCTTAGCGTAGGAGAAAGTAGATGCGTATTCCATGTTGGATAAGTGGATATTGTAAACCATTGCTGTTTTTAAATATACATCCCATCCCATCAAGTACATAAAGCTTCTTGTACTTGTAATGTCAGTGGCCTTACCATATTTTTGTTAATTTATCCAAAAAAAAAAATCAATGAAGAAATTTTTTAAATATTTTAAATCATAATTGTTATATATGTAGATAAAAATTGTTGACAAAAAGACAAATAAGTTAGGTTGGTGGAATAGGAGAAAATGAAATAATTTGATTGCATTATTTTTTTTTTTTTGGTAATAATTTGATTGCATTATTTGAATTGCATGATTGAGGGAGGAAAGCAAAAAAAAGTGTTTATATTTTATTTTAACCAATTTGGTTTTCTATCCAAATTGAGAGGAAAGAAGAAAGAATTGTTTATGTTTATTTTAATCAATTTGATTTTCCACCCAAATTGGGAGGAAAGGACGGAAAAGAAAAAATATTCAAAGATAATTTTTTTAATATTTCAAAATTATCCAAATTAAATTATTATAAGAAATTTTTTTAATATTTCAAAATTATCCAAATTAAATTATTATAAGATACATTTTGTATACACAGTATTTTTGTAAATAAAATAAATGGTAATAATTGTATTTTATTTTTGTTTACTTTCCATTAATAATCATTTAGAACAACAAATTTTTATAAATATTGCCATTTTATTTATTTTCTCTTTCTTATAAAAACCGTTGGTGCCCCACCACTAGACCGTTGGTGGGGGCATCAACAGTTTTTTTTTTTATTTTTTTTAAGCTTTTCTTTTTGTTGTTTTATTTTTTTAATTTCAGCTACATATTACATTTTAACATTTTTATTTTGATTGGGAGAGTATAATTATTTGATTATTTTTTATTGGTCGTTTTTTTTTATAGTTTTGTAGATTTTAGTTATTTCTATTATATATATTTGTTAATAAAAAAAATAAAAATTTTGTTTCAATGAAAAAATTAATGTAATTTATTTAAATATGTGAAAATTTAAATTGTAAATATTATGATATACGTTGGTGACCCACCATTAGAGTGTTGGTGGGGCACACTACTCTTAAACTTCCGTTGGTGGACCTCCACTAAAATGTTGGGGGCACCAACATTGCTCCTTAATTTTATTTTTTTTTACTTTATAATTAGTGTTTTATGCTCTCATTTAATGAATTTTTCTATGTGATTTAATTAGTGGTTTAATATTTTTTTATTTATTATGTAATTAGTGCTTTATAATTTAATAGTAAGATGAAAGAACTTTTTTTAATTAAAAGTTGTGAATTGCTCCTTAATTGAATAGTAAAAGTTTAATAATATTTTCATATTTGTGTTAAATATGATTACATTTTAATTTTTTTTATTGGGAGAGTATAATTATTTAATTAGTTTTTATTGGTCTTTGTTTTATATAATTTTGTACATTTTGGTTATTTCTATTATATATATTTGTTAATAAAAAAATTAATTTTTTAATAAAAAAATTAATGTTGCTTATTTAATATGTGAAAATTTAAATTGTAAATATTATGTCATATGTTGGTGCCCACCAATAGTGTTTTGGTGGAGCACCAATACTACTCCAACACCATTACTCCTAAGCTATTGGTGCCCACCACTACTCCGTAGCATTATCATTTTAACCATGTAGATCAAACTTCAATTAGTTTAAAAAGCCATTTGAAGCTTGAAGATTTATTTTTTAGATCATTTTCATTAATTCATTGTAATTTTTAATGTTTGGTCTGACAATAATTTAAACTCTAAAATAACTAAGACGCGAAGAGATTTGGGGAGACAATTTGATGAAGGATGTAACATGTTTGACAAACCCGAGATTTGTCATGTTGAATAAGATATGAATATTTTTTACATATGTGGTTGACCAAGGGAGCGTCCAAAGTTGGGGTTATTGATTATTGAATGGCATAATATATGTATGTTACTTTCTTTGTTTTTTCTTTTGGTCGTTTCCTTCTGTTTGTGAAATATATGTCATCTAATTGATTAAGAAAATTGAAAATGTGTCCACAGGTTGAGTTCCCCAAGTTGGAGAGTTTAGAACTATATCCCCAAGTTTTCCTTGTATTAAAGCCCCACCACCACCTTCAACCGTTGGTGCCCCACCATTATCACTACTTCTAAACCATTGGTGCCCCACACTAGACTGTTGGTGGGGCACCAACAATTTGTTTATTTATTTATTTTCTTTCTTATTTATGAATATTAATTCATACATAAAATTTTTCAATTTGAATACATGCAAAATTGTGAATGGAATGAGATAGTTATTTCTAATTCCCCTAAATTATGAAAATTGTTGCAAGCAAGCATTAGAGTGCAAGAATAAAAAAAAAACTAGCTTAAAATAACATCTAAAACAAATAATAAAATATATGTGTAATTGTTATGTTTTGCATCAAACATAAACATATCTAAATCAGAAAAAAAAAATTAAAAATGAGTTTCAATTTTTTTTTTTTTATAAAAATACTTGCATGTTACTTTTGTTTTTTTAGGGTGAAAGTTTGTTTTCATCTATTTTCTGTATTTTGTATGAGAAATGACTTTCTAAATATTTAATATTCAAGCTTGTTAAATTTTCACTTGCGAGTTGTGTTGTAATAGCCTCCAGACCAAAAAGTGATCTAACAGTAGGAATAAATTATATGGCATTTTGGTTACCATGTAAAAGACAAGACACTTGTATGAAGAGTTCTCAGCACTTGGTGGAATTTGTATAAATTTTTTTTTCTTTTTAAGACAATACAATTCTTATTGATATTTAATTTTCCTGTATTTTTAATACCTAATTTAGAAATTACAATTTTGACATATATATATATATATATGAATCCATATATGTAAGTTTGAATATATAACTCTAAAATTTAAATTAATTGTATAAATTTTATAATTAATTAAGTGAAAATTTGAACAATTTATGGCCCACCAATGGTGTGATGGGGCACCAACGGTTGGTGGAACTTAGATGCAAGAGAAATTAAAATGAATTAAACCGTTAGTGGCCTACCAACAATGTGGTGGTGGGGCACCAACAGTTGGTGTAGCTTAGTTGAAAGAGAATTAAAAAAAAAAATTAATCGTTGGTGCCCCATATACAGTGTGGTGGCGGAGCACTAATGGTTGGTTGAGCTTAATTGCAAGAGAAATAAAAAAAGTTGAACCGTTGGTGTCCACCAACGGTTGGTGGGGATTAGTTGCAAGAGAAATAAAAAAAAAAATTGAACCATTCGTGGAGCTTAGTTGCAAGAGAAATTAAAAAAATTCAACCGTTGGTGCACCAACGGTTGGTGGAGCTTAGTTACGAGAGAAATAAAAGAAAAAAAATTAAACTATTGAAACAAATTCTCTTCGTAGTGAGAGAGAGCGAGAGAAAGAAACATAAAAGAAGGAGGTGTTTATTTGATTTGGTTGTGTTTATTATTTTAAAAATGCAGGAAATAAAAATGTGATTGTAATCAATCGGACAGTAAGAGAGAGATGCACAAACATATAAGAGAAAGCGAAAGTTTAGCGTAAGACAAACTGAGGTTTCTATTATTATTATTATTATTATTATTATTGTTTTAATTTTATAAATAATAATTGGGGACTATGAATGAAATATGAATGGGAAGAAATGAGTGAACGACTATGGTGTGCATGCATATTCTTTCCATAGTAGCATAAGTTTTGCGGAGGCCGTGCGTGCTCTCCAAATTGCATATTATTTTATTTATTTAATTGGTTTATATTTTTCCACTGTTACTTATATTTTTTATACCACAGCTCAAATCCACCACTCGCCGTATCTAAATACACTACAAACTAACTCTACATCTCTCCTCTCTTTACTTATATCTTATATTATTTATTCATCAAAATAAAAAAATGTCTATGAATACTAAAACAAGTTGAACAAAACTACTTTATAATCATATCTTCAAAAGTAGTACTAAATGAGTGAAATTTTAAAATTTTATTCTATATTTCTCAACCCTAATCTACACAGTTACTAATAAAGTAACACATATATACACACTAATATATGTCACATAAAAATAGCTAAAAAAAAAAAAATACTAACCATTTTGATGATGAGAAATAATTACAAAAAAATAAAAATTTGCTTTTCATACACTCAAAAAATTCACAGAAGAGATTAACAATCTTTTTCATATTTCATTAATATTTTTCAAAAAAAAAAAAAAAACACTCAAGAAAACTTGAAAAGAAAAAAAAGAAAAAGAAAAAATGAAATTTAGCAAACACCTAGGAAATGAAAACACTGACCAATTTTGACGAGAAAAGATAAAAATGGTGGATGGTTTTCTATGATGGAGAAAAAGGAAAGAGCTTCTTATTGAAAATTGTTAGGAAAGAGATGATATATCTGTGGGTAACAAAGGAGTGATGGAGATTTATAAACTTCAGTTGCCATTAAAATAGAAGAGAAATAAAAAAAGGAAATAAAAAAGCTTCAAATTAGAAGCCTTCTCAGTCTCTCTTTCAGTCTAAGACTCCCCCACCACGTAGCAGCAGAAGCACGACTCTACAGCATCTTCGGTGTTCAAATTTCAGATGCAACAGTTTTACTTTTGGGCAGAATTTACAAGGATTTAATTTTCACAGCAAGATTTAAAACGCACAAAAGAGACAAAAAAATAAAAATAAATGTCTTATTTAATATCTGGCATAAATACCATTTGAACCGATGCACAAAAAAGGATATTCAAAGGATCAAAAATGAGATCTTTGACAAGATATAACATTGCCAACATAGGTTGGAAGAAATGAACTTTTTTCTTCTTACACAATAATATATATTATCCATATTCAATATTTATTAGCCTTCCCAACAACTAAATTTTTTGCTATGAAATTTTCTAATTCTGTACTTACCTACTTAGTTATATTAATTCATATTTTCAAAAAAAACAAAAAACACTCCATAATATTTCAAGTTTTCACAACAAAGTTGATCTTTCAAGTACAATATAGAGTATAAAAATAAACAAATGCGGCTTTAAGTAAGTTATCTAAATAACAATCAATTTTCTATAATTGAATAAGTAAAAGTTTTCATTAATTAGTTTGAAATCTTATAGAAATTTCAAAATTTTAATCTACATTCCTCAACCCTAATCTACACAGTGACTAATACAAACACACTTGAGGAAGGAATTAGGGATAGTTAAAGTACATATATTAAATATACAGCTTCAACAATACTTCATCAAAAGTAGCAGCATATGCATTTACATATTCAAAAGCAGCAGCATATGCATTTACATATACATATGCATCAACTATGATTATCTCACATTAACAATCATTAAATACAATTAATACAATACATTACGATATAATACATTACAACATATTTGTCACTTTAGGAGTTGAATCCTTGCCTCTTCCAATGCTGCCTTTGTTGCACTTCAAGTCACTTCCCTCTCCTCACCAAGCTATTTTGTTCCTTCTACTTCTTCATATGCAGTATTTATTTTCCTTTGAGATTCCAACGTGTTCTTAGAAATTTCACATTCTAGACTCATTAGCTTCTTATTGTCAGCCTCACAATAAGTCAATTGGTTCTCAATTTCAAGCAGCATTTCCTTCACATGCAAAGCCTTTTTGCAAAGTGACTTAATGTATTCTTCCTCATAACTTTCCATAATCTCTTTTACAGACGAATCTGCATTGATAGACCTTTATATTTAAGCAAGTGATGAAGCGCATGCAATAAACTTTCTCACCCTCCCATTACAATTTGTAGAGAGGTGGTTCCAAGTAGCAAAATATTGATCTGTTGCCAGTGCCATTTTCTTATGATCAAGTGGATCCATAGAACCAAGATAACTGAGTAATTCACATTGAAAAATTCATGCTGCTTGCCGAAGTATTAACAAAAGTGGTGCATTCACATCAAACCCTTGAAGTATGCGACAAACATTTTCTAGGCCTAAAAGCTCAAACATTATCATATTCAACATTGGATGGACTATTAGGCTGCACAGAACCAAAGGAAATGGCATGTACATCTATACTTACAGCAAAAGAAAGATCTAAATGGAACAACTGCTAGGCATCCACAAGGAGAAAATGCAAGCTGACCCAACCAACCCAATATCTGAAGACTTAGAAATTGATTGATAGAATTTTCCATCCATGAACGAAATAATTTATTTGAAACAAAGAAAGAAAATACAATTAATTACAATAGAAATAGAACAAAACACATACAAGATGAATTCATGTATTTTGAGTTAGGATGATAAGAATCATGAATTAAGTGAGATAAATTTAAAAATATTTTTCCTTCATTATATGTTACTGTGAGTATTCATGTTGTTGCTGCAGTTACTATTAATATTTTTGAAAATCACGTGTGGAGCACGTGGCATGATCTAGTATATATATATATTAGGGCTATGGGAAGGGTCAAGTTGGATGGTTTTCTTGTTCCTTTCTTTCTCTCTGCACCGTAGAAAATTGGAAATTGAAATGAAGTGACCCTCTTTTTACTTTTTTTCCTTCTTTTCTTTTATCTTCTAATTCTTTTTTTCTTCTCCGTTTTTTTAAGTTTGTTGTGTGGGCATGTACAGAGCTAGGTGGTGGTGGGCGAGTGTTTAATTTAAACAGGATTTTTTTATATCATGATCAAACTCAACCTTGTTTAATGAGAAATAGTTTAAATTTTATATAATTAAAAATGTAACTCAAAACTACCTTTATACTGTTATGAACAATTCAATTTCAAAATTTATTTCAAAATTTATTATATCCACATCCGTAAGCAGTCATTTGACCGATACCCCTTTGACTAGTGCCCACCATTAAGCCAAAGTGACTGCTCATCCACTGTACCATCAATGGGCCCACCAAAGGCAACCTTCATAGGTGGCTGTGGTGGGCGTCGGTGGGCCCACGGACAGTCACCTTGGCCTAGTAGTGGGCGACGCATTTTGGGACCCACCAACGGAAATTCCGCGCAATTTGTACTTTTTTTTTTTGTAAATTGACTTTTATGGTGAATTTTTATATGAAACTAATTGGAATTGAAAGCTAATATATGAAATATTTTTTATGAATTTTTTTACAATTTTGTGAGCATCCAATAAAAAAAAAAATCAAAGTAACTTGAATGGTACGACTTTGTCGGCAGATTTGCAGAGTTTTAGTAGAAAATTTATTTGAAGACTTTTTCGAATTCAAATTGAGTCATATGATACATGGTTGGAAAGTTAAAAGAATAAAATTTAATTTAAATATTTTTTTTTTCAAAATTTTGGGCGGCATCAATGCCCCATCGACGTCCCATACTTGTCTTGGAAGATTTGTACAGTTGTAGTTGAAAATTTATTTGAAATCCTATCCAAACTCAGATTGAAACATATGATATATGATTAGAAAGCTAAGATGATAAGCTTTAATTTGAATATTTTTTTTAGAATTTTTAAGTAGTGTTAGTACCCCCACTGACTTCTTATCGTTGTCTTAATAGATTTGTACAGTTGTAGTTGAAAATTTATTTGAAAACCTTTTCGAACTCAGATTGAGGACATGATATATTTTTAGAAAGCTAAGAGAATAAATTTTAATTTAAATATTTTTTTAGAATTTTTAGATGGCGTCAGTGCCCCCACCGACGACTTATATTTGTCTTGACAGATTTGTACAGTTGTAGTTGAAAATTTATTTGAAAACATTTCCAAACTTAGATTGAGGATATGATATATAGTTGAAAAACTAAGAGGACAAACTTTAATTTGAATATTTTTTAAAAATTTTAGGTGGCATCGATGCCCCCATCGACTTCCTGTTTTTGACTCATCGACAATCCATCGTTGCCTTGGGAGATTTGTATAGTTGTAGTTGAAAATTTATTTGAAGATTTTTTCTGAACTCGAATTGAGACATATGATATATGGTTGAAAAGATAAGAGGATAATTTTGAATTTTAATATTTTTTCAGAATTTTTGGGTGGTTTCAGTAACCTCACCGAAAGCCTGTCGATGGTTAACCGACATCCTAGTATTGTTACCATAGATTTGCACAGTTTTTGTAGAAATAAAATTTGAATACTTTTTCAAACTCGGAATGAGACACATGTATAATGTTTGAAAAGCTAAGAGGATAATCTTTAACTTCAATATTTTTCAGAATTTTTTAGGTAGATTTATGCCTTTAAATCATACTTAAAACCTGACTGACATGCAGTTTACAAATACAACTTCAGAAAAATAATAGACGACGATGTTGTACCACTGGTGGTGGCCCACCGACGAGCACTAGGCACTAGTAGTAACCTACAACCAGGCTGTTGGTGGATGAGCACCAGCTTATCGGTGGGTTACCATCAAGCCACATTTGATTTCAACTATACATTATTAACCTTTTTCGATACACAATCGTAAAATTTTTCAACAAATGTAATTTTTTACAGTTTACTTTGTTCTGAACAAAAAAACCCATATCAAACCAAAAATCATTAACAAATCAACAACCTAATTAAGATTAGATAAAAAAGAATCCAAAATTACTATTCATATTAACTTACATAAGCTTAAATGTGCATTAATGATCGGTTTATTAAAGACGAAGGAAATGTGTAATTCGATATCGAAATACAGATTAATAAAAAACCTTTTTTTTTCTTATTTAAGGGAATTTGTACTACTTATATATGTATTTAATTTAGAAAGATAGTAGGAGGTATTTGCAATTAATTTGGAAAGAAAGTAGGAGGGGTAGTTAGGTAAAAGTATTTATGAAATGGGCTAAAATTTTAATTCTGATAAAATTTAGTTAAAATTTTTTTTGAGGACTTCACCATAGGCTATGGCATCAAAAAACCGTTTAAACAAGGGCAGTTGATTGGTGGTCACTGGTCATTTGCATTTCCAAGTTGGGCCATGCATGAAAATTTTGATTGTAAATTTTTTTACATTCTTTTTGTTTGGATTATTTTCTTTATTAGAGATTGTAATCCGACTTAGTTTCTTATTATTTATTTTAAAAGTTTCCTTATTAATATATTTTTTACATTGTTCTAAAATGTGTAAACGGTTGTAAGGTAAGAAGGTTAAGCCTCAAGCTTTATAAACCTAAGCATCAAAAGACGTTTTACTATTATAATATTATTTTAATTATTATAAAACTATTAAATAAATAAAATAACTTATATTTTGAATATCAAAGTCTATATCACTAATATATATATATATATATATATATTTAATATAAATTAGCAAGTATATAATCATATATATTCATGAAAATATCATACTTTTAAATTTTTGAATAGAAAATTAGTTTCAAATCATATATACTATAAGTTTATAATTACTTAATAATTTTTAAATTAATATATAATTTAGGTATTATCATATTTCAACTAATATTATCTAACTCTTTATTAGATATTATATTTTATTATTTTTATTTAAAAAAAGAAAAAAATTAATCTTAAAAAATTATTTTTCTATACTAATTTTTTAATTTCTTTTTATTTTTTAATTTATTATGATTTTTTTTTAAAAAAAACTTAATCATGCTCACATCTTAGTTTTTTTTTAATAAAAACTTAATTTATTATGATTATTATGTTCACGTCTTTTAGCACCTTGGCATGTATTAGGCGGTCAATACAACGTTGACTGCCTTTTACTAAACCTCACTTAATGTAAGACATTTTCTAAACTCCTCACACCTATATGGTGCATTTTTGCGTCTTTTAAAACACTGATTTTTTACTAATAGAGTGTATGAATACAAGTGTAAATGCGAAATATATATATATATTGTCTAATCTAACCTTGTATTTAGGGGTCGGAATAGATAGGATTAGTGGGAAAAAAATAATAGTCCGACTCAATTTTTTGTTGTCTAATTATGTCCGGCATACTAAACATAGCATTACATTATTGTAACCAAAAAAATCTCAAAATTTTGTTTTTGTAAACTGGCAAGTGTGTATTATCATCAATGAATTAAAATCAATTTGTTCCACCATATTCAGTTTTATTTTTCTATATTTTTTTAAGGACTAAAAATGATAGTGAATCATAATAGAATTCATGTTTTATTTTCTTACCATTTTCTTTGATTTAATACAGTTAGGACAAGTATAAAGCTTGAACATAACTCTATTTTCACCATTCTCATAGCAAACTCTCTAATAACAACAAGGATAGCATGCAATGTAATGAAAATATATTAAAAAAAATCTTTTGTCAATAAAAATGCATTGAGTACTAGAGGGGCTAAAAACCAGCTTACATCAAAAGACCGTCCACAAAGAGGCCTTAATTGACTACATTTACTAAACTAAAAGGGAAAATAGGTAAAAATAAAAAAAATAACTAACATAATAAAGAAAAGTATTCTTGCCAGCTAAAGTCATTTTTGCAACTTTGTCTACAAACTGGTTAGATCCTCTTTCATTCCAAACTAAACTCCAATTATTGTTTGGAGCTTCAACTTGCAACCAAATACCAAATATCTTATATGCCATTCAGATTGTAAGTATGCATGCTATGGAATTTATTACTTGTGTTTAAAGGTAGCTGAAACCTATATGGGCATTTATTGTGATGATTTGCCATGAATTAAGTGTTTTGGTAATTATGATGGATTAATGTATATACGTGCACTTTAATTTTTTAGCTTATGAGACAAAGGTTGCACGTTCACAAGTATGCAAGCATATGTATGTACATTTCAATCATGAATATAAATTATAGTTTTATATATTATGCACATTTTCCAAGTTGTCTGAAGAGTAAAGTATGATTTTAAGTGAAACACCTTATAGGCAAATTTTTGATAAGTTTGTTATAGAGCTTTTGTATGTATGTGGAACCGCATAAGAGAAGAATTGGTTATTTTGGATCCATCCAAGTTATAAGATTTACATGGGCACATGTAGACGAACTTGTGTATATGGGAGGACTCATTGAGTATCACAATGAGGGTTTGGCTAATGCTCTTTGGTTGAAGTTATTGACATCAGTTTTTACCCCATTTACATTTTTATGTCTCTTTGTGGTTTAAAATCTCTTGGGATATACTGCTTAACTATTCGAAAGATATTTGTATGGATTACCGATAGGTAATAGCTCCCAAGTACGTGTGTATGGAAGTCCTATAAAGGTTAATTTTGTTTTTCAAATTAAATAAAGAAGTTTTAGCTTGAACTATGCAATATTTATTTGAAAGTAAGTATAAAGTGATTCACACATAAGCATATGTATTCCATATTTTATGTATATGTGCATTGTTGAATTTGCTGAGTGATTTTGTCACTCGCTCTTGTTTGCTTATGTGTATAAGTGATGGTTTTGAAATCAAATAAGTAGAATGTAGATTTGGAGAATCTGCGAAGTGGTGTTCGACTATGATGAACTGCAAAATCCTAATTAAAAAGATATTTTTCTTCTGCTATACTATACTTTAAATTTAATTGTTATATTTAATAAGTTTATAAAACCAAGATATTTTGTTAAGCTCTCTTTACATGTGGGTTATGATTTTGAAATATTATTATTATTATGTTAATTTTAAAGTTTGTAATATTATGTTTACGGATCTATTATTATCAATAATTAGTGTATGGATCCGAAGTAAAGAGACAAAAAAATTTGGTCTTATTTTTATGACAGTTGCAATGTTGGTAGCATCTCTTAGATCGGGCTCGTGAGATTCGGTTAAAGGGTGTTATAGTTTCTTTTAGGAGGATTGCCAAAGAACCTTGCAACATCAATAATAGATCCAAAACTCCAATCTTCCAAGTGACAGTTCCAAAAACTAACAAAGGCTGAGAATTTTGTTACCTTACAGTTAGAGAATAGATGTAATTCAAAATCTTCCTCATTACCATATAACTCACAAATCGAATCTCCTTTTCCTATCCTTCTACACAAGATAATTTTTGTTGGAAAAACTACTACAAGCATTCTCTAAAGAAAAATAATTAGTCTCTTATGGATATTTGTGATGAACACTTAAAAATGTATATTTATTAAAGTTTAAATCATCATTGTACACTTAAAAGTATCATTAATTCCTCTTATTTAAGCAATCTCTTTAAGTTTACGTTTAAAAGTAAAAATAAATTGAAGCGTGTATTTTTTACATAGGTTTAATAAAATGAGTGTATTTTTTAATCTAGAAGGCCAATTCAGGTATTTTTAATGCAATGGAAAGAAGACTTAACGCACCACAACATTGCTTTGGAGTATCAACAAAGCCTAGTTCAGAAGTTTAGTGGATCATATTTAAGCCACAATGCAACTGTTCAGCACCTAAAGACCAGCCCAATTTGTTTCTGTATTTGGGTCATATCTCACAAAGTTCAAATCCAAATATAGTATTTCTTAATATTTTGGAAAGCTAAGAGTTGTGCCTATAATATTGATAGTTGGAGAAAAGGCTAAATCCACCGAATTCAATGTGATATGATCAATACAAGTGGGGAGACAAGCATCATATCAATATAACTGTATCTCCACATTCATACAAGTCCTTTAGCATTTAACACTTTTAATGTTCTATAAATACCTACATTGACTACTTTAATGTTCTATAAATCTCCTTTTTAAGCTTTAATGTTCATATTATAAAATTATTATTATATGTTTTCTATTTGTTTTCAATCAATTTAGAAAACGTCTTTGTAAAGTGGGCATCTTGATTCATTATTAACAAAATATTGACACAATGAATGCTTTAACCCATTTACATGTGCTTGTATTATTTGATAATTAAAAGTAAATATAATACAAAACATATATAACTACAAATAAATATTAAATATTATATTTTCCGATTGGAACTTCTATTATGCGTGTATTCCAATTGAGTTATAAAAAAATTAATTTTGTACTTAATTTATATGCCAAGAGTGGATCCCTTAACCCTAACAAATTATTTTTTTTATCTTAATTTGTATAACAATAAATTCTTCATCAATTTTTTGTGGATCGATCTCAAACTTTAAAAAAATTATTACTTAAGACAACCTGCACTTGGGATTGCAATCTTTTAGCTGTAGCAAGTTTTTGGCGCCGTTACCGAGGAGTTAGTTTGAAGAATAAATTTGTGAGGTTTTCTTTTTCTAAGTAAATTTCACAAATATGGTATATTTCTTCATTTCTCTTTAGTCTTTTATTGTTTTATTTATATAATATATTGAATGGCTGGTTTTATTACACCGTCTACTTGTTTATCGTCTCTAAATGTCATGGAAGGCCAAGCATCCTAATCTTTGTTCAGTTTCATCTTTATTTTAATTATATTGTCTACTTGTTTATTGTCCTTAAATATCATGAAAAGCTAAACCTCCTAATCTTTGTTTGCTTATATTTTTTTTTTCATAAATATCATAGAGGACTAAGCCTCATGACTCTCATTAGTTCCTTTTTATATTTTAATTTTAATTTTCATGCTCAATTGGTATCGTGATTCAAATTCTAGTCATTTGATTAAAATTAATCTTGGTACTTTGTATAATGATTTGTTTGGACCACCTCCACATTCACACATAATTGACACAATAGCTAAAAATGAAAGTGTGCATGATGAACATGAAAATCAATCGTCGCGAACCATGTGTGAATATTAGCAACCTCCTAAAAATTCTAGTCCATCATATTTTATCTTTCCACTTAATGCCAACAATTTTAAATTTAAGCCGGGTATGATTTCATTACTTCCTAATTTTCATGGCTTAGAATCCGAGAGCTCATATTTGCATCTTAAAGAATTTGAGGAAGTGTCTACCACATTTAATGGTCAAAATTGCACTGAAGAGATTGTTATGCTTAAATTATTTCCTTTTTCTTTGAAAGATAAATCAAAAACTTAGTTTAACTCTTTCAAACCAAGGTCAATTGATACATGCCAAGAAATGTAAGGTGAGTTTCTAAATAAATTTTTTTCATTACACAAAACCAATGCTTTGAAAAAACAAATCAAATTTTTTTTTTCAAAATTCAAATGAAGCATATTTTCAAGGTTGGGAACATTTTAAAGATTTGTTAAATTTTTGCCCACATCATAATTTTGAAAAATGACATACTATATGTTTTTTTATGAAGGGTTAACATCTGAAACTAAATAATTTTTGAAAATAATGTGCAATTGTGAGTTTTTTGATAAAAAATCCGAAGAAGCCTTAGAATATTTAGATCACATGACTGATAATTCTCAATCTTAGCATGCTACTAATCCATCTAAAAATTCAATTAGATCGAATCTTACAAGTGCTAATAACGAAAGATATCTTATCCAAGAAGATGATCTAAATACTAGGTTCGCCAGCCTAGCTAGAAAGATTGAAGTCATGGAATTAGCGAAAGTAAAAGAAATTAAATCTATACAAAATTAAGAAATTTGTGGTATTTATGATGATTTTGGACATTTAACAAATGAATGTCTAAAAATTTCTATTTTTAAAGAAGTTGTACATAAACAAGTAAATGTTATGAATAATTTTTAAAAGTCATTTACATCTTCTTTTTCAGATTCATACAATTCGGTATGGAGGAATCACCCGAACTTCAGTTGGAGGAATGACAATAATTTGCACACAATGCCTTCTCAAGGTACGTCAAATATTCCTCCATATTCATCATCATGAATTATAAATCTTGAGGAAATAATGCAAGCATTTATTCAAGGCCAAATAGACGTCAACAATCAAACTTCACAAGCTATCAATGAGATCAATAATACACTTTTTGCCTGGACTTCATCCTTACAAACTCAAGAAAAAGGTAAGTTTCATACTCAACCTCAACCTAATCCTGTTAATCAATGTCATGTTTCTACTTCAAGTGAGAGTCAATCTGAAAATGTTAATTTTGTTACAATTCTTCGAAGTCAAAAAGTCATAGACAAAACTATTACATCCAAAGATCACGAGAAGAATGCGCTCCCGGAGCCAAAACATAGTGGTAAGGATGATGATAAGCATGATAAACTTGAACCTATTCTCAATGATAAAAACTTATTTTATGCACATTTTCATCGAAGATTAGAGCCAATTAAAAATTTAAATAAAAAATCTAAAATCTTTGAAGTTTTGAAGCAAGTAAAGGTTAATATTCTTTTGTTGGATGCAATAAATCAAATTCCATCTTATGCCAAAATTTTGAAAGATTTGTGCACTGTCAAAAGGAAGCTGTATGTACAAAAGAAAGCATTTTTAACTGAAAATGTGAGTTCTATCATCTAACAAAACACTTAATCTAAGCATAAAGATCCTGGTTGTCTAATAATTACATTTATGATTGAAAATACTAAGGTGGAACGTGTTTTACTTGATCTTGGTGCAAGTGTTAATCTTTTACTTTTTTTTGTTTATGATCAGTCAGGATTGGAAGAATTAAAACCTACTGCAGCAACACTTCAACTTGAAGATCGTTCAATTAAAATTCCAAGAGGAATTGTAGAGGATGTTCTTGTTCAAATTGATAAATTCTACTATTATGTGGATTTTATAGTTTTAGATACATATCCAGTTTTAAATTCTAAAGTTTGAATACCTGTCATTTTAGGACGTCCATTTCTTGCCACATCAAATGCTATAATCAATTCTAGGAATGTAATTTTAAAACTTTCTTTTGGTAATATGACTTTGGAAATGAATATGTTTAATATTTATAAACAACCTAAAGATAACAGCGATGTGCATGAAGTGTATTTTATTGATAAAGTTGTGCATGAACAATTTATTTCTACTTTTTCATATGATTCTTTAGAAGTATGTTTAATTATCTCTAATGAATTTGCATTCAATATTAATTTTGAAATTTTACATATGCTTTTTTTATTGAATGCATTTCAGGAACCAAAATCAAATGGTTGGAAATCAAAATTCGAAGAGCTACCATTGAAATCTAATATTCTCATACCTTCAAGTGTTCAACCATTAAAGCTCGATTTGTATATTAGACATATACAGTGTCAGTTCAGCTATATTTTGGGAATGAATGAATCATAGTAATTACCAAGGACAAATCTATCCCATTATATTAAAGTTTATGAGTCACTCATGACTGATGTTTTTGTCATATATGAAAGAAGACAGTGAGCTGGTAGTACTCCACCCTTGGTCCTCATAATGATGTCTAATGTCAGCCTATAATTTCTCATATAAGAATGCTTCCATTTCATCTTGACATGCTTTCAACTCAGCCACTTGCTTAATCAACTCTTCACTAATTTCCTCTGCTATCTTGGCCCTTTCTTCAGCAACCTTAAGTAGTTGCTTAGCATCCTTCTATGCTTGTGAAGGTGGTTTTGGTCCTGGACCACACCCGCCAGCATAACCTAACCTTGGAGGAAGAATAGTGTCAAATATCTCATCAACCATCATTGGTGGACCCTTAGTTTCAGCCTTCTCTTTCATTACACACATCTGGTTCTGTAAGATAAACGTAAACTGACATACATTGTTCAAATAAGTAAATTCAAGTATACATTCAATTTTTACGTCCATAACTACTTACGTATATGTCCTCTGATTTCTCATCACTCCATTTCATTATCTTCTTATTGAAGTGGGTTTCAAACCGAAGTTGAATTCAATCAAGCTCTACACTTTCTTTCATCTGAAAAAACATAACATACATGTCATACTTTCAGCCCTTGTATACAGTATGTTAAATTTAATATATGTCAATAAATGAAACAAAACTGTTCACCAATTCTTTTGAAACACGAGCGAATGATTTAGTTCTGGAGCAATAATGTGTTTGTCGAGCTACCGTATTTCATTTGTCAATTGCACATCTTTTCTATTTTCAATTAGCACACATATACTATATCTATATATTATGTTATCACAGTCACCACATATTGCACTTATTAATGGTTTCCACACAAACAAATAACAATATATATGGCTAGTCTATTATCCAATTCTATTAAATAAACATAAATTCAAAGTTATAGGTGATTACAATGTACTATGGACTTGAGAAATGTTCATAGAGGATTGGCTAGGCTTTCGGTTTCACTTCCTTTGGTATTCTATAGTGCTTTCTCCTTTATTTTGATCTTCATAAAGTGCTTATGTATCTTGTGTTTATGAGTATGATACATACAACCAATTTTCGTAATAATAGCCTCCTCACTAGGATCATTCTCAGCTATGTCAAATGATTTCTACATATGGATATCAAACATAATCTTTACTGTTATTAGTGGAAGCCCTATGTACTCAATGCATTGTGTAACAAGCTCTATATCTTATTGATATTTTTATTCAATCTAAGTAATCAATTGAATCTAATTTTTCTTCCACATATATGTATTTCAAATGTAATTTAAATACGAATATATAAACCATCAATCTTTTACTCATGTGAGTTGTAAAAATCATACCCTCAATTGACAAAGCAATTAATCTCCCTTTTCCTTTTTCACATCTTTCCATCATGTGATAGTCACTGGTGCAAATCCATGCATAATACATCCCTCTTCTGTTTTGAAAATTTGGTTGTTTACTCCGACTAGTTTCATTATATCTTCTGGTATCTCAACAAACTGTTTTATATCTCTGTTCTTCCACTTTGTCAATTTTTTTTCACTTGTCTTTGTACGCTTCTTATGAATTCTTCTTGTGCTTTCTAGTCTCAAGAGAGGAAGAAGCATATATTGTATAGGAAAAACATAATAATATGATATAAATAAGAAAACAAATATCAAATATTCCATCGAAATTGCATACAACCACAACATCCATGTTTGAAATACCCATAGTCTGAAGATGATACTACATGATCATCAAGACAAGTCCATTTAAAAGAAATAAACCCTTGTTGACTATTTTCTTTTATTTATTTTATTCTAACGTGATACTAAAGGATAGATTCATGGTGTATAGAAAGGAATAACAACACTAAAATCCAAAGAAATTAATCTAGACTAAACTTAATTCCATTACTATTTTCTTCTTCTTCTTTTTATTTTTCTAACATATAACATCCTATAACAAAGAAGTTTGAAATTTAATAATAGTTAAAATAAAGTTTGAAGGAGAGGTTGTTATTTGAACTTGACTTTCTAATATTTCATAGGTTCACCACCAGAAATTAAAACAAAGAAAATAAGAAAATGCTGACATAAAAATTATTAGAACATTCATAAATCATCAAGTCATATACTTTTCTATATTTAGCATGCATGCTGAATACAAACATATGCTGAACACAAACATAGTTTGCAGTTTAATAACACATCAAAGTCATTTATATGTGTTCTTAACTTACCATATTTTCCATTTTAGTTGCATTCTCCATACCATCACTCATTGTCATCAATTGGTGGTTTTGTAAGCTCAATGAAAGAACTTTGTCTTCCTTGTTCACATCCTACAACATCAAAAAGCCATATGGTGTTTAAACATATTCAACCATCAACGTATAATATATACATAAAAAAATAAATAATCATACTTATGTATGCTTTCACAATATTATTGTTCATATAAATGTAGTAATCAACATTCTTTATCTTCATTTGGAACTGTATCTTCTTAAAGGTCATCATTGGGGGTTGTGTTAGAAAGACCCTCTTTTACTGCCACTTCTATATTTGTTGTATTACTACACTAATGCAAGTAACATAAACATGTGTGTATAAACAAATAATAATTCCACAGTAATGTAATTGATTAGGAAACATATACCATGTACATTTTTGCTTACTATATTCAATTTTTTCCTAGGGCTCCTCCTCAGTGAACCTGCATTGGTAAATAAAAAAATTATGCTATAACTCATCTATCACATTATTTATTGTGTGCATAACTTGTGTTGATCAAAAGTAAGTATATGATAGTGAGTACCTTCCATCTTAATTGTTGAATCCAATGGTCTTCATACTTGCTGATCATCTCGAGGACTGGTATGTGCTGAAATTGAACTTGTAGTAGCAATTCCTTCTTTCCTAATTTGAACTTCAGTTTGTTTTAACGTGTCATTCACGTTCTTACTTTCTTGTTGTATTTTTCCATCTATGCCACGAGTTTGAATGGAACTTCCACTTCCACTTCCACTTTCTTCATTACCAGCTGGAATTTCATTAGATTTTGGATTAAGATTGGTAGAATGGAATTGAATCAATATGCTTAACTAAACCTGATGAAATTTATAGACACTAAACTGAAATCTATACTTACATTGATGAAGAGTTTGTGGCCAATCGATGATGGTTGTAGGCAAAGGAATGGAATGACGGCTAACGACTAAAATTCTGTAAACTTTCTCGAAGAGCTTACAATTGACGAATGAGTTCACGAAGCAAATCACAATTCATGAGGTTCGGAGCCTTTCCAAATTAGTGATGAACAACGAAAGTGAATGCCATTCAGTTTTGGTAAATTGCCCTAAACAACGTTGCTTAATAATAATATTAACAAGAAAAATATTTTCATATGTCAGCCTAGTATTGGTTGTTTTAGCTGATAAGGATTTTTTATGCCATATAAGCATCATTCCTAGCGGGAAAGTTGGCGCCAAAAGTGTATTGTGGTGTTTTTGGTATTAAGTTTAGTAACAAAGATCTGTTTACAATTAATTGCAGTACACATATCCTCATTAGTTACAATACTTTTTTTTTTTTGTATAAAAACATATGCTTTAGTTACAAAAAAAAAAAAAAGACTTGTAAGTAGCATTTTCATGACTAATTCAAAATTTTCTTGTAGTGTGTGTTGTTAAATCATTATGAGTCTTAAATTACATTACAACTTAGTGAACATATATACAATTCAAACAATATATAAAGTCTATACTTATAAATTATTTATATGAGTTAAATAAATAATTTATTTATCCTAAAATCACTTTTTTAATTGAAAATAATAAAAAACACTAAAATCCACCCAAAAAAGAAAAAAGAAAAAACTAAAAAACTCATCACTTATTGTAATAAATTGTAACTATTTTTAAACCTATCAATGCATTAACAAATACCAAATATACTTTTTTATAACTACAATATGGTGAGAACCAAATTTTTTTAATTTTTTTTATATAATTGTCAACTAAAGCAGCCTCATTATTAAGTTTATTGCAATTTTATATTCAGTTTTCATTCAAACAACCAACTATATAAAATTTAAAGTAATCAAATAGCCAAATCATGCAAGGTTGATGTACCATAATGAGGTATCTTATCAACAAATTTCACGGGCGCCAATAGTTGAAAATCTTTTAAAATATTATTTGATTACACAACTCAAGCGATTGACTAAGCAAAATGTGAGATCACACAAAATTGTAAAGCTGAGAACACACAAAATTGTTTGATAGAATTGTAAAGTTGAAAACACACAAAATCACGTTGAAACCATACAAAATCACAATATAGAGAAGAGAGCACAAAAGGGAGAATTTGCATACAGAGACTAAAGTGGGGACCAAAAGCAAGCTGAATCAAGGTAAAAAAGGGAAAGGAGATTGTTTTATTTGCCTTTAGTGCCGATGAAGTGAGACACACATGGTTATTTTGTACGCCGTCTCAAGGTTGGTGTTATTTTTTCCATTATTGCATATATGTATATAATATAATTGATAATTAACTTGCCAAGTTTGCTTGCATGAGAGGATTGAATTGATTTGAAATTTTTTTATGTTGGATTGATTGTATATTTGAGTTGGGAATTATCCAATTTGAGTTGGAAATTTCTTATGTTGGATTGATTATATATTTGAGTTCAAATATTGCTTAGTGGAGAACTGAATTGAATTGATTTGAAAATTGCTTTATGTTTAATTGATTATATATTTGAGTTGGGAATTGGAGGCAATTTGAAAAATGAAAATTGAATTGATAATTAACTTGTTAAGTTTGCATAGGAGAATTTGATATTTGAATTGAGAATTGATGCTTCCTTTTTTACTTTTGTTTTTTTTTTGTTTTGTTTTTTTTTGTTTTTTTTTAAGACTTGAATTGATAATTTTGTAGTTTGTTATTTTTTTTGTTAATTGTTTAAAATTTTTATTTGATAGACATGAATATGGGTAGATACAGTGACATTGAAGCTTCAACTTAATCCCAATCTACAACAAATTCACAAACACATACTACATCTCTTCCTCTACTTCCCCTATAATTTTTAGGAAAGAGAAACCTATTAGGACAGCATCAAATGTGTGAGAACATTTCACAAAAATAGAAAATTTAGATCCAGTGACTTTAGGTGTAAATACAATTATTGTATGAGGGATTATGCTTGTGACTCTAAGAGGTGTAGAACAAGTACCTTGAATAATCATTTGACTAATCAATGTAAGATGTATCCTGGTAGAGTTAAGAAAAAAAAAAGATATTAACTTTTAAGGACAAAATGAGAGTGGTGGGAGCAATTTGCTAGCTATGAGGTTTAACAAGGAGGTATATAGGCTTGTATGTGCTAAGATGATAATATTAGATGAATTACCCTTTAGTTTAGTAAAAGATACTGGTTTTAGAAAATTTTACAATGTAGCATATCCTAAATTTAATCATCCATCATGTAAAACTATTATTAGAGATATTTATCAATTGCGTTTGGATGAGAAGCTACAATTGAGAAAGATTTTTACTAAACATGTGAAAAGGTTTCTCTTACTACTGATACATGGACTTCGATTCAAAATATTAATTATATGTCTCTAATAGCACACTATATTGATTGTGATTGGATTAGTCATAAACGAATATATAATTTTTTTGTGATTCCTAATCATAAAGGAGAAACCATTGGTAAGGTTATTGAGAGTTATTTGTATGAATGGGGTATTGGGAGTATGTGTACAATCATAGTTGACAATGCATCGGCAAATGATATAATTATTTCTTATCTCACAAGAAAGTTAAGTGGTTGGGATAATAGTTGTATTTTCAATGAAAAATATTTGCATATGAGGTGTTTTACACATATTATCAGTTTGATTGTAAGTGAATGATTGAGGGAAGCACATGACTCCATTGTCAGTATTTGTAATGTAGTGAAATATGTTAGATCTTCTCCTTTTAGAATGCAAGAATTTAAAGAGTGTGCGGGTCGAGAAAAAATTGATTACAAATCTCTTGTTTTTTTAGGTGACCCAACTCCACCTATTTAATTTTAGAATCAGCTTTGAAATTCCAAAAGATTTTGATAAGATGGAGGAAGAGGATACACAATACTTGATTTATATTCGGTAGGATGATGGTGGTAAAAGAATAGGTGGACCACTTTCTTTTTCAGATTGGAAAAATATTTCAGTTTTTGTCTTATTTCTTAGAAGTTTTATGATGTAACTTTGAAGTTTAGTTTTTCATTATATGTTAGTTCTAATGTTTATCTTCATGAAGTATCTTCATTTCAAACCCAATTGTATGAATGAAGTTTAAGTTGCGATCCTCTTTTGGGTGAAATAGCTACTAAGATGAAGAAAAAGTTTGATAAGTATTGGAAATGATGGATAATGTTAACCAACTATTGTTGCTTGCTATTGTACTTGATCCTAGGTACAAATTATATTATATTGAATATTATTTTGGGATATTTATCTTGATGAGGAAGTTACTATTAATATGAGTAAGAGTTTGAAATATAATTTGATGTCTATATATGATTAGTATGTAGGATATGAAGTAACTTTGGAAACCACTCAAGTATCAATTGATCACAAGAATTCTACAATTTCTTCAAGTGGTTTGACTTCTAATAATGAAAGTTCTTCTACTATTACTTTGGTTAGTATTTTTTATTTAAAAAAATGCAAAATATTCAATTGAGATAAAAAAATAATGTGGAAGCATATTTGTTAGACACTTGTGAAGATAAAGATGACGAGGATTTTGATATTCTTAATTGGTAAAAGGTCAATGGAAGTAAATATGGTGTTTTGTTTAAATTATCAAGAGATATTTTTACAATTCAAATATCTATTGTGGCTTCCAAAAGTGCTTTAGTATGGAAGGAAGAATCCTTAATTCTTTTCGTAGCTCATTAACTCTTAAGATGGATGGTGGAAGTTTTAGTATGCAATCAAAATTGGCTTAAAGTTTCCTCAGGCATGAATAGATTTTTTATACAAGAGGTTAAATACCATGACAAATTAGATGTAGGTAATATAACTACTTTTATAGAATTGTTACTTTTCTATGCTTATATATAATTTATTGTTAGTTGGCCATTACTTTTGTACATATTTTGGATTCATTTAGGGAAAAAGAAAATAAAGGATCCATCAAGGCTAAATGATTCATTAGTTTTCCACATTTGAAGGTAAATATATTATTGAATATGTGCTTAATATTCATTTACTATAATTCTTATTTTTTTAGCATACACATTATACATTAATACTTTTATTTTCTAGATATTTCAACTATTTTATTATAGGAATGCAATGATACAAGGAGTATGTAAGCTATATGTGGGAGTGGGATGGTTGGACACTTGGACTTGAAGATTATAAGTTTAATATTTATTTTTTCATATTTTAAGAGTGTGGATAACTATAGTAATTTTAATTTTTTATTTATTGAGTTTAAGATGATTGTAATATTTATTTATTAAGTTTTGGATGATTGTAATATTTTTCTTTACTTATTTTTATTTATGATTTGCATGTTTGACTAACAGATTAGGCGATGATATTATTGAGTGATGAATTGTCACAAATTATGTGTTTATATTAGGGTTTTTATTTCTTTGATTGAAATTGTTTATATAAATGTTTTTATTTTGTAAATTTATATGTTAAATGAAAGTATTTGCACTTTCAACTTAATTAAGATAGAAGTAGTTTAACAAATTAAAAAATATAAAAAATTACACAATTAAACAAAAATTAACAAACACCACCTTAGGCCTTTTAAAAATAATTTTTTTTTTGAATTGAACTCAGTTTTTTCTAGGCGTATTTAATTTTGAGCCTTTCAAAAACATACTTTTTTATTGGGTTTTTTGGTGCCATAGCCGAGGAAGGGGTGGCTTAATGGATTTTAGCCATTTTTTATAAAAATTAAAATTTTAGCCATTTTTATTGTTTAAACTTCATATCTTTACCAAATTACCATATTAAATGTAATACATTGCACGTACATATCTTTTTTCCATCGCCGTCGTCGTCACCGTCTTGTTCTCCTCCTCTTCTTCACCTTCTTCTTCTTCTTTGTTGGGAAAGTCAATCAAAACAAATTTTGGAGACACATTGGAAAAATAAAGAATATTGGCAAACTCAATCAAAATGAAATTTTTTCCAATAGTAAGCGCTTTTAAACTTTTAAACGTCTGTCAAATTCACTGTATTTTTTAAGACCTAAATCAATCCAAAAAATTATAAAAAAATATTTAAATTAAAGCTCATCCTCTTAGCTTTCCAACGATATATGATATGCATGAATCGAAGTTCGGGAAGGTGTTCAAAACTAAATTTTTTTCAATAGCGCGCCCTTTTGAACTTACAAATGCCTGTCAAATTCACTATATTTTTTGGAGACATAAATCAACCTAGAAAATTACGAAAAAATATTTAAATTAAAGCCCATTCTCTTAGCTTTTCAACGATATACCATATACACCAATCGGAGATAGGGAAGGTGTTCAAAATAAATATTTTCCAACAGCGTGCAGAAGTGCACACTGACGGTATTCACATGTCTGTAAATTTTGCTGTATTTTTTGGATATATAAATCAATGCAGAAAATTATGAAAATATATGTAAATTAAAATTCATCCTCTTAGCTTTCCAACGATATATTATACATATGAATCGGAGTTCGGGAAGGTGTTCAAAATTAAAATTTTCCAACAACGGGTAAAAGTGCAAGAATGGGTACTCATTGGTAGCCACCTACCCCCCTATGGTGGCCACCGACCCCCCCTCCGTGGCCGCCTATCCCCTAATGGTGGCCACTGACCCCTTCTTCGTAGCCACCGACCTCCCTTCCGTGGCCACTATAGGGGGGTAGGTGGCCACCTATACCCCTATGGTGGCCATGGAGGGGGGTGGCCACCGACGAGTGCCCATTCTTGCACTTCTGCGCATTGTTGAAAAAATTAGATTTTGAACACCTTCCGAACTCCGATTCATACATATAATATATCATTTAAAAGCTAAGAGGATAAGCTTTAATTTACTTATTTTTTCATAATATTCTGAGTTGATTTATATATCCAAAAAATACAGTGAAGTTGATAGACATGCAAATGTCGTAGGTGTGCACTTCTGTATGCTGTTGGAAAATATTTATTTTGAACACCTTCCCCATCTCCGATTAGTGCGTATATATGCTGTTGAAAATCTAAGAGAATGAGCTTTAATTTGAATATTTTTTCATAATTTTTAGAGTTTATTTACCCCCATCGGTGGCCCACCGACCCCCTATAGGTGGCCACCGACGGTGCAGCCTACCCGCTTCCACTTGTGCGCACTGTTAGAAAATGTTAAATTTAAAGACCTTTTCAAACTCCGATTAAGGTGTATGATATATAGTTGGAAAGCTAAGAGAATAAGTTTTAATTTGAATATTTTTTCATAATTTTTAGAGTTCATTTGTCCCTATCGGTGGCCAACCGACGATGATGCCCCCTTGCATTTCTGTACGTTATTCGAAAAAGTAATATTTGAAGACCTTCTCAAACTCGGATTGAGACATATGATATATGATTGTAAAGCTAAGAAGATAAGATTTACTTTTAAATATTTTTTCAGAATTTTCTTGATTGTTTTATATCTCTAAAAAATTCAGTGACATTGACAGGTGTTCGAAAGTTCAAAAGGGCGCGTTGTTGGAAAAAATTCAATTTTGAACACCTTTCTGAACTTTGATTCATGCGTATGATATATCATTGGAAAGCTAAGAGGATGTGCTTTAATTTAAATATTTTTTCAAAATTTTATGGGTTGATTTAGGTCTTCAAAAAATACAGTGAATTTGACAGACATTTAAAATTTCGAAAGGGTGCGCTGTTGGAAAAAATTCATTTTGATTTAGTTTGCTAATATTCTTCACTTTTCCAACGTGTCTTCAAAATTCATTTTGATTGACTTTTTCAACAAAGAAGAAGAAGAATAGGAAGAAAAGGAGGAGAATAAGATAGTGACGGCGACGATAATGGATAAAAAAAAGGTGGATCGGTTAAGAAGAAGAGAAAGGAGATGATGAGTCATTTGTGTTGGTATTTGTGCCGGTATAAGTGGTTTGACTAGGCCATAGAATTTTGATTATCAATTTAAAGATTTAAAGGGTATAAAAGCCAATTCGGGCTAAAATTTTAATTCTACAAAAGTATGCTTTTTTTTCATTAATGCATGTTGGGCCCGACTATGTCATCAAAAACCCTTTTTTCTTTAAACAATAGTTTTTTTGATCGAGCCTATTTAATTTGGGCCTTATACTATTTCCTTCTTTGGTGGTGTAGAAATAGAAAACGGTTGTGTTCCCAATGTGAGGGGAACCACTCCCTAATAAGGATAGTTTTCCATGGTGAATAAACCAGAAGAGAACTTAGATTCTATCTTATGTCAAGCTCAGTGTTCTCTTCATGAATTGAGGTGCCATGCTTATACTATAAGGTGTTTCAATCCGTGATTTAAGGTGTCCATGTTTTGGACGATGAATTAATAATGTATTTTGCCCCTGGTCGATTGGCCTTTACGGTAGAAGGTGTTGGGAAAATGAGGATTTTTGCAATCCTAAATGCTATTAAGTAAGCTCTCTTACATCCTGCGCAGGATTGGTATATGTTTGTCTTGAGGTTTATACCAATGATAGTACATTTGATCAGGTGCATCCCTTAGATAGGTGAAGAAAAGAGCGAAAGTTGCGCTCTTTTTATCTTTCCTCAGCTAAGGATTGCTTTCAATTAGCGATTCAGGGTGTAATGATTGAAAGCTACTTATTTAAAAAACTAAATGCCTTTGCGTGGGTGACGTGTGGGCTGGGGACAAACTGCTTTAGTTGCCCTGGTTTTGCTCATTCATCCCCTTTGTTTTCTTGGCTTGTACGTTTTGCAACTGAACAACACTTGGGTTTTCTATGGTATTGCTCGAATAAAGTATGCCCTACTTGAGTATTCTGCAAGTGTGCTCTCATCAGTGAGGAGATCATCATTGCTGATCCACGCGTGGCTGATGTCTATCAAAGTGTGATTAACGCACTTGGTGTCAAGATTCCTTTACCGAAGTCTTTGATATTAGACATTGGTGGATGCGAATTCGCTAAGTGTTTTCGTATATGCGACCGTGATTTGTCACCTGTTAGTGCGAAAATGCTTCGTGCGACACGTCATGTTTTTGCATGGATGCCAGTGTGTAAGTTAGTAGGAGTTAGCTCTATATAAGTCTCTTTTAGACTTCGAGGGGCAGCCTATAGAAGGTATTCTTCTCGGCCAGAGTACATTTCTCCTTACTTCTTAAGACATTGGTTTTTCCATGTCCTAATAGCCTATGCTGTTTGAATTTTGGCTAAGGTATTTGTAAGGTTTCTTAGCCTACCCTTATCAAATAGGTATGATTCGTGGCATGTTATTGGAATTGTGTCGTCCTGATTGGGATTTTGCTACTCATCTGTGTTACAATCTTCAATCTAAGTTAAATTAAGACACACTTCTCTTACTTGAGCAGTTTATGGTTCGCCATTGGCTTGAAGTCATGCTTAAGTATTAAATGTGGTTCGTAATAGCTTGTACGAATTACTCGATGACTACGTCTGACATAGTAGACACTCCAACTTTTGTCTTTTGTCCTCATCAGAAAGACCAACTACATAAGTTCTTCAAGTACTGTTAGATGTTTAGGTTTTATGACCCTATAAGACAACGTGAGGCTCCACTACCCCTTATGGAGTTTGTAGTGCATTCTAGTGTAGACGTGGTTCGGTGTCCTCTTTAATGAGACCATGAGTGGTTTCATACAGTTAAACAATTCAAAGGTGGCCACAAGTGAGAGATCACTTTGTTAAGCCATATAAGACTATTTGTTTAGGATGTGGTGAAATATTTTGGGATTCTAGAAATTATCGTGAGCGATAGGGATCCTCACTTCATGGGGGGGTTTTGGATAGAAGTCTTCAAGCTCTTGGAATTAGAGTTGGACTTCTCTACGAGCTTCCATCCACGGATAGACGATCAGACTGAGTACGTCAATGCCTTGCTAGAGGAGTACTTGAGGCACTTCGTCAATGCCAACTAGAAGGATTGGGTCTGATGCTACAACAAAAAGATTGCAAACCCAAGTGTAGGTTGTCTCAAGTAATAAATTCTCGGGAGTCCGAAGTCGATCCACAAGGAGCTAATGAAGACAAATTAATAGAGATAAAACAATATGATTTAGTAACAAAGATTAAACTAATACAAGTTGTTTTTAAATGGAAGAGATTTGCTAAGGTTAGGGGATCCACTCTTGGTATATAAAACAAAAACAAGATTAATTCTTTTTATAACTCAATTAGAATCCACGCACAACGGAGGTTCCAATTGGAAAATATAACATTTAAACTTCATTTGTAGTTATATATACTTTGTATTATATTTACTTCTAATTAACAAATAACATCAACACATGTAAATGGGTTCAAGCATTCATTGTGCCAATATCTTGTCAACAATGAATCAAGATCCCCATTTTACAAGGAGGTTTCTAAGTTAATTGAAAACAAATACAAAACATATAATAACAATTTCATAATATAGACATTAAAACTCAAGAAAGAGATTAATCTAATCTTATTTCATAACCAAGAGCTTCACCCTTTCACCCAAGCAAAATGAGGATTAGTTACTCATAAGAAAGAAGAAAGAAATAAAGAAGAAAGGAAGAAGGAAGAAAATAAATATGATTTCTACTAAGAACAAAAGGAGATTACAACAAGAGAAACAACAATACAAAGAGTATGATTTGACCTCGTAATTCAGAATGCCTAAATGAGTATTCAATGCTGCTATTTATAGATCATTAAGGATACAAAATGCCAAAAGACTTGTATGAAAATAGACACATGGTTAGGTAAACTTTGAAAATATATGTCATGCTTGTCTTCCCACTTGCACCGTCCATATCGCACCTAATTCGGTAGAATCTTCCATTGGTCAAACATACAACTTGTAGCTGCACGTCTTAGCTGTCTAGAGCATTAAGAAGTATATTATTTGGGCCAGTATTTTGTGAGATACGGCCCAAATACTGAACCTTGTTGGGTTGGTCTCCGAATGCAGAATAGTTATGCTTTAGCCCTAAATATGGCCCACTAAAATTTTGAACTGGACTTTGTTGATAACTACAATGTTGTAGTGCATTAAGTTATCTTTCCATTTCATTAAGAATCATCTTAATTGGCCTTCTAGATTGAGAGATACATCCATTTTATTAACCCTGTATCAAAACACATATTTCAATTTATTTTTACTTTTAAACTTAAATTTAAAGAGATTGCATAAATTAGAGGAATTAATGATACTTTTAAGTGTATAATGATAATTTAAACTATAATAAATATACAATTTTAAGTGTTCATCACAACCCCCAACCAGCTTATTACTAGTCTCTAGTCTAACAAGCGTCACTGATAAGTAGAGTTCACAAAGTTAATCACCATTTTCTTCCTTTGATCAATTCAAAAAAAACAAACTCTCACTTATCTATTTATTTTTATTAAACTTTCTTTTGGTGCTCATTTTCACATATATATGGAGCTAGTTATGAAAAGAGCAAAAATCAATTTCAATGCTTTGTTAAGGTTACTTCCTTGGGCAGGGATCATTTATTTATTCATCAATATATATATATATATATATATATATATATATATATATATTTTAAAATAAAACAATAATATACATCTTTAACCCATGTAACGAGCTTTGGGCTAATGACTCCCAAACCAGTTGGTCTTAGGGCATTAGGTGTTAAGACACCCTTACGAGCTTAATACTCGGGTTGCAGATACTTATTTATTTTTTTAGACAAGTGCAATGTTTGATTCCCTTAAACTTTCTCCTTCACCTTTGTATCGAGCTTTAGACCAATAACTTTCAAACTAGTTAGTCATAGGGTATTAGGTATTAAGACACCCCTATGGGTTTAATTGCTCAGGCTAAGGAAGTTACAAAATTAAACTTTATCCACGATTTATTTTTGTTTTTTTGTTTTTGTTTTTTGTGATTATAATTAAACTACCCCTTTCCTTGGTCATTCTCTTTAGCAAAGAAAAAAAATTATTATAACATTTCATTTTTTACAACCCACAATAATATGTATGAGTGTGTGTGTGAAAGAAAGTTTATCAATATGTACTAAAAATAGCTAGATAAATAAAGATATAATGAGTTTATAGACTTGAATTTTTCAAAGAGAATTAAATGATAAAACTTTGTTACTTCTACAAATCAAGACAAAATAATAACCTCCCTCCTTAGATGTGTCTCAAGAGTAAAATTACTCCTTACTTCCATACTTATTTGGTTTTAGTTACAAAGAAATTAGTTAGTTAGTTATCTAAATTTTTTATTATTATTATCTTTTTAAGAAACTCTCATCCCCAACAAGATTTCAACATTGTCCTCAACGGTTAAATATAACTAGAAAAAGGGCAAGAAGAAGTTACCCGATGCAACATTTATTGAAAAGAGAACCCTAACAAACACCGTTGAAAATAAAATGCCGTAAGTAAAACCAAAGGATAAGGAAGTTATAAACCGAGTGTCGATCAAACTCTGGCTTCTTACTACCTTATTCAACCAATCTAATTGAGCCATTCTTGGATCGGTGCATGTACAAACGCTGTAGTTTATCAATTAACTCGTCGGTGAGGCGTAAATAAGGAGTTGTCGTGCGAATGAGAGGTAAAATTCTTCCACACATGATTAAGAAAAGATAACAAACCATCAAAAAATTATTAACATTCAACAAACCTATGGGTTTACGATGGATGTTCATTGGGACCAAGAGAGCATTTGAAAAATTTCTTCCAAAGTACCATAGCCACCGGTAAAGCAATGAATGCATCGATTTTTCAAGCATTTTAGATATTCTTTCATGCATGGTTGAGACTTGTATTTCCGCTCCAACCGCCATCCCAGTGATATTGGTTGCGCTTAAGGCTTTAGGAATGATACCTAAGACCTTGCTTCCTTCTACATGTGCAGTAATGATTCCCATTAAACCAAGACTACCTCCCCAAATACTAAATGAATCTTTTCTCACGAACTTACTCCGAGTGTGTGTCGCTTTTAGAAACTCTTTATCTTTCCTAGGACTTGATCCACAAAATACACAAATATGTGTGAATCGACAAACAAAACTACCTCCATCTCGACCTTCAATGACTAAGATTTGGATGTTAATGAAGAAAATGGATGTGTTTAAATAGGCAAAGAGACCATGCAATAATGAAAAATGCAATGATGATACCTATATAGGTAGACCAAATGCTGAGACAATGTTGACATTTTAAAAAACTTTTTAAAAACAAAATAATGACATGTATGTAGTTGTGATTGTGGCTCACTTCCTCCTCGGTTTTACGCCCAAGAATGCTTAAACGCCTATGAGTCGAGGATATGCTTCCCATCCAATTTTCTTATAAATTGGCAAAGTCGCTTAAAGTTAGATTCCCAAGACTATGGCGGTGTTGTTCATCCTTGAAAAGATGCGTAAATTAAGAAGTTCACGATGTACAACTCCACAAGGATGCGCCTCAAGAGTCAATAAGATATCATCCAATGACTCCTTACTCGCCCATCCTTAATAAAGTTTATTTTATCTTCTCGATTAATGGAAACCATTCCTAAAGAACGACATCGCATTGTTGCAAGTCCATCGGGCACATTTGTGACAAACTTGCATTCTTTTGCTCTTCTCCTTTTAGAATATGAACTCTTACCCATCCTGGCATGTATGAAACAAACGAATCGAAGATTCACCACTAATCGGACCTTGCTTCAATTATCCAACGATATCTCCGGCATGCCTTTATCCATTAACAATTGTAATCTTGCACACCGGCTTTATAAATTTTTATTAGAGCATTGTGAGGAAGGAAAGGAAAATATTTTCTCAAATTTATAAAAGTGACATCCATTGTAAGGAGAAAAGGGATCAGTTATTATGGGAAACTGAAAATAAACCGATTTGAAAATCACGGAGTACCGTTATCCGCCACTTAACCGGAGAAGAATTTAAAAGGAAAGTTAAAAAGGAAAACAAATATTTACATTGATTGACTATTATTTTCATAGCAAGGGTCAGAAAGTGGAATTAATTCTTTGTCAAAAACATGATTATCTAAAAATGGTTTGAGTCTTTGTCCATTTACCTTAAAAACAGTACCATTTTTAGGGTTCTCTATGTCGATGGCCCCATAAGCATACACATGTTTAACAATGAATGGACCGCTCCACCTTGATCTTAATTTTCCAGGAAATATGTGAAACCGAGAGTTATAAAGCAGAACCTTTTGACCAACATTAAATGTTTTTCTTAAAATTCATTTGTCATGAAAAGCTTTGGTTCTAGCTTTTTGAATTTTTGAATTCTCATATGCATCATTTCTCAATTCTTCAAGTTCACTTAATTGTAACTTTCGTAAATTGCAAGCATCATCAAGGTTTGAATTGAAAACTTTAATGGCCTAGTAAGCTTTATGTTCAAGTTCCACAGGTAAATGACAGGGTTTTCCATAGACTAGCCTATAGGGAGACATACCCAATGACGTTTTAAAAGCGATTCGATCATGAAAGTGTATCGTTCAGTCTCAAAGACCAATCTTTATGATTTGGACTCACCGCTTTTTCTAAAATTTGTTTTATCTCCCTATTTGCAAGTTCTACTTGTCCATTTGACTGAGGTGATAAGGGGTGGTAACTTTGTGTGTAATTCCATATTTTTCATTAAAGATTCAAATGGCCTATTGAAATGTGTTCCCCATCACTTAAAATGGCTCGAGGAATTCCAAAACGACTTAAAATATGTTTTTCAAAAATTTAATCACCGTTTTGTGATCATTATTTCGTGTTGGAATTGCCTCTATCCATTTTGAAACATAATCTATCTACCAATATATACAAAAACCAAATGATGGAAATGGTCCCATGAAATCTATACCCCAACAATCAAAAATTTCAATCACAAGAATGAGATTTAATGGCATCATGTTTCTTTTGAAATGGATCCCAATCTTTGACAATTATCACATGTTTTGCAAAATGCATGCGTATCTTTGAATAAAGTAGGCAATAAAATCCATGCAATATTTTACAGTAGCTTTCTTTGAAGAAAATGACCTCCATATGCTTCAATGACAAAAATTGATAATGCTACTTACCTCATTGTGGCTACACATCTACTAAATATCCGACGTAACAGATTTAAACAGATAGGGGTCATCCCAAGAAAAGTTTTCACCTCGGTTAAAACTTTCTTTTGTCTGTGAAGTCCAAAATTTTGGGATTTGACCTGACAAGAAAATTGACAATGTCAGAAACCATGGTAAGTTTGAAATACTAAAAAGTTGCTCATCGGAAAAGTGTCATTAATCGCGAGTAAAAGGTTTCATCACAAATAAGTCTTGATAAATGATCACCACAACATTTTCAACTCCCTTTTATCTTGAATGGTGATAGAAAATTCTTGAAGTAAAAGAATCCACCTAATCAATCGAGGTTTGGCATCTTTCTTAGAAAAAGATATTTCAAAGTGCATGATCACTAAAGACAACAATTGATGAGCCAACAAGATAAGATCTGAATTTGTCCAATGCAAATACTACCGCAAGCAATTCCTTTCGGTTGTAAAATAATTCAATTGGGCACTATTTAAGGTTCTACTTGCATAGTAAATGACATATGGTTTCTTATCTTTCCTTTATCCTAACACTGCTCCAAGAGCATAATCGCCAGATCACACATAATTTCAAAAGGTAAAGACCAATTAGGGGTTGCAAGATAGGAGCGTAAGCATGGTTTTAAGTTGAACAAAAGCTTTTCACAATTTTCGGTCCATTCAAAAATTATATCTTTTGATGAAGGTTACTCAAGGGTCTAGATATTGTACTAAAATCTTTAATAAACCTTCTATAAAAACCAGCATGTCCCAAAAATGATCTTTCCTAGTCATTGAGTTAAGTTTTCTATAATCAATGCACATACGCCAACCGATGATCTAGTTGGAATTAACTCATTATTTTCATTTTTACTACAGTAACTCCAGATTTCTTAGGTACAACTTGTAGGACTTACCCATTTACTATCAGAAATAGGATAAATAATTCCGTTATCTAAAAGTTTAATGACTTCATTTCTTACTACCTCTTTCATATTAGGGTTCAGCCTTCGCTGCATTTCTCTAGAAGGTTTAGCATTTTCCTCTAAATAAATTTTGTGTGTGCAAATAAGAGGATTAATTCCCTTTAAACCAGCTATTCTCCATCCTAATGCATTTTTATGGATTTTCAAAGTTTGTATCAACTTACCTTGAAGTGTGTCAAGTTTGGAAGAAATTATTACCGGAAAGATTTCATTTTCACCCGAGAAGGTATTTGGTCATTTGATGGCAATGACTTCAAATCTTGGTCTCCAAGCTTTGGTTCTGCATTCAACAAAGAAATCATATGTGAAATTTCAGGATTGGTATTGGATGCAAACTCATTAGACATAATTAAACATGCTTCTAAGGGATCAGATGGAAGAGTAGAGATAAATCGTTCATGCACAACTTCATTAATAAAATCCACTTCATGCATATCACTATTATCTCTAGGTTGTTTGCAAATATTAAACATATTCATTTCCAAAGTCATATTACTGAAAGAAAGTTTTAAAATTCCATTCCTACAATTGATTATAGCATTTGAAGTAGCAAGAAATGAACGTCCTAAAATTACAGGTATTTGAACTTTGGAATTTAAAACTGGATGTGTATCCAAAACTATAAAATCCATAGGATAGTAGAATTTATCAATTTGAACAAGAACATCCTCAACAATTCCTCTTGGAATTTTCATTGAACGATCGGCAAGTTGAAGTGTTGCTGTTGTAGGTTTCAATTCTCCCAATCCTAACTGCTCATAAACAGAAAAGGGTAAAAGATTAACACTTGTACCAAGATCAAGTAAAACACGTTCCACCTTAGTATTTCCAATTACACATGTAATTGTTGGACAACCAGGATCTTTATACTTAGGTGGGGTGTTTTGTTGGATGATGGAACTCACATTTTCAGTTAAAAATGCTTTCTTTTGTACATGCAACTTCCTTTTGACAGTGCACAAATCTTTCAAAAATTTGGCATAAGTTGGAATTTGTTTTATTACATTCAACAAAGGAATATTAATCTTTACTTGCTGCAAAACTTCAAAGATTTCAGAATTTTTATTTATATTTTTAATTGGCTCTAATCTTTGAGGAAAAGGTGAAGAAAATAGGTTTTTATCCTTAAGAATGTGTTCAAGTTTATCATGCTTACCGCATCCTTACCATTCCTTTGGTTCAGGGTGCACTTGCGTGTGATCTTTGGAATGAATGGTTTTGTCTATGACTTTTCCACTTCGAAGAGTTGTGATAGAATTGACATCTTTAGGTTGGCTCTCACTTGAAATGGAAACATGACATTGATTAGCAGGATTAGGTTGAGGTTGAGCAGGAAACTTACCTTTCTCTTGAGTATGCAAACTTGCAGTTAAAGCAGAAAGTGTGCTTTTGATCTCATTGATAGCTTGTGAAGTTTGATTGTTGATGGTTGTTTGGCCTTGAATAAAGGCTTGCATTGTCTCTTACAAATTCCTTGAACGCGATGATGCATAAGGAGGAAAATTTGATGTACCTTGAGAAGGCATAGTGTTGGCACTATTATCATTCCTCCAACTGAAATTTGGATGATTATCCATCCCGGATTGTATGAATCTGAAAAGGAAGATGTAAATGGCTTTTTAAAATTATTCATAGCATTTACTTGTTCATGTACAACTTCTTTAAAAACAGGAATTTTTGGACATTCATTTGTTGAGTGCCCTAAATCATCACAAATACCACAAATTTCTTCTTTTTGCACAGATTTAATTTTTTTTTATTTTTCCTAATTCCATGGCTTCAATCTTTCTAGCTAAACTAGCAAACCTAGCATTTAAATCTTCTTCTTGACTAAGGTGATATTTTCCTTTAGCATTTGCAAGATTAGATCTAATTGAATTTTCAGAAGAATTAGTACCATGCCAAGATTGAGAATTTTCAGCCAAGTGGTCTAAATACTCTAAAACATCATTATGTTCTTTATCAAGAAATTCACCATTGCACATTGTTTCCAAAAATTGTTTCGTTTCAGGAGTTAAACTTTCATAAAAGAAACTTATAGTGCGCCATTTTTCAAAACCATGATGTGGACAAAAATTTAATAAATCTTTAAAACGTTCCCAACTTTGAAAATATGCTTCATTTGAGTTTTGGGAAAAATTTTGGATTTGTCTTTTGAAAGCATTGGTTTTATGTGTTGGAAAAATTTCTTTAAAACTCACTTTGCATTTCTTGCCATGTACCAATTGACCTTGATTTCAAAGAGTTCAGCCAAGTTTTTGATTTATCTTTTAAAGAAAAAGGAAACAATTTAAGTTTAACAATTTCTTCGGTGCAATTTTGATCATTAAATGTGGCACACACTTCCTCAAATTCTTTAAGATGCAAATACGGACTTTCAGATTCTAAGCCATGAAAATTAGGAAGTAATGAAATCATACTCGGTTTAAATTTAAAGTTATTAGCATTAAGTGGAAAGATAAAACATGATGGACTAGAATTTCTAGGTGGTTGCAAATATTCACGCATGGTTCGCAACGGTTGATTTTCATGTTCATCATGTATACTTTCACTTTCAGCCATTGTGTCAAATGTGTGTTGTGACTGTGGAAATGATTTAAACAAATCAATATGCAAAGTACCGAAATTAGTTTTAACTAAGCGACCAGAATTTTCATCACGATACCAATTAAGCATAAATAAGAAAATAAAAGTACATAAATAAATATACAACGGAGAGGAGGTTCAGCCTTCCAAGATAGAAAAATTTAACACAAACAAGAGAGTGGAGGCTCAGCCTTCCAAGATGGTAAAGAAAATAAACAATGGGTAGGAGGCTTAGCATTCCATGATATAAAAATTCAACAAGTAGGCGGTATGAGAAACCAGCCATTAAATACATAAAAGTAAATTGAGTAAAAGGGAAAGAGTATACCAGATTTGTGAAGTTTATTCAAAAAGAAAAACCTCAATCAATTTGATCTTCAAACAAGATCCCGCACGGCGCCAAAAACTTGCTACAACAAAAGATTGCAAACCCAAGTGTAGGTTGTCTCAAGTAATAAATTCTCGGGAGTCTGAGGTCGATCCACAAGGAGCTAATGAAGACAAATTAATAGAGATAAAACAATATGATTTAGTAACAAAGATTAAGCTAATACACGTTGTTCTTAAATGGAAGGGATTTGCTAAGGTTAGGGGATCCACTCTTAGTATATAAAACAAAAACAAGATTAATTTTTTTTATAACTCAATTAGAATCCACGCACAACGAAGGTTCCAATTGGAAAATATAACATTTAAACTTCATTTGTAGTTATATATACTTTGTATTATATTTACTTCTAATTAACAAATAACACCAACACATGTAAATGGGTTCAAGCATTCATTGTGCCAATATCTTGTCAACAATGAATCAAGATCCCCATTTTACAAGGAGGTTTCTAAGTTAATTGAAAACAAATACAAAACATATAATAACAATTTCATAATATAGCCATTAAAACTCAAGAAAGAGATTAATTTAATCTTATTTCATAACCAAGAGCTTCACCCTTTCACCCAAGCAAAATGAGGATTAGTTACTCATAAGAAAGAAGAAAGAAATAAAGAAGAAAAGAAGAAGGAAGAAAATAAACATGATTTCTACTAAGAACAAAAGGAGATTACAACAAGAGAAACAACAATACAAAGAGTATGATCTGATCTTTTAATTCAGAATGCCTAAATGAGTATTCAATGCTGCTATTTATAGATCATTAAGGATACAAAATGCCAAAAGACTTGTATGAAAATAGACACATGGTTAGGTAAACTTTAAAAATATATGTCATGCTTGTCTTCCCACTTGCACCGTCCATATCGCACTGAATTCGGTAGAATCTTCCATTGGTCAAAACATACAACTTGTAGCTGCACGTCTTAGCTGTCCAGAGCATTAAGAAGTAAATTATTTGGGCCAGTATTTTATGAGATACGGCCCAAATACTGAACCTTGTTGGGCTGGTCTCTGAATGCAGAATAGTTATACTTTAGCCCTAAATACGGCCCACTAAACTTCTGAACTGGACTTTGTTGATAACTACAATGTTGTAGTGCATTAAGTTATCTTTCCATTTCATTAAGAATCATCTTAATTAGCCTTCTATATTGAGAGATACATCCATTTTATTAACCCTGTATCAAAACACATATTTCAATTTATTTTTACTTTTAAATTTAAATTTAAAGAAATTGCATAAATTAGAGGAATTAATGATACTTTTAAGTGTATAATGATAATTTAAACTATAATAAATATACACTTTTAAGTGTTCATCATCTGACTTCTGGATATGCACAATTTTGCTATAACTTTAAAAGAAGTGAGGCATCGTGCCATAGTCTGTTTGAGTTAGCAATGGGGTAACAACTTTTGGCACCTTACACCATAGCAATGCGTTACACGGGGAGTAGTCCGACAACGTACTAGTTTCCTAGAGATTGGCGGGAGTGAACCGATATCGCAAGGGCATTCTTGTTCCTTAGCCCACCAACCGACAAAAGAATGAAGAAATGGGTCGATGAGAAGAGGCGACCTTTGAAGTTCAAGGAAGGGGACAAAGTCATGGTGAAGGTACTACTCCATCAGTTCAAAGTGTTTCACAAAGTGCACAAGCTGCTAGTACGACGATATGAGGGTCCTTTTCCAGTAGGAAAAAAGGTAGACAAGGTGTCCTACTGGCTTTAGCTCACTACCTGACTAAATATCCATCCAGTTTTCTGTTGTTCTTGTTTGAAGCCTTATCATGAGGATATAGAAGACCCAGTGAGAGGGCTTTCACGGCATGCACCGGTAATGATGATGTCATCTTTTGACAAAGATGTGGAATGCATACTAGCAGAATGCATGATGAGTCGACGAGGCTTCCTAGCATATAAGGACTACTTTTTGAAATGGAGGGGACTTTCCGAACAAGAAGCATCATGGTAATGAGCGGACGAGCTATGGCAATTCGAGGATCAAATCCGACGCTTCATCAAAGAAGGCTCGACGAGGGAAAAACCTTCTGAACACGCCAATGCGTGAAATCGGTTGCGCACTCTAACTCAAATTGGATTTCTTGCTACAACCGTTTTCTTATTAGGGGAGGATTAAGAAAGCTGCAAGATCTCAACGACGTTTGCTTACTAAAGGGGTTTGGTGAGCCCAAAAGCTCTTCTCCTTGAGCGTGTTGGGTGAAGAACCGTTATTTTATAAGACATCCGATCTGGTACCTGTATCTTCCTAGGGAAGGTTTTTGCATCTGGAGAAAACTACGCTTGCTGGCTCCTTTTATCCAGCTTGGTTCTAGATGAGTTATTGGTGACGTAATTCAGTTCAGTTGTGGTATGATGAGTGGATTTATTTAGACCTTATTGCTAACCTTGGTGGGTGCACCCTGTGATGTAGATGCTAACGTCGTGTGATCTGACAAAGGATCTTTCAAGATTCCTTGGGCTTGACCCGAAGATGGCATTGATCTTGTTCTAGTCCAGGCGGCTCTGATCGTTTAGATCATAGATTACATCCCTGAGTGTGTAGAAAGACCTAAGATTATGCCTCAGATATCTGTGGAATGTGCAATGCTTGGAGTAGTCCAACCTAATGGCCATGGCGTTGGTCTCACCTTGGCTCATAACTAAAGGAAAGCAATAAATTCGCATAGTAGGAAAGCGCTGCTATCAATCTTCATAGGCTAAGGCCAATCAACTATCACTTGTAAGTCATCTGTCTATCTTTTCACCCATTCCCCTCATTCAATTATGAGGTTGTCGTTGAATCGGAACCATAATGAAAAGAGTGAGTCTGAACCACAAGCAATGAAGTCAGTAACTATATTTGTAGCTTGGTCTCATTCCACACCTCCGGTTTCTTAGAAATGTATGGTTCATAAACTAAAGAAGAATTGAAATGTAAAATCCATGCATAACTATATAAAAAAAGTTATAAAAATATATCTTATCATTCTACTTAAAATCGTCCAACTAATAGCAAAAAAATCAACTGCAGCTTGCATATAAATTACAACTTTTTTAAAAAATAAAAAACAATAATGCATACAGATCATCCAAATAATTAAAAAAAAAAAATACTTACACCTACTATATACCACAACATTAAGAATTTCAATTTCCACGCATTTAAACAATCAATATTGATATTTTCATTAAAACTAAACTTCCAGTTTTCCTTATTAATATATATATATATATATATCACAAAAATAACTAAATTCTATATAATAGCACAGAGAATTAAAAACAACAAAAATACTTATGCTCTCCTAATCATAATAAAAGTGTAAAAATGTAATTAAATTCAACACCACCATCAAATATATTATTATACTTCTATTGTGCAATTTAGAAGCAATTCACAACTCTCAGCATTGTTCTTATAAAATATGTCATACCAAAAATTTTTTCTAGTGCATGTTTGAAGTCCTATTTGCATCTTGTCTTTTGCATTATCTATACATAATAATTAAACCCTTTTTTTTTTTTGGGTAATATGTAAAAATTAAATTTTGAATGCTTTAATTTTGTAGTTGAATCTCAACCATGCCATCTATACAATTAAAATTAAAAAAATTAAAAAAAGAAGAGAAGAAAACCTTATTGTCTATTGTCTCACAACATGTCTTCACATAAATCTTAAATTGTTAAAAGTTTTGAATTCTCACCAACAGTAAATAAGAAAAACGTAGGCATGGGATTGCCATATCCACTATAGTATTATACCTGTAGAATAAAATTACTATAATATTTCATTCAACTAATTCAATAAATAAGATTTACATAAGTACTATTTTTACTTATAAAAGATTCTTGCAACAAACAAGGTATATAAGTATCACAAAACCTCAATACTACACTTAGAGTACTTATTTTTATTTATAAAAGATTCTTGCAACAAACAAGGTATATAAGTATCACAAAACCTCAATACTACACTTAGAGGGGAAAAAATTCCATAAAATAATACATAATAAATACAACACCCACAAATTTGATTATCTAACTAATATTTTTAATTATTTTAACTATTCTATAGACAATACAATTATACAAACAAGAAAATTAAACAAATCTCAATTAAAATAGTAAGGCAAACATGTGTTAGACAATTAAGAAAGATATACCTTAAGAAAAAATTACTTTTAATAAATTTTTATTTAAAATAATTTGATCTACCCAAAGTCACTCAAATTTCCTCCTTACAAGCAGAACCTGTAATAACAAAGAATAGTAAAAACCATGTAGATCTGCATCAAATGGAGGATAAGAACGTGACACAATCAGCGAAGGAAGACAAATAAAACCACAAACAAATAAACAAAAAAAAAAAATGAAGTAGGAAAAAGAAAAAATAAAAAAGCAAAAGAAGTGGAATACAAAATTAGAGAAAATAACATTACAGAGTAAAATGTACTCCAAAATTGGTTGGAAACCAACAGTAATCACGCATCCTATTTTACAACTAATCACTCAACTTATAAGTTAAACTATAGAAAAGCAGAAATTGATCTTCTGCTTTTCAAATAAGAAAAACTCAGGCATCATGCATGTTATCTAACTTGGCCAAAAAAGTTAGACTGGCCAAATCCAATCAACATTTGTATGCATCAAAATAAAAGTAATACTGTTTTACCCTCTTTTTTTTTCTTTTTTTCTTATAATTACAAGGTACATTCAAACAAATATAAAATTATCAACTACTCTTGATCGAACCATCAACAATACACCAAATAAATCCCCCAACCTTGAGAAACAAAGAAAATTTAATTACCTGACCTCAAACCTATTCAAAAAGGTTTCAAGAACAGTAGTAGTACCATTGGATCTGACAGCCAAGTGTACAAAGACTAGAAGCAGAACAGTGTCACCACTTGTAAAATAAACAATTCCACCTGAAATTCTAGGATTTTCAAATAAGATGGCTCCTAATCTGATTATTGATAATCAACGCTCAATTTCTGCAACCAATGACGCATTATATATATATATATATATATATATATATATATATATATATATATGTATATAATAACTATTTCTATAGGACAACACGAAGTAAAAAGAATATGAAATAATCAAAATACAAATGTCAAAATGTAATTAGACTCAACACCACCATCCCCTACCATATTCAACTTCTATTGCAATTTGAGAGCAATTTAAAATTCTCAACACTGTTCCTATAAAATGTAGATGGAATTTGATTGAAGATTGAATGAAATTTATGAAATATAATATGATAATATAATTTAAGTTTCTTCAATATTTATCATATGTTACATATGTATGTACATATATTTTTTATTAATTTTAATTATTTAATAAAATGATTAAGAAAATCATTTCTTACAAATCAAACTTTTAAGAGGGTTACATGAGTGAACGTTAATAAATCATAAATTCAGTAAGGTACTACATGTGTACTATAACTACATGCAGTTACGTAATGTCAATGTTGTATAACACCAATAATCCAACTTCCACAACAAAATAGAATCACAAAAATTATCAATTCCCCCATTTTCTGTGAACCAAAAGAAAAAAAATGAAATACCTTTCAAATACCAAATTAAGCCTATTTCCGTTTATCTAAACCAATTAATATTATATTACAATACAAAAAACTGACTATACTCTCCTAACTCTACTAAGTTATAATAGCTCCTTACAAATCATCCAAAATATCTTATGAGTGACTGCTAAAGAAATATACGTGACTCACAACGACACACAATCAAGTAAAAGTATTTTTGAATCTATCATACTCAACTCATCATTCTTATCATCCTAAATCTGATACGAATGCAACTTGTATGTGTGTTTTCTTCTCACTCCCCTTTGAGACAATTAATAAAACAAATAAGGTTCAAGCCTTTCTTATTACAAAATTTCCCAACTTCTATAAACCAAAAGAAAAAAGATCAAACACCTTTCAAATACCAAATTAACTTTATTTTTGTTTGTGTAAACAAATTAATATTATCTTACAATATAAAGAACCTGACTATACTCTCTTAACTTACTAAGGTACTGTAGCTCCCTACAAATCATTCAAAATATGTTATGAATGACTGCTGTAGGAATATAGGTAACTCACAATGATACAAAATCAAGTAAAGATGTTTTTCAATCTGTCCTACCAAACTTATCACTCTTAACATCCTAAATCTCATATGAATGCAACTTGTATGTGTGTTTTCTTCTCGCCCCCTTTTGACAGAATTAATGAGACAAGTACAGTTCAAGCCTTTCTTATTACGAATTGAGTCCTTCCACCAACTTCAACGGTTTTTGTCATCCTAGATATAAATTGGATCGGATCAAGTTCATCATAATTTCCACATCTAACCAATATAAAACCATACAATAAGAATCTTAATTTCATATGGCTCTTTTTCTGATTGATATATGAAATCCTATGCGATATGATTATTTGAGCATTTTAGCTTGAGACTCAAAGCTTACAAATTGCCAAGGTAAAATTCTTTCGAATAAAAAAATTCTTTTAATTTTGAATATGTGTGAATTATCATAAACTAAAATAATTAAAAGTTTATTTCCTTACTCTTGAAAATGCTACCTATAAACTACAAATCTTAGCATGCATAACAATTACACAACCACAGTGGCATACAAAATTATTTCAAACCTCAATAAAATACATTTATAATTACATTAACAATGTATAATTCACAAAATATTATTACTCACTTCAAGAGCAATTGAATCTTTTCAAGAATTTTTTAGCGTTCTCTGGTACTCCCTACGCCAAGTTTGCAACATATTAGAACTAAACATTTACCGTACTGAGCAAGTGAAATTCATTTATATGATTCTACCAATAGAAATAGTACAGAAAAAATACACAAACAGTAGAAAAGTAGTATGAAGTCACATTTTAATTTCCTTTTTGTTTTCTTCTTCTTTCCTCACCACCCTTTCTCTCTCTCTCTCCTCTTTCACTATCAATTGTAAAAAAAATATCAAACACATAGCAATTTTAGCATCACACATACAACAGTCTTCATATGACAAATTTTAATTTCCTTTTTGTTTTCTCCTCCTTCCTCACCACCCTCCCTCTCTCTCTCTCTTCTATTTTGCTATAAATTATAAAAAAAAAGAAAAGAAAAGGAAAAAGATCACACAACACAGCAGTTTTAGCAGCACACACTCAGCGTTCTTTCTGTGACTCTCAATTTTATCAATTTGAATTGCATAATTAACAGCAACTTCATAATAGTCTTATTCATCAAAAAAAAAAACTTCAGAATAGTCTTTATGTAAAAAAATGGCCAAAAATAGAATTAAAAAAGTGAAAATAAATTCCAAGCAAATAATTCAAAATCTACCACCGAATGCAATTGTTTTTTTTTTCTTTAAAGTATAATATAGTATGGTTAAAAACAAATCCTGATGACACAAATCAAATTTTAAAAAATAAAATAAAATGAAACAAAAACAGTATAAAAGGAATTAAAAAAACAGAATATAAAAAATAAACATTAGATACACTACGACCTGAAATTTTGAGAAGAAAAATAGCAAATAAAAGATCTCCAGAATGATAAATTCACAAAAACAATCAAAAGCCGTAATTCTACAAAGCAGCTGAAAATTTGAAATTTTCTTAAATTTGTCTCAAAATTAACTTCTCGAGGAAGAAAAATTTCTCATAGTAGACTCGTTCAATAAAAAACTTAATAAATTATTTCAGAAAAATAGAAATATTTTCCCCGAAAACAATCTTCCCTAATCTCAAAAAAAATAAAATAAAAATAAAAACCTAAGAACAAAATAAAAAATCTGAGCTAGTCAAAGAACAAACTAAAAGATATTTACCAGACAATTAGGTTAAAATTGGAAAATTTCATCGAAAAGCTAGGAAACCATGGAGTTGAGATGGGTGGGTAAATATGTGATGTGCTTGCTAATACACAATCCCGAGAACCCAGCAAACCATGGAGTTGAGATACATCGATAAATTTGTAGTGTAACAGCTAATACCCAATCTAGACATAGACATAGAGAGAGTAGGAAAAAATAGAGGAAAGTTTAAACAAAAAAGAAAGCTACCGAAACATTTACTGCGATACAAACTTGGAGTAGTTAGCAAAAGAGAGACTGATAATTCCTAGGCATTGGTATAGACAATTCACTATTACACCATTTTCTTAAGGCTGTCTAAAAATCATAACAGGGTCAAACATGTCTTTTAACCACAATAAATGAAACAAAGCCGTTTTAAATCAACACAAAAGGACAAAAAACCGAAGATGAAAAATACAAACGGCGAAAGTTAGAGTAGATATTAATAGAACTTAAATTGCCTTACTTCTCAAGAAAAGAACATGAACCTAAAGAATGCTCTATGAATAATCACTTACACTTGCTTGTTTGTTATGGTTCCTGGCTTACAAAATGTCTATCACCAGTCAATCTATTGAAACTTAGATCCCTACAAGAAGCAAAAGAATTTCCATTACTTGCTTATTTGTTCTTTGTTGCAACAAATTACACAATATAAATAAAAAATTCAAGGTATACCATTAGATATCAATCAATATGCATACATCAACATGTTCTAAGCACTTACAGCGTGCTTAGATCAGTCATATTTGTAATGTAATTGGGGATTTAACCATTAATTAAGCAATTTCTCGGTATTCTGATCATCTACATCAAGAATTGAGTTATAAACTTGTAATAATGTATAGTGAAAACATAACAATAATATATATTTAGGATTGTCTCATAGCACCCATTTCAAGTATACAACAAACTATGCAAGCATATTGTAGAACCAATAAATTCTAAGCAGGAGTTGCAGTTTTCATTACCACCATACAATAAACAAGATTCACGAAGCCCAAACAGAAGCTGAACAATAAAGCATCAGAAAAATTGATATCCCTTTTGACTGCGTGAACAATCAGATTAACTAAACAAATCTATCCAAATATTTTTTGTTATGTTCTAAAGATTGAACTTGATTGCTATTAGACTTGGTAATTTCCGTAGATGAGTAAAGTAGCTAGATCTAATATATTAAACCAACATGAACCCTAACACAAAAATTATTTGGTGACGGACTGTCGCTTTATGACTGTCGCGAAATCATATATTAAAAAATTAATAGAACAATTAAATAGTATTTGGTGATGGTCATATGACCTCACTAAATGCTATATATAAAAAATAGGAAAAGATTTAATAAAAATTTGGCAACTGTCAATTTCCATACCATCATCAAATCCTAGATTAAAAAAAATTAATTATGATTTGGTGACTATATGAGAAGGGACTGTCGCCAAATCCTTTAGTGTTGCGAACTAAAAATTTTATTTTAGTCATATCCCCACCTAAATGATATAATTTGAAAAAATACCTATTTAGTCATAATTCTTATAGAACTTAACTAAAATATCAAATTTACCCCTCATTCATTAATAGCTCCATCAATTCAATCCTCTCATTTTACTTTTTTTTTTTTCTCACATGTTCTTCTATCCTTCCATCTTCCTTTTATTTTTTCTTTCTCTCTTCATCATCTTTCTACTTCACCATTTCTCATCTAATTCCCTTCAAATCATATGAAAAAGGTATTATATTTGCAATATTTATTGATAAAATCTAGACTAATATTTTGGTATGAGCTGAAAAATTCATTTTTAAGAAGCATATTAAGCTCAATCTTGCAATATGCAAGAAAGTTACAAATTAAAACTCAAAAAAAGTTCTGCAATATTACTTTGTCATATAGGATTGCACATGTATGCTCCCCGGACAGGATTGCCTAGGCCCTCAATAGTCTTACCTTGGGAGCCTACATGTTAGTGACTCTCTTGGCAGGACTGTCGAGTGCCTAAGCAGTTATGTCAAAGCAGCATACATGTGAGTGCACATATATGCTCATTCGGTGGGACTGTAGAGATCCTAGGGGACCTAGGCACTCTTGCCTAGGGAGCATACAAATGAGTGCACTTATAAGCTCCTTAGGCAAAGATATAGGTCCTTTGCAATCCTACCGAGGAAGCATACATGTGCATTCACATGTAGGCTCCCGAGGCAGGACTATCTAGAAAGCATTCCCACTAGTACAAAATTTTTCAGATCTTGTATTTCTCTTAAAATCTCACACAAATGCATACAAAATACATCAAAACCGCTCGAAATCAAAACCAAAATTTCGTACACGACTCATCTTTTTTGTTTTCTTGGTGGGTGCAATGGATGGGATGGAGATGAATGGAGGAATGGTGAAAGAAATGGTGATAGAGAATGAGAAGGGTTGGGTTTTAGGTCAAATGAGTTAAAGATAGAATGTGGGAGCAAAATGGGTAATTTATCTAGATTTTGTAAACAATATAAGGTGCTGGGTAGTTTTGAAAATTAAATTTATTTGATGAGCATTTGATCAAAAAACATATTAAAGAAAGGAAAAATAAAAAGGTAATTAGTTAAGACTTGGTGATGGTCCCTTCTAAGCAAGGTTCGATACACATGCCCTCTTCTTCCCTGTTCCTTACTTTGATATTTTCTGCAAAACAGTCGTCCCCCACACAATTAAGTTTGATCCATGCCAGCCACTACCAATGCCGCCACACCTCCTATCTTCGTCGACCGAGCCCCAACTGTCGCCATATGAAACTAACCCATGGTCAGCCACCCCCTATTTCCTCTCCAAGCCACCCTGTGTCGCCCTCACACCTCCACAGCACCCTACCTTGCTCTGCACTGCTTCACCCCTAGTCATGCCAACTGACTAGTAAAATCTATAAATCAGGCAGGCAGGTCACCTGTAGTCTCCTTCTTCACAATCCATAGACAGCTCCAACCAGCCTATCTTCTTTAGCCAGGTCTTTCATGAGCGAATGCCTGTTCTTATTAAAAGCCACAATATCTAGGGCAACCTATTGCGTACAGCTAGATGAGTGGGCCAACCAAACTTCATAAAAGCACCTGGCACGAGGTAAATAGGACCAACCTCTAGAACTCCTTTCCACTCACTGCCAACAAACATCCATCTTTTCGCAAAGCCCTTGTAAGTATGTTAGGCGTTACAAGGTAGTCTTCATGGGAGTAATACTGCCCGTTACCTTATGTACATCATAGCCTAAATAACCCTTTCAAGGCCTCCATGGAGGGGTCAACACGATATGTTTTATGCCATTAGGTGACATGTCCCATAAAGAATTGTCAGCCTTTACACGTCAATTGTAAAAGGTACAAGGGTACTTCATTCAAAAATCTACGAATAATGGGCGTCGGGAGGAACGTTAACCTTGCATCCGAGGAGGAAGCATGGATTGCTATCTCTCCCTTCTCACCATCCAACAAGCCCTCACCCTTTCTCGAGTGTCTCAAGGTGACATTATTAATAAGAAAGCAAGAGAACTTAAATCTCCAAAGTTCCTCATTAGAGATCTCTGAGAGTATCTCTTTCACTTCAAACTTCATGGACTTAGAAGGTGCAAAAATAGCTGCCTCGACAATTGCCACCTCCTCCTCCTCCAACTTCATAGACGGCGAACTAGTTATACCCTTTACAAGGTCCGCTAGCTCATCCTTTGAGTCAGAAATGACTGGACATACCCTTTTCACGAGGCCACATGAAGGAGCCCTCTTCATTAACCATGATAGATCGTCAAATTTGCCTTCCTATAAAGAAGATAAGAACCTGAAGAATAACAGGGTCATATCCAAAGAGGACCCCGTCCAACTCTTCTACGAGTCAATGTTTATATCTCCAGGCAACAAGCCATTGGTGGAGAAGGTGCTTACTAGGCTCCCTAAGGGGAAGGATATGCTATCAGGACTTCTTGGGAGCCCTTCCTAAGCATCCAGATCGCTAAATTTCACTACTTTTGAAAAAGAAAGGAAAAGCACAAGGGAACATCAGTATGGGTATGAGGGGTAATGTATGAGGCTGTATAAGGGGTACCTCTAGCTCTCACTCACTCCTTTTCATATTCTCCAAACACTAAATGTTCTCCCACTTACTAGAGCTCTTTTTTTTAGAGGCTCTAGACAATGAATGGCCTTGAATCACTAATAAGTGGAGGAAAGTGATAATACCCTCATCCTTGCTCCAAACACTCTAATACTCACCATAGCCAAACCCTTTCATACTCCTCGTACTTCTTTATAACTTGTTTTATATTATTTCACCGTCATCATGGACATTTTACTAACTTTGGCATTGGAGAGCATGCACGGACACCACTGTCGGCGCTCTCACTGATCTTGTCTTTGTGCTTGCAGGTCATAATCTTTACAGTCAGCAGCTTTATGATGGCACTACAAAAAAAATGACCTTCAGCCACGACCACTTTTTCATATCTAAATGCTGGTTTTCGTAGCTAAACGTCTCTTAGTTACAAATATTGGTCGTAATAAGGTCGTAACTGAATGACCGTAACTAAATGGTCTACAGCCACGAAAAAAATATTTCGTGACTAAATATTGCCATTCAGTTACGAAAATATTTCGTAGGTTAATGTTTTAAAAATCGTATATAAGCTTGATTTCGTGGCTAACTAAAAGCTACGATTTTTAATTTCATAGCTGCAAATCTGCTACAAAGTTATAAATTTGTTGCTAAATTATTAGCTACGAATGTAAATTTTATAACTAAATATTAGCTACAAACTAATTTTTCGTTGTAGGAAATCCAGCTACGAATACTAATTTTGTGACAATATTCAAGTAGTTACGATTTATATTTTGTGGGTAAATTATAACTACAAATTTATTTTCGTAACAAAATTACAGCTACGAATGTTTAGCTATGAATCTTAACTTATTGCTTCTTGATTTGTTACAAAAAAATTCCTGGCTTTTATATTGCCAGCCACAATTTTTTTTTATTATTTTTTTACATAATTGCTAGTAATAATTTTTAATTTATTTTCATAATTATTATTATTTTTTATTATGAATTCAATTCCAGATCAATACAATTGGTATTACACTATATATATTTGATAAGCATGTACCTATCTTTGCTCAAATGCATAAATTATATGAAATATAAACAAATACATAATGTTAATATAAATGACCTTACTATATTATATCAAGTACACAATTATCATAATATAATATAACACTGTCTTTGTTCCTAAGATGATAATAAACAAAGTCATTCTCCATCACATACATATATATATATATATATATATATATATATATATGATGGAGAATGACTTTATACAAAATTACATTGTAATCAAACTAACTTAAAGCACATAGTGACAATAATTCTAGATTTCAAAATATCATCTTCACTTCAAAGTCCAAATCACCAATCCATAAACTAATTGGAAGGATATACTTTATAAAACTATATATTTTTCCTAAATTAAAGGTTATACCAAAATGATGCATTGTCAGCTTCAATCCTCCAATCCTAGCATACATCATGCTTCATTATTTTCTGAATCAGCTGCAAAAGAGAAGGAATCCTTTGATCATTAATTAAGTATTGAATGTAATGATCAAAAAATAAATGAGACATGCAATTTTACAATTTATATACTTCTAAAGTTTCTCTTAATTTTTTTTTTATCTAACTTGAGTAAATGAAACAGCAAAATAATTTTACTCACCATGCATCCAAGCGGTGTATCCACATTCAATCACGCTTGCTGAAAATGTGCTTGAACATCAGCACGTATTCTCTGTAATAGTGATTCTTCCATTTGATCTTGTCGAGCTTTTAATTCTTCAATCTGTTTTGTCAACTCATTATTCTTTTCTTCAGCAGCTTTTGCCCTATCTTCAGCCTCTTTCCTTCGCTGCTCACTCAATCTAAGTGTCTTAGACACTGGTTTTGGACCAGGACCAAACCCTTGCATATACCCACATTTTGGTGGCACAACACTATCAAAAATTTCATCGTTTGTCATGTGCAATCCTTCAGCTTCACATCTCTCCTTAGCTTCTATCAATTGATTCTACAACCACACACAATGTGCATTTTTTTCCTAATTTATTTTGCATATTTTTTTAAACGTATAAAATAAGCATTTTGTCATCAATTACTTACATATATTTGCTCGATCTATCATCACTCCATTTCCTGATTTCTTGTTAAAATGTGTCTCGTACCATAATGTTATCCTATCCACCATGTCCACTTCCATCTCCTACAATGACATACAAATAGGACATAATGAAACACATTAATCTACCAATAATCAGCACATACTATATATCTGAAATTGAATCATAAGTAGCACATACCAATTCTCTTGACACTCTAGCAAACGACTTTGTTCCGGAGCAATGATTTGTTTTTCGAAATCCTCTATTTTGTCGATTTATAGCACTTTTTTTCTGTTACATGGTTATATACAAGGTAACAAAGGCATTATAGTAGTCTTATTTCATATTGCATGATACTATAATTGATAATGAACTAAGAACATCATATATAATTTTCTATATAAAATTGACAAGGTTTAGAAGCATACCATAAAGTCTAGTGAACTAAAATGATTGCATAGGTACTCCCATGTCTTCTCATCCAACACTATATCAGGTTTGTTTGCAATTGCTTCCTCTTTCGTGTTATACTTTAAAAAATGACGGTGTAGCCTATATTTGTGTGCTCGATATAGTCTACCCATTTCTTGAAGAATTGCAACCTTTTTGTGTTCATCTTTGTCCACCATCTAACTCACCTAGGAATGTCATTTTTAGTCTTTGAGAGGTGGACAAATTCCAATTAAACCAAAATGAGGAAATTAATTAATTATTATGATTATTTTTTTTATTATTACTTTTATTATAATTAATAATTTATCTATAATGGAATGAAGAAATTAAACTAAAACAAATATAAGTAAATTATTATTATTTTGAAATACAATAAATGGAAATATTAGTAAATTATTATTATTATTTTTATTAATGGAATGAAGAAATAAATTATTATGATTATTTTTATTTTTATTATTAAACTATTATTTATTTATTATTTTTGTTATAAAAAATAATTTAGTATACATTACATAGTAGGTTTAGGATTTATTAAATAACATTTAAATAAAAAAAATATAACCCAACATGCATATTAGAAATTTATGTCTTAATCCAAATTCATTTCATGTGTTAATCCATATTCCTTCACAATTATTTCGGCATAAATACTATTATTATCATCAGTAGTTTCAATCTCTTCAATTAATTCGGCACTTTCGATGCAAATTCATCGTGAAACTGATGGGAACCTGTTATTTATTTGATGGGATTTGTTATTTATCTGTTATTTATTTGTTTATTATTTATTGCAAATAAAGGCCTTGTACACGTTAAGTGGAGTAGCTATTAGTTATTGTGTTTTTGGTTGCTGAATTATGTTTACTTGGTCATAGGTTGTTTTGAGTGGGGGGTTGGACATGTGTGACGTCGCTTGGGTATAGGATGATAGTTATGTACTTTCCTTTATATTCTCAAGATGTAACTCTGGATGGTTTATGGATGAAAATTAATAATTCTAGCCTACCTCTTCTATGCTTCCTCTCTTCCTTTTCTCCTACTTGGGGACCTATCATTGGTGTCAGAGCAGGTTCCAATGGAGACTCGAGCCAAAACTAATGCCGAATTTAAGAGCAAAGTTCAAGAGCCTCTTGCAAAGCATGAGAATAGAATGGATCAATTGCACAATACCATGCAAATGGTCTTGCTACAACTAAAAGATTGCAATCCCAAGTATAGGTTGTCTCAAGTAATAATTTCTTGGGAGTCCGAGGTCGATCCACAAGGAATTGATGAAGAATGTATTGTTACATAAATTAAGATGATAAAAGGATTTGCTAGGGTTAGGAGATCCACTCTTGGCATATAAATTAAGTATAAGATTAATTCTTTTTATAACTCAATTGAAATGCATATATAATAGAAATTCCAATATAACATTTAAAGTTCATTTATAATTATATATGTTTTGTATTATATTTACTTTTAATTATTAAATAATATCAACATATGTAAATGGGTTCAAGCATTTATTGTGCCAATATCTTGTCAACAATGAATCAAGATCCCCACTTTACAAGGAGGTTTTCTAAATTAATTGAAAACAAATACAAAACATATAATAACAATTTTATAACATAAACATTAAAGCTAAAGAAGGAGATTAATCTAATCTTATTTCATTACCAAGAGTTTCACCTTTTTACCCCAACAAAACAAAGTTTAGTTACTCATACTAAATAAAGAAGAAGGAGATGAACATAACTTTCATTTAGAACAAAAGAGAATTACAACAAGAGAGAAACAAAAGATACAAGAGTATAGTCTTGATCTCTACACCAAGATGCCTCAAATGAGTAGCCAATGCAAGTATTTATAGAACATTAAGGGTGGTAAATGCTAAAGGACTTGTATGAAGGTGGAGATTAAGTTAGGTTGAGTTGAAAATTCATGTCACACTTGTCTCCCCAATTGCACCGGCCATATCACATTGAATTCGGTGGATTTAGCATTTTCTCAAAAAATCAATATTGTAGACGTAGCCCTTAGCTTTCCAGAACATCAAGAAATACTATATTTAGGTTAGTATTGAGTGAGATACGGTCCAAATACAGAAACATATTGGGCTGGTCTTTCGGTGCTGAACAGTTGCATTGTGACCCAAATATGGCCCACTAAACTTCTGAACTGGGCTTTGTTAATAACTACAATGTTGTAGTGCATTAAGTTCTCTTTCCATTGCATTAAGAGTCACCTTAATTGGCCTTCTAAATTGAGAGATACACCTATTTTATTAAACCTGCATAAAAAATACACATTTCAATTTATTTTTACTTTTAAACTAAAACTTAAAGAAATTTTTTAAACAAGAGGAATTAATGATACTTTTAAGTGTACAATGATGATTTAGATTTCAATAAATATACACTTTTGAGTGTTCATCAGGTCCTAACTGAACTTCAGTCTCTACGTATGCAAATGGAAAATGTAGTGGAACAAGCCATGCCCAATCAGTTTTTGGAAGAAAAATCCTCTCGGAATCCTTCCACATTTCAGACCGATCGAAGAACGACGATCATTGAGGGAGGTTAACAAACCTCAAGCTAAACTTTCCAAAGTTTGATGGAGATGAACCGATAGGATGGATCTACAAATGTGAGCAGTACTTTGAGTTTATGAATGTGGAGAATGCACAGCAAGTTCAATTAGCGTCCTTCCATCTAAAGGGGGTGGCGTTATAGTGGTATCGTTGGTTGAGTAAGTTTAAGGGACCACTGCTATGGCCTGAGTTCACGAAAGCTGTATTGCATCACTTTTAACCGGAGTATAAGAACCCATCAGAAGCTTTAACCAGATTGAAACAAGTTTCCATGGTGGAATTATATCAAGGAGCAGTACCTAGTTGGTTGTTTTATTGCAGGATTGAAAGATGAAATCCAACTTGAAGTGAAGATTAAACAACCTCGGTCCCTCTTAGAAACTATTGGAGTAGCCCGATTAATTGAGGAGAAAAATCAACTTCAATGTAGAAACCTCATAGTAAACTGACAGGTTAGTGCAACTCCACAGCCACGTGTAAATGGCCAAATTTTAGCAGGACTACTGGGGCCCCGACCCAATATGAAGGGTTCCCCCCAAGGTTCACCCCTAATCGGAAAAATCTCTACTCAAAAGGCCAAGGAACGACGATCAAAGGGCCTTTGTTTTTATTGCGATGAAAAGTTTCAACCGGGGCACCGTTGCCAACGACCACAATTTTTTTATGATTGAGGAATCACAACCTTAGGCCATTGAAGAAGAGGAGATCCCAGAAACGGAGGAGACAACGAACGAGGTTATACCTGAAGTCTCACTGCATGGTATAACTGGATCCCCGCATCCTCAAACATTCCGGGTCATTGGCGAAATACAAAATTGCATGCTGACGGTGCTCATAGACGGCGGCAACATACATAACTTCATTGATTAGACTGTTGTGACACATCTTGGACTTCCTTTGGATTGTAACAACAAACTTCCAATGACAGTTACCAATGGGGACAAAATTGAATGTGCAGGGAAGTGTTGCGGTCTTACACTTGTGATACAAAATTATCCTGTAGTTTCTGACTTTTATGTTTTACCAGTGGCTGCTTGTCAGGTTGTTCTTGGTATACAATGGTTGGAGACACTCAGTCCAATCCAAACAGATTACAGCAAGCTGACCATGAAATTTACATTGAATGATGTTCCTTGTAAATTACAGGGACTTAGGCAAGCTTCAAATTCCTTTATTGGAAAAGGAGACTTAAACAGCTTGGAGGGGAAAACATACTTATTGATGGTTGCTACGAGAAAAACATATTCTGCCATGCAGGACCTACCTCATGATCTGGAAAGAGTATTGGGCAAGTTCCAGAAAGTGTTCTCTCCACCAATAGAACTTCCTCCACATCGACCACAAGACCATGCCATACCACTGCTTTCTAACCAACCTCCAATAAGTGTATGCCCTTATCGTTATCTACATTATCAAAAATTTGAAATCGAGAAATTAGTCAAGGAGTTCCTGGATTGATCCGACCTAGTAATAGCCCCTTATCCTCACCTGTTTTATTAGTTAAAAAAGCAGATAGGACTTAACGTTTTTGTGTGGATTTTTGAGCATTGAATAAGATCACCATTAAAGACAAATATCCCATACTTGTCATTGATGAATCACTAGATGCACTCCATGGAGCAAAATTTTTTACCAAGCTTGACTTACATTCAGGATACCATCAAATTAGGGTCAAAGAAGAAGACATATGTAAAACGGCATTCTAGACACATGAGGGCCATTATGAATTTGTGGTTATGCCATTTGGCTTAACTAATGCCCCACCCACATTTCAAGGGTTAATGAACGATCAATTTAGGCCATATCTGTGTAAATTCGTCTTAGTGTTTTTTTATGACATTAATTTATAGTTCAATGTGGGTAGACCATATGTCTCACTTGCGTATGGCTTTGGAAATATTGGCCTCTAATAAGTTGTTTGTAAGACCATCTAAATGTCATTTTGGAGTAACAAAAGTTGATCATCTGTGACACATAATTGATCAGATGGGGGTAAGCGTGGACCCGGTTAAGATAATAGCAGTTTTGGAATGGCCAACTCCCACTACTTAAAAGGGTGTCTGTGGATTCCTGGGTCTTGCAGGATACTATCGCAAATTCATTAGTGGATTTGGAGGTATTGCCGCACCGTTGACAACGCTTCTGTCTAAATCTAGATTTTACTTGACACCTGAAGCAGATGAAGCATTTCACAAACTAAAGATAGCTTTAACTACACCGCCGATCCTACAGTTACCAGATTTTGCACAACAATTTGTGGTAGAAAGTGAGGCATGTGGGGCAAGGATTGGAGCTATCCTATCTCAACAAGGTCGTCCAATTGCGTACTTTAGCAAGGTACTAAAAGGTTACACCTTATCTTGGTCGACATATGAAAAAAAGATGCTAGCTATTGTGAAGGCTGTTAGGCATTGGCATCCATATATACTAGGAAAGCTATTCATCGTTAAAACTTATCAACGGAGCCTAAAATATTAGATGGAACAAAGTATTACCACTCCGGCTCAAGCAACGTGGCTACTTAAACTTATAGGGTTTGATTACTCCATTGAGTATAAACAAAGGAAGGAGAATCAAGAGGTAGATGCACTTTCGAGGGAAGAGGAATTAATCTATTGTGCGGTTACATTCGCATAAGCAGATTGGTGGAACACACTGCAAGATAAGGTACACAAAAACTCTTTTTATGCGAATCTACCTTCCAGTACTATTGCTGCTCACAGGTATGTCAAGAAAGATGGAGTCTGGTTTAAAGGCAGACGTATACTACTGAGTCCTCATTCCACTCTAATTCCCAACCTTCTTGCGGAAACCCATGCTTCATCGATAAGGGGACACTTCGGATATGCTAGAACACTCAGTCGTCTTAAAACAAATTTTTACTGACGAGGAATGAAAGCTCATGTTAAATCTTATATACATGAATGTGAAGTGTGCCAAAAAAACAAAGCTGACTGTACGAAACCATCAGGTTTTCTTCAGCCCTTACCAATTCCAGATCGCATGTGGACTAAAATCTCCATGGATTTCATTGAAGGGCTACCCACATCACATGGATACTCTAGCATCATGGTGGTGGTTGACCGGCTTTCCAAGTATGCGCATTTCATACCACTCAAACATCCTTACACAGAGTCTTCGGTGGCCAAGGCTTTCATTGAACATGTTGTCAAGCTACATGGAATACCCACCTCCATTATCAGTGATTGAGACAAAGTTTTCACTAGTGCATTTTGGCGAAATATGTTTCAGTTGTAGGGCACCTCATTGAATATGAGCTCTAGTTACCACCCATAGTCGGATGGACAAACTGAGGTAGTTAATCGGACCTTAGAGCAGTATTTATGATGTTTTGCAGGGGACCAACCTCGTAGTTGGCTTAATTGGTTGCCATGGGCAGAGTATAGTTACAATACTTCTCGCCATTCCTCCACTAAGGTTTCACTATTTGAGGCTGTATATGGCATTCTGCCACCATCAATCCTTTATTACATTCCGGGTACCATCAAACTGCAAGTTGTGGATGAACTTTTGAAGGACAGAGACCAGATATTGAGTGAGCTCAAGCAGCACTTAACGAAGGCCAGAGAGCACATGCAGGTTTATGATAATACTAAGCGCAAGGATGTTATTTTCTTAGTGGGAGATTATGTCTATTTGAAGCTGCAACCATACTGGCAGCAGTTTGTAGTGCATCGTCCTTCTTACAAACTCTTTCCACAGTTTTATGACCTTTTCAAGATTTTGGAGCATATGGGTCTAGTGGCCTATCGTCTATAGTTGCCTAAAGAGTCCTTGATTCATGATGTCTTTCATGTAAGTCTCCTTAAGAAACATGTGAGTGCAGTGCCAATTAACTCTACTTTTTTTATGTCGTTAGTAGAGCAGGGGAGTATGCTGCCACTACCTGAAAAGATTCTTGCCACTTGTATTGTACAGAAAGGTTCGTATAAGCCAAAGCTAGAAGTCTTAGTTAAGTGGGCTGGTGCGCTGGAAAAGGATGCCACATGGGAGAACATGCGGCGATTCCTTAAAGCTTTTCCTCATTTTATCCTTGAGGACAAAAATACTTTTTAGGGGGGAGGAACTGATGGGAACCATTAGGTGGATTAGCTGTTGGTTATGGTGTTTTTGGTTGTTGAATTATGTTTAGTTGGTCATAGGTTGTTTTGAGTGGGGGGTTGGACGCGTGTAACGTCGCTTGAGTATACGATGATAGTTATGTAATTTCTTTTATATTCTTAAGATGTAACTCTGGATGGTTTATAAATGAAAACTAATAATTCCAATCTACATCTTCTTTACTTTCTCTCTTTCATTCCTCTCTTCCTTTTCTCCTACTTGGGGACCCATCGGAACCACATTAAAGAGTGGATCTACTTCGATTGGGCCATCATCATCATCATTAAGAATTTTCTTACGTTGTAGAACACTTAAAACCACATGCCACCTTTAGTCAATTGAGTCATGGTCATAAAAAACTTTGCTTGTGTTTTCAAAATAAATGGATCGGTTTTGTGTCCTAATTTTTATTCAAGTCTACACATGCTGGTCACTTTTTACTCAACTATTAATATCAATCCAATCATATTTAAAAAATTGGAATGCCAAAGGCAACGTAATCAAGATCAAATGTGATACGAAGAGACAAGAAGAAGAGAATAGTGCTGGATAGAGAAGTTAGCTCATTTCCAAGTCTGCCAACTGTACAATCAACGGCGTTAAAATATTTAAGTGGCATGCAGGTAGGTGTCTTGTCTCGCATGCTTTTGCTTTAAGGACAAATCGGCATTTATATCACGTTTGCTTTCCCTGTTTATACCCCCACGTGACGTGTACAAATTATTTTTTTCCATTTCCTTGTTTATCTTTTCAGTCAAGCAAGAAAATAATATAAGTGATGTGATACTCAAAATAGCTGTTTTATTTTTTAATTTTTTAAGGAAAAAATCAATTATAAACAGCTAATTTCTCAAGTTTTTTTTTTTTTTTGGTGGAATGCTAATTTCTCAAGTTGCAACCTAAAACATTGTTCTTTACTCTCTTTTCCCTTTGCGCGCCGTCCCGTTATTCATGTATGTTTTACGCTTGTTCCTTCTTCTTTCTTTCTCCTTCTTCTTCTTCTTCTTCTTTTTTTTCTTTTTTCTTTTTTTTTTTTAAAATTAATTTATCTCCACTATGTTTTAAAAGTTATATTAATATAGTTTCTATATTTTTAATTTAAATCATGTCAATCTTATATTTTAGAAAGTGTACAGTCCTACATTTATAATTTAAGCAATTATACTTTCATATTTTTTAATATTCTCAAATAGATGTTTATATAAAATATATTTTGTCAAAATTAATAGATTATATTATATTAGGATGCACATAAAATATTTAACTGGTAATTAATATTATATATATTTTAAAAATTATTTAATCAATTTAATTTTTAATAGAAAATTTTTACAGGATGACCTATTTGATATATTTTCTAAAATGTATATGTGAGTTTATTTAAATTAAAAATAAAAGAATTAGTTGACCGATCTTTAAAGTATAATTGTGAAATTGTTTAAATTAAAAATATAAAATTATATTTGCATACTTTTAAAATATAGAAGTAATAAATATAATTAATTATTTTCTAAAATAGACCTTGAACACCTCACGCAATATAGTTTCCTGCAATATCCCATTTATTAATAAAAAAAAAAAATTTCCCATTCAATTAACTAAAAAATATCTTTCTCCTTTTGTAAATTTAATTACTACGTGAGGCATTTCCGGATTGAATTAATGAAAGCGCAAATGATTAAGGTCTATAATTTTTACCACAATTCATACAAGAAATATTATGTATCAGAATTTAAAGTATTATAATTTTGTTAGAAATGAATTTAAATGTCATCGTTCATTAGGCTTTTAAGTTTAGAACAATTCTTTCTGTTAGATTTATTAATAAATTTTCAGCTGGAACAATCAATTTTTTTAATGTTTTAATTGGGAAAAATAAAAGGAAAAAAGAAGTTTAAGCAGGTAATGAAATGCAGTACAGCTGATCAACATTTCCATTAGGTTTCTCATAACTATTTGTTTTCTAAAAATAATATCTGTACTACAATATAATTTATTATTATTATGAGTATTATTTTGGTTTTGTATTGTTTTGTGAAGATATCTTGTAATTACTATATTTTGTCTCTAATAATGACCAAAAAAATTATTAAATAATAATAATATTATTATTATTTATTTATATCATCTTATTGGCAATTTAGAGTAATTAAACGATTTAAACAAACGCAAACAAAGATTAATTGATTAAACAAATTATTAATGGTTTTTTTCCCGAAAATTATTAAGGAGTATGACTGATATAATTTAGATCCAATTTAAATATAAGTGGGAAAATTACAACCATATCCAAAAAGAAAATATGATTAACTAATTATATTCATACACGAGAATTGCTAAATAAAAAACCACTATGTCAAATTGTTTGAGCCATTATTTTCCAACATATGAAAATTAATAAAATCCTCATGCTAAATGATATTTGGCTGGCTATATGATAAATAGTCTGATTAGATGATAAATTGGCTGGATGAACGATAAATTATTACGATAGGTGAGAAGGTATTATAGCCAAACACATTAGACGAATGATAATTCGCAGGTTTCTAGTTGAGTTAATTTGGCCAAGAGAGATAAATTGACTAAACAAAATTGGCCAAGCTAGATAGATTAAGAAAGGATTGGTTGGACAAATGTGATTTAGCTAGATGAATTGAGTTGAACATCTGACTGAATGGGGGCAAAATGATAACTTTCCTAAAAATAAACTTCAATAGTCAGGTGCAGGACTGATAAAATTGGATGGCTGAGTGTTTTATATCAATAGCCAGATGAGTGTTTTCGGCTTGATTAGTTTGACCAAGGGCATTTTAATATTTTTTTTAAAGAATTTTAATTTATTGTAGATCATTTAAGGCAGCTAGGTTACACAAGATATTCTCCAAAGATTGAGGTAAGTAAGTTGTATTGATAGATGAATTATCTGTACATTATCTTAATCATGAATTTTGTCAAATTAGATGCGTAGATTGATATATGACTTGTTATCATCAATTGATCTTGGAGTGTATAAAAGAAAACAAACACTCAATGTGAAAGGACCCCTTGCTGGCATATCAAACTTCATAAAATTATGTCTTTAGCTCTTGTCATAACTTCTGTAGAGTTTAGTAATTCTATAATTTAAAGGTGTTCAATATTATTGATTTTAGTTGTTGAATCGTATTTGACAAGTTAGTTTTTCTTAATTTGTTTAAGGAAGTTTATCGAGCCTTTTAATTTGATTGTTCTTTACAAATGGTACAATCATCTGTGAGAAGTTAGGTTTTTATTAATAATACATTTATCCAATTTTCTCTAAAATAAATTTTATTTATTTTTAAAATGACATACCTGCGTTATTCAGAGACTGTAGTATATTTATTTTTTAAATAAACACAAACTTGAGATGTGGGATATGTATTATTTTAAAATAAAGATAAAGATTTTATTTGAAAATAGCAAAATAAGTTAAAATTTTATTTATCTTATATGTTTGGATATGATTTTGTTTTTTTTGTTTTTTAAAAAAAGAATCTAGTATCTTAATAGATCTTTTACGGTTTTAAAACAAAAATTTTTTTTTTAAAAAAAAGTTCTGTTCTAGTTCTACTTCCTAAAGTCTATAAAAAATTATCAGAACAATATCTATGTTCTTTTCGAAAACCGTGTGATTTTGAGAGGGAACAAGAAGGTCTAAGTGTATTTAAGAACTTTGGGAGGCAAAGTAGTTGGATTTCAGGAGGTGAGTAATTGATGATTTGTTCAAAGGAACTTTGGGTTTGGATTTTTTCCCACTAATGATTTAGGTACTAAAATTTCTTTACATTTGCAACTCTTTCAAGACTAATGTAATTGCTCATTTAGTTCTTTCAGCTTAGCTGGTGCTATCCTATAGGGTGCCTTCGAAATGGATGTAAATTTCGATACAAAGTCAATAGTAAACTCTACTTCTCGATCTGGTGGCAACTCCGGTAACTCTTCAGGAAACACGTCAAAGAAATCACGAACTACCTTGATATCTTGCAGTCTTAGAGTTGACAGTTCCTTATCGTAGACACTAATAAAGAATCCTTGCCAGCCTTTACGCAAACACCTCAACGCTTGCAAGGCAGATAACAACCTTGATACTGGCCACCAATGGGGCTAAATAATATTCTCTTCTCCATGCAGTCGATGCAAGCTTTATTCTTAGACAACCCGTCCATGCTGAGGATCACATCGAAATCAAATATGTCTAATATGATCAAATCGGCATGTAACTTTTGTTTCTAAGGCACACCTCACAGGAGTTCAACACAAATGAGGCACACATACCAACACCAGATAGTATGGCAATGCATAAGTCGTTGTCAAGATGAGCTGGTTCTTGTGCTAACTTGGAGGCAAATCGTTTAGATACAAATGAGTGCGTGACACTCGAATCAAATAAAGTATAAGCATCCAATCCATGTAAATAAATCATACCTACCACCATGGTAGCATCATCTTTCTTAGCTTCTTCCCTTGACAATGCAAACACTCGACCTTGAGTAGGTTGCTACCTTCTTCCTTCCATTTCAGGACAATCTCGTATCATGTGACCAGTCTTGCCGCACTTAAAGCATGCTCCTGTCTTCTTCCAACACTCTCCGTTATGATTCTTACTGCAAGATTGGCACTATGGAATACTAGGTCAGTTGCCGTTCCCTTTAGGCTTCTTGTTGTCATTGCTAGTACGATTGTAGTTCCATTTCCTTCCCTCAGCCTTCCTTTTATGCTGGTTAGTTCCACCTCAAGACTTCCTATGGTTAGTGGAGGTTTGTCTCGCAGTCTTGCTCAATTCTGGGTTATGATTCTTTGCGATCAGTTGAACTCGCTGCAGCACATCAACATACATGGGTAGTTACAGCACCACTATAGCATTGTAAAGTTCTGGCTTTAGTCCTTTGTCGAAGCGCCTCGCTTTGCGCTCTTCTGTATTCACCAAATATGGCGCGTCGCGAGAAAGTTCATCAAACTTTCGCTTGTATTCAACCAGAGAAAGGTTTCCTTGAGTCAATTGCAGAAATTCAGCATCCTTTTCATCCGTCTTCCCGTATGAAAGTACTTCTCCAGAAACAACTCCTTGAACTGGGTCCACAACAAAGAGCTTTCTTCGAGATTATAGACCTGCTTGACCATATCCCACTAATGGCTAGCACCCTTTTTTAGTATGAATGAAGTGCATACAACCTTCTGAGACTCAGTGCAGTCCATCAATGTGAAGATCTTCTTCAGATCGCGGATCTAATCTTCAGCTACCAATGGGTTAGTTGATCTTTCAAACACCGGAGGATGGAATCGTTTAAACTACTCCACGATTCCACTAATTCTACTAGATTGATGTGATCCTTAGCCCACAATGCTTGCCAAAGCCTCAAGCAGTTGGCTAGCCAAATTTTCTGTGTTGTTCTCATTGGTATCGTTAGCTCTTGGTTTTCCACGTGGCATCTTTGAAACAAAAAGAATACCATACAAGATAATTAAGATAGCTATAAAAGAGAAACAAACTACAATAATACGGAGATAACATTTCAACTATAAAGGAAATTAATCATATAACAGGTGAACAAGGTTAAAAGTTAATAAACATAAATCACAGCCGATAGCTCAAACACAGTCAACAGTTCCTAACTAGACTACTACTAATACTACTATGATAGAGAACGACTGAACCCTCTAAACTTCAGTAGAAAACTCCTTAAGGCCCTCTTCTTTTTCAGGGTCCTCTTCTTCCACAGGGTCTTCTTCTTCCAAGCTTGCCTTTGCTGTGTGTGGAATTTCAACGCCAATATGATCCAAATGATAGTTAAGAGCTTCTTGTTCACAGAGGTCATTCTGATGCTGATCCATGTACCAATGAATATATCAAGTAGCTATAGTCCTTCTAGAACTAATCTAGCTCCCGCGAATCCACATACCACACTTGTTTTTTAGGTAGAGGTACAATCATGGTAAACCCACTCAGGAACTTAGCTACATCAAGCTTCTTCCGTTCCAACTCCTAACGCAGTGATTCCTTAAACGTTACAATCTCCTTACACTCAACCCTAGAGGATGATGCAGAGTAGGTGCTGCCATGCAACGTGATGGCTTTCCCTGCACTATGACTTATTTTCTCAGACATTGGCATGACTTGCTGAAAGAACTACCAGTCTCCACCTCAGCTTGGTGAAGCTTAGCCACTATATCACTCTAAGAGAATGTCAGCTCCAAACTCAATCTTGGTCTCTTAGGAACAAGCATCTTTAACTGGTCAAAACTCCACTTACGCAAAACACTTGAAAAAGTACTAACTTGCTGACCCATCTTAGTGCAATAAACTAAAAAGAAGCACAAAGTCAATGATAGAGCAAACCTAAATACAATTAAAATAATCTACCTTTGGCGCGCAAGTGGACACTGGAGTAGGCAATCAGTATAAATCTTTAATAAACCTAGGCTCTGATACCAAAACTGTAACAACCCTCTAACCAAGTCCGAAGACTCAACTAAAGGAATGTCACTTTAAAAAGCATTTGAAATATTTAATAAAAGAACGGTTCCTTTTGAACAAAATTGCAATCCGACTATTTATATAAAGGAATAAAATATAATACTTTTAAAACTTAAATAAGTACGGTTCTTTACAAAAGACCTACAGCGTAAAAAAAAAGTAATTGTATCTCCAATCAGAGTTTTAAATTATTCAAAAGGAAAAGTAAATGCTAAACTAATTTGTACTAATGCCTTCCTTCACTAGTCTGTCACATTAATGCCAAACTACTCAAGCTAAACTTTTGGAGTTACCTACCTAAACACAATAAAGAAATCCGAAGTGAGTGGAAAATCACTCAGTAGGTTCCCAACACACATGCAATGGCATAATGCAATATGCTGATGGAATGTCAATATTTGTAGGACTTTGACTTCTTTTAAAAGAAACATTCTCGTGCAGATATAGTGCATATGCAATACATAGTCTTTTCCAAAAGCATTTATGCAATGACTTTTCAAAACTCATGCTCGTAGGACTTTTAACTTAACATAAATTTTAGTTATGCCGGAGCTAGTTAGCTATCGGCAACTTTAATTTCCTAAAGTAGTAAACATGCATACTTTTAAAGAAATTCTCATACACTTAATTATTTAGAGGAAATGGTGTAAGTGGGAAGAGACCCATTTGCATCCACATCATGCAAGTACTGGCGTTGCGACCACCACATACACCAATATGCTCATATGTACACGCATACGAGAATTCAATCTCACTACTCACTAGTTAGTGGAAGCTCAACTAAACGATCCACATACACAGTCATATATACTCCAATCACTGTACTCATAAATGCCTATATATGCATGACCATGACTTCTCAATGCATAACTTTTAAAACATGATTTGATTGAGAGAATAGTTCCTTACATGAACAAAACTTTCATGACATGTTATAATGTATGTGTATGTCCATGCCTTAACCAAAAATTCCATTCTCGTCCTTAGAATATGAATAACCACAGTATTCAATTCAATCCCATGAAAGAAATGAATCTAAACACAACAATTACACTGTTCACAGGTCATAACATGTATTCCAGGTAAAGACTATTCTTAGATATACATTTATATACATGTGCATCTATGTTTGTATATAAGTGTAAATATAAATTTTAATTCTTATACTACATATACTTTCTAATATATGTATATATATGTATATAAGTACACATACATATATAGATAAGAATATTTATTAATAAGGTCAATAAAAAAAATTGACTTATTCCAAAACCATTTGAAAACATATATAAATATACAATTGCAAAAGGAAAGAGATAATATACTCATAACCAAACAATTTTTAGAATTTTAGAAACCATGATAAAATGATACTAATAATAATAATAATAACTTTATTAAATTCATTGCCATAATAAGCATAAAGATTCAAGCTTTAATATTCTAGGTACCAAATAAAACAAGATTGGTCATGCCATTATGGACATGAAAGTTAATTTAAATTGCAAAGCATTATACTAGACCCAAAATCATACTTTTACGCAATTTATAGAGACATCACACATGGCTGGTCAAAACAGCCCAATTCACTTTATTCTCTAGCTTCAAAACCTCATACATATGGCTGGTTGCACAAACAGCCCACGGGTTCCAGAATTTCCAGCTAAAAACCATTAATAAACTACATAAAGAACAAGGAGACACTACATGAAAAATTTGAATTAGTCACAAAAATACTACTTACAAGTTATTTTTTTTGTAACTAAAGCATATGTTTTTGACTCGGAAAAAAATATCGTAACTAATAGAGATATGTGCACTGCAATTAGTTATAAATAGGTTTTTGTTACTAAATTTTGTAACAAAACACCACAATACACTTTTGGCCAATTTTCCCAAGTATGATGCTTATGTGGCACAATTTTTAGAAACACTACACAAACTTTTTATAACTGATTGGTATAAATTAAAAAATTATAAAATAAAAGAACAAAAAAACATGTAAACTCCTCTCGCCTCCTTCATACAACTCTCCTCTCACTACCCCTCTCTGCAACTCACTCGCCGCTGTACCCTTCTCTCCCACACCCCCTCTATCTCCCTCAATCTCACTCCACATTCTGTGCTTCGCACCGTTATTTCCTCCATCTCCGTCAATCTCACTTAGCTCCACGCTGCCTAATCGTAGCCCACACCGGACCGTACAAATTCGGTGCCTCCACACCTGATCCGATGGCCAAACTGTGATTCTTCATCGTCCTCTATTATGCGTGGCCATTTGTGAATGAGTAAAGGGTTTTCATCTCAAATTTCATTATTTATACTTAATTTTTAGGATTTGTTTTTTTAGAAAATTGGGGCTTTAGAAAATTTGAATGGATTTTGTGTGGAAGACAAAGATGCAGTGGTCCGACCAACGAGAAGTGGTACTGATGATCCAAGGCCCATGATAGCTTAAACCCGAAGACCTTCTCAATTTACAGGTGAAATCGGAGAAACCACGCTCAAGAGTACGGATCAACCTCGAAGTCGCGGTCCCATAGTGCTCGGCGCTCTAATCAAGATCAAGAATGAGATGGACTCTAAGCTAATGTTCGACACTCTTGCTGGGAAGGGATCTATGGGTCCTGCGCAATGAATATAGATGGATGTAATGGGCTCACATGCCTAACGAAGATCGAATATGGGGCAAACACGACGATCAGACTATTGCCGCACATGTTCGTGATTAAGGACCTGGTGGTGGACATGACCAATTTCTATAATCAGTACAAGAGCAAAGAGCCCTGGTTGAAGAGGAAGAACCCACCGCTTGTGCCTGGAAAGGAGATTCTCTAGAGCAAGAAGGATAGGGCTAAGCTTGATGGGATGTAGAGTGCATTCTCTGCTTCTTGCCACTTCTGTCCCATTCTTGTTGGAACCCTGAGTCTTATTTAGGACCTACTGCTTTGCTCCACACTAATTGGTAATGTCACCTTCTCAAACGGATTTTGTTTTTATTTTGTTTTTTTTATATGTTCTTTTTTGTGTGTGTATGTATACTTATATGTATGCATGCTTGTTTAATACTCTTTACGTAATATGCTAGAGAGAAGTTAGATAAGGATATTCCCCAAGATATATATTTCTTAGTGGCGTTTAGTTACGCATTCCAAAACATTAAAAATTTAATCTTTAGAATATATTTCTTTCAAGTTTTTAGCTTGGTAAGTTTGTGAAGATTAATAATGGTTTAGACTCTCTTGACGATTTTGGTTTCCCTTTTTCCTTTCTGAGTTTGTTAAAATGTCGTTCTTATATATCGTTGGGCTATTGGTATAGGAGACTTGCTTTTATTAGAAAAATGAATGCCAAAAGGGGTTGGGGAATCTTAACTTGCTATAGTTTTTGCTTCTTTTTTGAAAAATAGGTCTTGTCTTTGAATTCTAAATGACATGTTCAAATTTTTTTTGCTCTTATGGTAGTGTGTGCACTAATTTGTTACGATATTGTTCTGCACCTCTGCCATATTGTCATTAAATTCTATGTGTATAGTTTGTTGATTTATTCTGCAATTTTTTTGTACTAGTTTTAGTCTATTGTGCTTATGAATCAGTTGTTTAAGCTTCAATTTAGAAGATTTTTGTTATAAACTAGAGATAGAGTCAAATTTCTACAACTATTCATATAGACATAAGATAGAATTTATTCCTAATTTTGAGATAATTAACACCATAAAGCCATTATGTTGCATCATAAGTTACAACTATACCATAATCCATGTATAGTTTATTGACAAGTAAATCCATAATTAATCTTGCTACCCATAAATCTATTTTAAAAATGATAAGACATTATGCTATAGCATCTCTTAAAATTTAATTAATAAATGATAAAAGGCTCAATATAGTTCTCTTCAAATAAAGATTTTGTATACTTGAAAAAGCTAACTAATTAAAGATGTTCCAAGAGACATAGATCAATATGTATATATAGAGTACATATATAAAACTATGGAAACAATGATATGGCTAAGGCTATGGTAATGGTAATGGAAATAATTATCATGCTCATAAATGTTGTCCTAGCAGGTTATCCTCTCTCCTTTCCTGATGTCCTGATATACAGGTAAGCTGAAATATTTATATGTTGTGTTACTACTAGTTAATCTGTGTGCATGAATTGATTTTGACATTTTTTTTTATCTTGTTATTTCACTTTTCTTTGTGGCTTTAACAACTTCATGTTGCCAATTATTTACTTGTATATTTGGGGATAATGGGAGTATATTTTGCACAATGCTCCTTGAACTTTTGACTTCTATCTTCACTTCATCCTTTACCAACTTTTCTATTGTTGATTGATTATGTATTCTGAATTTTAGGGATGGAGTCAGTGAGTCTCAGTTCAACCAAGTTTTGAACATGGAACTGGATCAAGTTATTGAGGTTTTGAGAGCTGAACATTGCCCTCTAGACTTGGTCACCCAAATTAACATCTTGTGTATTTTCCAGGCCTGCAAGTTTCTTGATGAGAATTGGTCACCCAAATTGTGGTGATTGTTTCTCAGAAAAATCACCATACAAAATTCTTCAAGTCTGGCTCTCCTGGCCACCTGGTAGGCTTCTCTATGTTCATTGAGGGAATTCTATTTGTTAAACATGACCCATACTTCATGCAATTTTTGTTTCTTCAGGTACCATCATAGACAATAAAATTTGTTATCCACGTAACAATGACTTCTATCTCTGTGCACATGTTGGAATGATTGTATGTATTTTCCTTTTTTATCTGTTCTTTTCCATATATGTGCAGTTGTAAAACAATGTTTTTATCTTTCTTTATTTGCATTTCTTTGATAGTTTTTATCTTATCTAAACTATATATTTGTATATTTGTTTTTTTTTTTGGTAAATATATATCTGTATATTTGTTACTCTCATGTATTGGTACTCTTTTTAATCTCTACTCTGGTAAGTTTCCTTGTTTCTTTAGAATTTTGATTATGCTTTGGAATTTTCATTCTAAATTATATTGATCTAGCATCCTCCATAGCTGAACACCCCTGTCCCACAGCATGATTCTTTCCCTTCTCTCAAACCTTAAAAATTCATAACAAATAAATTGCCCTTTTAATTTCAACAATTATTCCGCAATTTTATTACATTTATAATGAAGTTTCTTTAATTAATTATATTGGTAAAAATGCCTAAAACCCATGTCCTAATTTTGCCCTGTTTAAGTTTTGTGTTCAATGTCTATAGGAAAACTTGAAAACTAACCAAATGTAAGATACAACTAGAACTAGATTTCTTAGAATTTAACCAGAGGCTTAAATATACAAAGGGCTGATTAGTTTGACTTGGGCCCATTGAACCATTTTGTTTGTATTTGGGATAAAGGTTAGGTAGCTTTAACTAAGAGAAGTCCGGCTGGACCCTCTTTTCCTTGACAATTGACATGCTATTGCCGGGCATATAGCTAACCTCTGATAAAAACAGTGATTAGAGGCCAATGTGTTAGAATCGTTAGATGATGATGTGCAAAAGAGCCAAGAGTGTAGTCTGACCATATTTGTGTGGATGTTTCATTCTTTGTCTTAGATTTCATTCAAGTCGTAGAGTAAGTATTTGAAACCCTTCAGCTGAGTTTGTAGCATTATTAGAAGCTTTGAAAGAGCTTTGTTGTGTAATTTTGCCGTGATGTAACCTTCTAGCATACCATTGTTTTCGGTTTGATAATTACGAGGCACAGTGAACACCGGTTTGGCGAGTTGATGAACCCAAATTTTTGCCTCCTCTTGTATGTATTTCCTACCAAAAATGAAAACCATTAATACTCACCCAACATAGCTTTAAATTAAGCTACTACATTAGTGAAAGTCATATGAAAAAATAATGCTTACTTTGATAGCACTTGTCAAGTTCCCAATCACCATCCCAATGTATTGTGATTTGTTGTAGTAGTTCAGCATAGTGGAATTGGTCAAGAAAAGGCTTAAATAATCATAGCTCCCAATGCTAAACAAGTAGACAGCTCTTGACAATCTTGCTTCAGCTTCAACATTACCTAACTTGTTCCTCAACCAAGTCTCTACCTTCTTATAGTCTTGTACGTGTACCAGTTCAATCACACGAAAATAGGGTCCAAAAAACAGAAGCATTGTAATAAGCTAGATAGGAGATTGGTTTGAATGAATAAACGACACTTTGAGGTAAACGTGTATTTACTTTCAATTTCTAATGTAATAACATTGTGGAACTTGTTTGACTTTGGATCTGAGGTACTTATTTTCTAATTGTTTAATTTTTTTTTACCATTAACTAGTACTTTTAGAATACCCCTAAGGTACTTTTAGCATACCCTAAGGTACTTTTAGAATACCCCAAGGCTTAAGGAACTGGCTGAGTTGAAAGCACGTCAAGATGGAATGGAAGCATCCTTACATGAGAGACTACGGGCTAACATTAGACGTCATTATGAGGAACAAGGGTGGAGTACTAGCAGTTCACCGCCTTCTTTTATGCATGACAAAAACAACAAGCATGAGTGACTTATAAACTTTAATATAATGGGATAGATATGTCCTTGGTAATTATTATGATTCATTCAATTCTAAAATGTAGCTGAACTGACATTGTCTGTCTAATATATAGATGATTGATGGAAGGATATGAGGAAGGTGCATATGAAAATGTTTTGGGAAGTTATTTTGGTGTATGGATATATAACATATTTTGGTAAGATACTTGGGATCTATCGTGTATCCACTTAGGATTAGGTATAATATATGTTATATGGAAACTCTAATTATGCACTGGTCTTTCCTTAAACTTTACATTTAAGTCATAGTTGAAAAAAAGACCATGCAGACTTGATTCTCTTCGATAATGTTTGAAATTGTGTTAAACACTGATTAGGATTTAATGCTGCTCAAGAATATCAAGCTAATTGTTATATGATATTTTAGTTTTAGCAGACAAGTGTAGATGATGACAATTGCTCATAGATTTATTCTAAGTATGGATTTAATGTTGTATGGTGTTTTAATTAGCAAGACTGTTCTCTATTGATTATAATATTTTATAGATTTAATCTAAGTGTAGTTTATATATTATACATTGTCTGATTGTCTGTGTTCACAGATGACTTAATATTAATTCATTAAAAATTAATTTAATAAATTAAATTGGATATAATATAATTTTTGGAATAATAATTACAAAGAGAAGTGTAACTATTATTAACCAATCACATTTTTTTTTTGTAACTATAATACAAACACCGACAAGATTAAGCATTTGTAACAAATGATATGTATATGACAATTGTAACTTTTCATATTTCATTGACAAAAAAAAAATCGTTAGAGTTACAAATTATATTACTGCAACTAATAAGTTAGTTACGAAATTATAATTGTGGCTATAATTTACACAAATATAAATTCGTAAGTAATATGTAGTTACGAATTGTAATTTTGTAACAATTAATCAAATAATAACGAAAGACTGGTCGTAAGTAATAGAATAATTTTATAATTAAATGGCCACTTGATAATCATTTGGGATCTTAATTAGTTACGAAATGACTATTCAGTCACGGAAAAAATTATCAATTAGTAACGATAATTTTCATAAGTAAAGGTATTGTATAGTTACGAAATATGTGTCGAAAGTAAAGATCCTATCTTTAGTCACGAAATGACAATTTTCGTGATTTATTACTAATCTATTACGGTCCTTTAGTTACAAACGATCTACGAAAAAAATTCGTTACTATATGGTATTAAGGCACAAAAAACAATAACTGATTAATTATCAGGTACGTTTTTTGACTTCGTGACTAATTCAATTTTTTTTTGTAGTGAGAATAGCCATGATTTTGAAGAAAATTCTCAAGGTTCCCTTAACCTCTCATAGTCGAAACTCATAGGTGCCATCCAATGAAATTTTCCAGCAAAAACAATGAAAATTTAACAGTGAAACAACCCAGTATAAAGATATCAAACTGAAAATTTATAAAAACACTAAAAGGTGCATAAAGTAGATCAAGCCAAAGCTAGCATTTTTATACACTTATCAAGTAGATCAAGAGAGGTTTCAAGAAGAAATTTGGAAGAAAGAGTAGATCCAAACCAAAACACAACAAAAATTATCAAAAACACTAACAAACATATATAAGGATTTGAGATCCTACCTTTAGCTAGCTTAAACCCTTAACTCTTGAAAAGCAAGACAAAAACTCCAATGCAGCTGTTGGAATATGGTCAGCCACCTAGATTCCTTCCTTTCCTTGATTCCCTCTTAAAAAACTTGAAGATCCTTCACTTGCACCCACTTTCTCTGTCATTTCCTTCCAAGAAAACTCTTCTCTCTCTCTCTAAGGTGGGTGGTCGGCAGCTAAGAGAGTGTTTTCGATTTGGTTTCATCAAAAAGGGCTTTTAAAAAGGGGAGGCTCCTAAAGACATGATGTCAGCAGTCACCTTTTTTACTCAAGTTTGACAAAATTCAAACTTAGTCTCTCAAATGGTCCTACCTCACCTAACTAAGACCACACCTCACCAAACCCAAGCCACAAATACAGTGAGAAAGAATTCCAATCACCAAACTGTCAGTCAAAGGAATGACGTGGTAGGGTCAACCTTGGACTTGACTTTGACTTAGACTTTGATTTGGACTTTTCCAACAATAAAAACAAGCATAAAATAAATAATTAAAAGTAAACAAACAAAATACTCATAGTCAACATAAAACCAACCTAAAAAATATGACATGGTAGTTACCAGTCTAAATGTTAACTTTGACTAGAGTTGACTTTGATTAAAAGTCAATTGCATACGAAAGTAAGCAGATATTACATTGACAACTTTAGTTTTAAATCTAAATTATATCTTTAAACTATTTAGAAAATTCTAGATTAATTGTGGAGATTAGAAAGATGTTTTGTTGACAATCTGACACTAGTTTTGGGTTAGACGGAATTTCCTAGAATTATTTAAAATTTTTATAAGGTGTCTAGAACTGTGTTTTACGCATGAGCAGATTGTGATTTTTATTGTTAAATACATGTTTATTGTATCTCATAAATTCTGAAATTTATTTGTGGCAATGTGTATACTTGAATTGACATAATTCCATTGGAATTGGGTCATTTAAGTATACATGGCTTAAATTATGAATTTACTATTGCGAGTGTTGAGTTGGTTCTAAGGTATGCAACTGGGAAATTATTCTATTATCTATATGTTGATTTGTAAATTTTTTATTGGATATAGAATGTCATACATTTGATTTGGATATTAACTAAACTACTCATTGTATAGACTTAGTAGCATGCATGCATAAGTTTAATAATATATGACAGACTATGAATGATATATTATATTTGATTGGTATATGGAAGCGCGCTTCCATATACGATAAATGTTTGAGTTTGATCATGACAAACTAAGTTATATGTGAGAATGAAATACTTACTATACGATACTATAAGTGAGATTGAAATACGTACACACTTATGATTTGATATGATATGATATATGAAAAGAACATCCAACCAATAAATACTACGTTAAACTATTGTAAAAACACTACAAAAAAAATTTCATTTAGCTACGTAAATGCCTTGCTATAATTTTAAAATTCATGACTAAAGCTAAGATTTAGTTATAAAATTATATTTCGTGACTAAACCTTAAAAAGTTGTTACAATTAATTACGACATTAGCATTGTGACTACATTTCATAACAAAAGCTAAAAAAAATGACGTGGCATATTCTTTTATGATAGCTACAAAAAATATTTTATAACTAATTAATATAAGTTAAAGCTTTTTTTTTTTTAATTTTACACAACTACAAAAATAAATTTATAACGAAAATATTCAAATTTTTTTGGCACCAAATTTCTTTTGAAAAAATTTAATAACATGGTATAGTTTTAATCATATACAAAAAAACATTTTATTACTAATTGAAATGAAATAAAATATAATATAATATTCAAATAACATTTTATGACTGTGAAACTAACAACTGTCTTTGCACGCTTACATGAGCCGACCGCCTTCCCTATGGTCGAGAGTTCGACACCCACCGTCCAGCTGGAAGATTCTGTAATGGAAGAGTTCGACACTGTTTCAAGCTCTTATTTTTTATTTATTTTTTCATTATGGGGTTATTCAGAATTATTTTTTCTTTTGGTTGTTGAAAATCCAAGTAGTGGAAACTCCTTCAGATTATGGTATTATATTTGATTCAATGTTTTTGGAAATTGAGTTGGAGTGGTCGCACTTGCTCCTTTAATTTTGGAGATCTCGGCTGTTGATTGTTAGGTGTTGAGCAATTGGTATGATATTTGATTGTGAGCTCATTTTTACAGATCCGTTAGAATTAGTAGTGTTTCAAGTCTCTTACCTTCTATTAAGAGGGAAATTTGTTGGAGCTAAATTTTAAGCTTTATAATAATTGGATTTTAGTTTATACTTGATTGAATGTTAAACCCAATTGAAAGCTTATTGGATAATTTAATTAACTAAAAGACCCCATTTATTAGTTAAAAGACCCAAAAGATTAGCTTAACTTTAGAAAGAGCATGAGACCCTTCTGAATGGGGATGTCGATATATAGAATAAAAAAGATTAGATGTGCTTCATTTTCAAGTTCGAAACTCACTATTGTGGGCTTATGGATTTTGCCTATATATCTTGAAATTACCCGTTGGAATTATCTGGTGAATTTCTTCTTGGATGGGAGAAGTGAGAGAATGAACAGTTTCTCTGGTTGTGCCATGTAAATGCTTTCTTTTCATATCTTTTATGTCTTATGTGGTTCTTATTGAATTGTTAATGCTTGTCAGAAGGAGCAACAGGGAATCATAAGTGGTGGTGTCTATTTGTGTGGCTGTTCGCTATGCAATTTCTCAAGAGCAAGTTAACTGCGGCTTGAATTTTTGGAGTGTGAAAGCGGTATTCTTGATAATTTAGTTGGAAAATGTCATGAACAGGCACTAAGTGCGTATGAGTGAGTAGCATGTTGGTGTGAAGACTCGGCATCCTAATAATCACATATACTTGGAGAATGGTAGGCCCATTTATAGTATCGTATAAGAACTGAAGACTGCTCCACTCAGTATACTGGATGAAGTGATAAAGGACACATCCGGTACTTCTGTTAAGAAAAAGTGACAGGGAATAGAAAAAGAAAAAAAAGGAAAAAGAAAAGGAAGAAGAAGCAGCTGGGGAAAGGGAAAAAAAAAGAAAAGGAAAGGAAAAAGAAGCAATGGAGAAGAGGAAAAAAAATGGAAAAAGAAAAGGAAAGAAGAAGCAACGAAGGAGAGAAAAAAAAAAAAGGAAGAAAAGTGGTTGAGAAGAGGGCAAAAAAAAAAAGGAAAGGAAAGAAAAAAAAAATATTTAATTATTAAATTATATATATTTTATATGCCATTAGTATAATTGCACCCTATTTTAAAATTTTAAAATAATTATTAATTAATATATTTTCATAGTGCTACATGTCATTTTCTAATTAGTCCATGTGTATATTTATTTTGGATATTTTTATAGTTATTCAAGGGTATATAAGTTATTTTACACAATTATAACTGCATCTAAGAACAAAATAGATATTTCATTAGTTAACCAAATCAAACTATTAATTTTAACCCCATCAAGGATAGTATTTGCATAACTTTAATATTGCTAGGTGCCAATTGTATTTACTTCTAATGTCAGGGATAATCCATATAATTTGCCTATTAATATTAATAAATTCCAACCAACTTCTAAATTAATAAAATTATACATAATTCAAATAAAAAAATTAAAATAAAAAACAACCATATTATCAAACATGCCTGTACTAAATGAATTTTTTATAGGAAAATGTGGGATGATATTTTAGATACAGCTCTGAGAATTAGAAGACCCGAAACGAAGTCCCTTTTTATTGCGTACAATTCCAGGGTGCTGAATCAAAAAGTCGGTGACACCCACAGTTTTAGTTGTTCTTGTTTTTCGAACGTCGTTATAATGACAGTCAGTGACATGTAACAGATTTCAGTTGATTTTTCTTTTTTCATTTTCTGCACCAAGGTTTGGAATTCACAATTATTTATTCTTCTCAGTTTTTTTCTTTATTGGCCTTCATTGCTCTCTGTTTGGTTGCTTGAAGAAGATAGGAAATATAAGGAAAACAGAGAAAGTTAGATTCCCTTTCAACCATTTAAAATACATCTTCTTAAGATTCCATAATTTACTGATATATGTGATGACTTTATTTTTTTTAGCAGCCAATCTAACATTGTCATGTGTCCCTTTAAGGACTGTTCAACTAACATGTTAAATTGTAGCTGTGCATTTAAAAGAAAAAAATTTCACAGAAAAAAAAGAAAATAAGTGTTACACGCATTCCAGTCCCTTTTCTTCGTTACATTGCATTTGAGTAGGTCTCTTCTGCTCCTACTAACAGCTGTATTTCCCTTCCAATAGGCATATGGTTCTCTATCCACCCATTCCTTCCTCTTATTCCCTTCCTCCAATTCTTTAAAGAAAGGTTCCCACGGCTTTATGTTAATCTCCGGCCTACACAACATTAAATTTAAAATTTTACTATATGAATTTGGGTTTGCTATGAATAATTTGACTTTTGAATCATTGGAATTAAAATTTTAGTCAGTGAGATCTGAATTTTACAAAACCGTTGGTTATTTGGATAATTCTATAAAAAATTTGCACTTCTACCCATGGGCTTTGTTGGGTTTTATAGGTTTTTTTATTTTTGTTTATTTTTTAGTCATATTTTTTCCTTATAATAGAGTGAGTCACGGTCGGTTTAGCTTCGGAATTTCTTAAATCAGAGTTGAAATAAGTGTATTATGAATTTTACAAATTTATTCGTTTTCTGAAAAATTTTGAATGAAAATACTGCACATGCACCCTCACAGGTTTCATTTTTTTTACATGGCTATAGTTTTTGTTATTTTTGTGGCATATTTTTTCCTTATATTATGTTAAGTCATGGATGTTTTGGCTTTTGAATCATAGAACTCCAAGTCAAAATGATTGAGTTATAATTTTTGAAATTTAGTTGTGCATGCTAAAATCGGTTTAGTTAAATTAACATATCATAATATTTATATTATTTTCTAGTATTAAAGTTGATACCTTTTTAGCATAATTAGCTCTCCTTTTGCCAATAATAAGTAAAGTTAACATCTTTATGTTTAATTATATTTATATTTTGATTAGTTAAGTTTAATAAAGTCAACTAATTATTTAATAAACATGTTACTTTTCATTTAGTAATGATTTATTTAAGAGTTTAATTCCTAAATGTTTAATTTACATCTTATTTTATACTTTAATTATTTATTTAAAACTTAAAGCACGTACTATTATATAATTTATACATATTTTGGATTATATATGCGATGAGATGTGATACTTTTCTTTGAATAAGTTTTACTAGATTGAATATTGTTTATGAATGAGCATTAGCTTGGTTATTGAATGCTTTAGACTCTACGTTTGCTTGAGATACTAAGATAATACTTAACATTGCTAAGAAAATCATAAGCATTCATATACATTGAAGTATGCCAAGAAGCTTTTAGTTTTTATATAGCTCAACCGATTTTTCCAATAGAATCATAGTTTCCTCTAAATGGTTAAGTGCATTGGGTTTCCTTGAAAATATATCTTATAGGTCATATTTAATGTATACTATTGTATTATATTATTAATTAGTATTCGGATTGAAATTGTCTGGTTTGGTTTGAACTGAATAGAATACTTTATTAATTAGTATCCGAACTGAAATTGTTTGGACTAAATTGAATAGAACAAATTAGTGTTATATTATGTTAGGTGCAGTTCCAAACTAAAATCTTGAATAGTTATATTATATTTAATATATAATGAATTGAACTATTTTTTATTATTTAATATATATATATATTGTTATAATATCATTCAAAATTTATATTATATTAGATAAAAAATTTAATTTTAATATTTTTCTTCAAAAATAAAATCTTAATATAGGGTCGTTATTATTGTTATTATTATTATTATTATTATTATTATTATTATTATTATTATTATTATTTGCGTTAATAGCTTCGTAAGTCTTTAAATTACATATATATTTACACTTGGGTTTTTAAATTTTTTTTTCTTTCTAATTTTCATCACTAAATCATATTATATATAAATAACACTTTGGTAATTTTTCAATATTATCATCAATTTATTGACTCTTTACATATTTTTTTACACATATTTCTTTTTTAGAATTAATAACGGGAGCAATTAGTATCATTTTACATAAGTAAGGTGCGACTTATAATTAATGTATTGTCTTTCTTAGAGTCAATTAGTCGACAACAAACTAACAGAATATTAAGAAGGACCAAAGTGATACTTTTATAATGTAGTTTAAGGACAAAAATGAAAAAATGAAAAAATACCTTAGGGATCAATGTGTAAATGAATGTGTGATTTAAAACTCTATAAAGTTATTAACTTTTCTATTTTTGGGTGTTCGCAAAAGGAAGAAAGCATTCAGCTTGTTGGATTGAATTTCTAACTGAAATATGCCATTAAATTTTTGCTAGCAATATTAATACATTGTGAAGTAATATCTTGCGTCAAAAAAGATAAAAGGAAGAATATATTAGTACCAAAGAAGTTGAAAATAAAATAAAAAGTTAAAGAGTATCAATCTCAAGGGCAGCTGGAAAATTAATATAGGTCTTTGATACCTGCGTCTAAATTAAATGAATTTAGGATAATTTTCCATGACACTCAAATTTCATTTTTGTTTCAATCTAAATTATTTAACATAAAAGTGATCAATTTACCTTATTTACTATAATATACAATAATTTAAAAAATAAGGAAAAAATTCAAATTTAAAAAATTTGTTTGACAGTGTTGTTAGATTATAAAGAATCTTATAATAAAATAATATAAAGTATTATATGTAAACAACAAGAGGGTTAAGAAGTGTCAAATTTTAAAAAATATATAGGTTGACTAACATTTGACTAACACAGACCGCTCAATTGAAATATAAAAGGTTAAATTGCAATTTTAAAAAATAAAGGGGTTATTCTGCAAAAGCATCAAAATGCAGGGGCTACTTTCAAAATTTCCCACGAATTTAAGTCGAAAATGCGGCTTATCCATTAAAAATAAGTTGCCTTTAGGCGACATCATACTGACTTGAAAATGTTCAAAGTAACAAGATGATAAATATAAACTGTTTAAATGTTAAACAAAATTGCTAATGTGTTTTTTCTTCAGTTTCCTCCACAATAAATGGTGGCTTATAACTCTTTACAAATCATTTAATGAAACAGATCATTTTGAAATAGAATAGAAAGTTATTTGTTGGAGGTAATGCTTTTCCTAAATATTTTGAAATGTTGGACAAAGTTAAGGATTTTTAAAGTTGCATTCGGATTTTGATTAATTTAATTTTTAAACTCATTCGTCTTTAAAATATAATTCCATAATAAAATGGATTTATCTTAATTTTAATTTTTTTAAGAATTAAACTGGTATATCACTTCATTAAATAGGTCATTTGAGGAATAAATTGGAAACAAAGCTGTTCTAATATCATGTCTACATAAAAACAATATATACACATACTTTTTCACATTTACCACTTTGGTTGTTTTAAAAAATTGTTATATGTTAATCAATAATTAATGGTCATCAAATTTATTACGTTACATGTGTGTGTTGAAAAAGTGTTACATTTTCAATACAAACCTTCTTATAGTTAACTAATACTCCAAAACAAAATTCAAAAATTATAATGGAAAATCAGTGAAAAGGGGCAAAATAATTTAGGTAATTCGATGTAATGTTTAGGCTCAACCCTTATTCAATTTTTTTGGCTTGTTTTCTGTATTATTATTATTTTATTCGAAAATTACCATTATACCTTTAATAGTGAAATACATGAAATAATTATTTTAGCCACTTCGTCGTTCTGCGAAGCAAAACTCGAAGAACTGTATTTTCTCTCTCAAGCTACCATACCAAACTCCTGAATTCCATTAATTGCGAATTTCATTTGCCGTCACCGTTGCCTTCGCGAATCCATCATATACTTTGGGTATTCTCTTTTGTGAATCGTAGTTGCCTTTACAAGGTTAGTTTTCTCATTTGCTGTATTTGGTATTTGGGTTTTTGAATTTTAAGGTTTTTTTGGTTTATCATTGTGGAGTATGTGTATGCACGCATTTGTTAGGTTAACCATAAGTCCGTTATGAGTTTGTTATTTTATAAGGGTTTAGGATTTTAAGTTCCGTTGCTTTTTTTTTCCTTTATATATATATATATATATATATATATATTTTAGGATGGGGTGGGTTTTATTTTATAAGGGTTTAGAATTTAAGTTCTGAGTTTTTTTTCTTCATGGGTTATTGCTTAATTTAGGGTGTCAAGATGGGTTATGGTTCGGGTTTGGGTGTTTAATGATAGGGATGGTGTTATTATTTTATTTTGTTTGTACATAGTAGGGTATGAAAGATGTGAAAGTAACTATTGTCACATTGATTTTTATAAAATTCGAGAATAGCAAAATTCTTTGTCTTATATGCCAAGCTGAGGTTGTGCCTATGGCGTGATTCGATAGTGCACTTTGTCTAGTATCGAACACTTATGATATACTTTGGCATATTGTCAAATCTCTTCTTCTACTACCAGAGTACAAATGGGTATTCCTATAGGTGTGATGAAGTTCTTCAACAATGACGAAGTTAAGCAGTTTAATTGTATATACATTATGTTAATATAAATGAGGCCTACTTTATATTTAACATCCTATAATATGTAATTTTAATAGGAAATGGAATCCATCAAGTTTGGTAAGACTTTAAAGTACCCTGAAGCAAAAGATGAACATGTTTGCATAACGAACAAGATGACATTATTCAAGGCTGTGGATGAGATAAAGGGCAAAAGATGGAAGATAATTGTTTCAAACAATTTCTCAAGTTGGACAATGTAAACTTTTCTACTGGTATTGTTCATCACTTACATAGAAGCCAAACCCATATCTTTGGTAAAAAAAAACATGTCGAATTAAATTTTTGAGGCAAAATAGCACAATTCAGTAAAAAGGAGTTTGTTCTTATCATTGGATTGAAGATGAGTCCAGTTCCAAAGAGAAAGACAACCCTTTCATTTGATAGAATACAAGACGACTATTTTAACAATATGGATATGATCGCAAATGCCATGGTGAAGGATGTTTTCACTTATACAATGGAGTACATGGAAGGCGATGACATGGTGAAGTTTTCATTACTTTATCTCCTTAAGTGTGGTCTTATTGGGAAAAAGGTCATGCCTGATGAACACTTAAAAGTGTATATTTATTATAGTTTAAATTATCATTATACACTTAAAAGTATCATTAATTCTTCTAATTTATGCAATTTCTTTAAATTTAAGTTTAAAAGTAAAAATAAATTGAAATATGTGTTTTGATACAGGGTTAATAAAATGGATGTATCTCTCAATGCAATGGAAAGATAACTTAATGCACTACAACATTGTAGTTATCAACAAAGTCCAGTTCAGAAGTTTAGTGGGCCGTATTTAGGGCTAAAGCACAACTATTCTGCAATCGGAGGCCAGCCCAACAAGGGTCAGTATTTGGGCCGTATCTCACAAAATACTGGCCCAAATAATGTAATTCTTGATGTTCTGGATAGCTAAGACGTGCAGCTACAAGTTGTATGTTTTGACCAATGGAAGATTCTACCGAATTCGGTGCAATATGGACGGTGCAAGTGGGAAGACAAGCATGACATATATTTTCAAAGTTTACCTAACCATGTGTCTATTTTCATACAAGTCTTTTGGCATTTTGTATCCTTAATGATCTATAAATAGCAGCATTGAATACTCATTTAGGCATTTTGAATTGAGAGATCAGATCATACTCTTTGTATTGTTGTTTCTCTTGTTGTAATCTCCTTTGGTTCTTAGTAGAAATCATGTTTATTTTCTTCCTTCTTCCTTTCTTCTTTATTTCGTTCTTCTTTCTTATGAGTAACTAATCCTCATTTTGCTTGGGTGAAAGGGTGAAGCTCTTGGTTATGAAATAAGATTAGATTAATCTCTTTCTTGAGTTTTAATGTCTATATTATGAAATTGTTATTATATGTTTTGTATTTGTTTTCAATTAACTTAGAAACCTCCTTGTAAAATGGGGATCTTGATTCATTGTTGACAAGATATTGGCACAATGAATGCTTGAACCCATTTACATGTGTTGATGTTATTTGTTAATTAGAAGTAAATATAATACAAAGTATATATAACCACAAATGAATTTTAAATGTTATATTTTCCAATTGGAACCTCCGTTGTGCGTGGATTCTAATTGAGTTATAAAAATTAATCTTGTTCTTGTTTTATATACCAAGAGTGGATCCCAACCTTAGCAAATCCCTTCCATTTAAGAACAACTTGTATTAGTTTAATTTTTGTTACTAAATCATATTGTTTTATCTCTATTAATTTGTCTTCATTAGCTCCTTATGGATCGACGGACTCAGAGAATTTATTACTTGAGACAACCTACACTTGGGTTTGCAATCTATTTGTTGTAGCAAGTTTTTGGCCGTTGCGGGATCTTGTTTGAAGATCAAATTGATTGAGGTTTTTTTCTTTGAATAAACTTCACAAATCTGGTATACTCTTTTCCTTTTACTCAATTTACTTTTATGTATTTAATGGCTGGTTTTCTCATACCTACTTGTTGAATTTTTTATATCATGGAAGTCTAAGCCTCCTACCCATTGTTTATTTTCTTTACCATCTTGGAAGGCTGAGCCTCCACTCTCTTGTTTGTGTTAAATTTTTTTATCTTGGAAGGCTGAGCCTCCTCTCCGTTGTATATTTATTTATGTACTTTTATTTTCTTATTTATGCTTAATTGGTATCGTGATGAAAATTCTGGTCGCTTAGTTAAAACTAATTTCGGTACTTTGCATATTGATTTATTTGAATCATTTCCACAGTCACACACATTTGACACAATGGCTGAAAGTGAAAGTATACATGATGAACATGAAAATCAACCGCGAACCATGCGTGAATATTTGCAACCACCTAGAAATTCTAGTCCATCAGGTTTTATCTTTCCACTTAATGCTAATAACTTTAAATTTAAACCGGGTATGATTTCATTACTTCCTAATTTTCATGGCTTAGAATCTGAAAGTCCGTATTTGCATCTTAAAGAATTTGAGGAAGTGTGTGCCACATTTAATGATCAAAATTGCACCGAAGAAATTGTTAAACTTAAATTGTTTCCTTTTTCTTTAAAAGATAAATAAAAACTTGGCTTAACTCTTTGAAATCAAGGTCAATTGGTACATGGCAAGAAATGCAAAGTGAGTTTTTAAAGAAATTTTTTCCAACACATAAAACCAATGCTTTCAAAAGACAAATCCAAAATTTTTTCCAAAACTCAAATGAAGCATATTTTCAAAGTTGGGAACGTTTTAAAGATTTATTAAATTCTTGTCCACATCATGGTTTTAAAAAATGGCGCACTATAAGTTTCTTTTATGAAGGTTTAACACTTGAAACGAAACAATTTTTGGAAACAATGTGCAATGGTGAATTTCTTGATAAAGAACCTAATGATGCTTTAGAGTATTTAGACCACTTGGCTGAAAATTTTCAATCTTGGCATGGTACTAATTCTTCTGAAAATTCAATTAGATCTAATCTTGCAAATGCTAAAGGAAAATATCACCTTAGTCAAGAAGAAGATTTAAATGCTAGGTTTGCTACTTTAGCTAGAAAGATTGAAGCCATGGAATTAGGAAAAATAAAAGAAATCAAATCTGTGCAAAAAGAAGAAATTTGTGGTATTTGTGATGATTTAGGGCACTCAACAAATGAATGTCCAAAAATTCCTGTTTTTAAAGAAGTTGTACATGAACAAGTAAATGCTATGAATAATTTTAAAAAGCCATTTACATCTTCCTTTTCAGATTCATACAATCCGGGATGGATAATCATCCAAATTTCAGTTGGAGGAATGATAATAGTGCCAACACTATGCCTTCTCAAGGTACATCAAATTTTCCTCCTTATGCATCATCGCGTTCAAGGAATTTGTAAGAGACAATGCAAGCTTTTATTCAAGGCCAAACAACCATCAACAATCAAACTTCACAAGCTATCAATGAGATCAAAAGCACAATTTCTGCTTTAGCGCAAGTTTGCATACTCGAAAGGTAAGTTTCTGCTCAACCTCAACCTAATCCCGCTAATCAATGTCATGTTTCCATTTCAAGTGAGAGCCAACCTAAAGATGTCAATTCTATCACAACTCTTGAAGTGGAAAAGTCATAGACAAAACCATTCATTCCAAAGATCACACGCATGGCAGAACCAAAGGGCAATGGTAAGGATGACGGTAAGCATGATAAACTTGAACTGTTCTTAAGGATAAAACCTATTTTCTGCACCTTTTCCTCAAAGATTAGAGCCAATTAAAAATATAAATAAAAATTCTGAAATCTTTGAAGTTTTGCAGCAAGTAAAGGTTAATATTCCTTTGTTGGATGCAATAAAACAAATTCCATCTTATGCCAAATTTTTGAAAGATTTGTGCACCAAAAGGAAGTTGCATGTACAAAGAAAGCATTTTAAGCGAAAATGTGAGTTCCATCATCCAACAAAACACCCCACCTAAGTATAAAGATCACGGTTGTCCAACAATTACATGTGTAATTGGAAATACTAAGGTGGAGCGTGTTTTACTTGATCTTGGTGCAAGTGTTAATCTTTTACCCTTTTACGTTTATGGCGGTTAGGATTGGGAGAATTGAAACCTACAGCACACTTCAACTTGCCGATCGTTCGGTGAAAATTCCAAGAGGAATTGTTGAGGATGTTCTTGTTCAAATTGATAAATTCTACTATCCTGTGGATTTTATAGTTTTGGATACACCTCCAGTTTTAAATTCCAAACCTCAAATACTTGTAATTTTAGGACGTCCATTTCTTGCTACTTCAAATGCTATAATCAATTGTAGAAATGGAATTTTAAAACTTTCTTTTGGTAATATGACTTTGGAAATGAATATGTTTAATATTTGCAAACAACCTAGAGATAATAGTGATATGCATGAAGTGGATTTTATTGATGAAGTTGTGCATGAACAATTTATCTCTACTCTTCCATCGATCCCTTAGAAGCATGTTTAATTATGTCAAATGAGTTTGCATCCAATACCAATCCTGAAATATCACATATGGTTTCTTTGTTGAATGCATTTCAGGAACCAAAAGCAAGTGGCTGGAGACCAAGATTTGAAGAACTGCCACTGCAGTTCAACATCTCCTTACCTTCAAATGTACAACCACCAAAGCTTGACTTGAAGCCATTGCCATCGATCTGAAATACTCCTTCGGGTGAAAATGAAACCTTCCGGTAATAATTTCTTCCAAACTTGACACACTTGAAGGTAAGTTGATACAAACTTTGAAAATCCATAAAATGCATTAGGATGGACAATAGTGATTTAAAGGGAATTAATCCTCTTATTTGCACACACAAAATTTATTTAGAGGAAAATGCTAAACCTTCTAGAGAAATCGTGAGACTTAATCCTAATATGAAAGAGGTAGTGAGAAATGAAGTCATTAAACTTTTAGATAATGAAATCATTTATCCTATTTCGATAGTAAAAGGGTAAGTCCTACACAAGTTGTACCTAAGAAACTGAGTCACCGTAGTAAAAATGAAAATAATGAGTTAATTCCAACTAGATCTTGGTTGGCGATGTGCATTGACTATAGAAAACTTAACTCAATGACTAGGAAAGATCATTTCCTTTACCTTTCATGGATCAAATCTTAGAAAGGGTTCGGGACATAAATTCTACTTGTTTTCTAGATGGGTATTCAGGTATAACCAAATTGCAATCGCACCAGATCAGAGAAGACTACATTCACATGTCCATTTGGCACTTTTGCATATCGTAGGATGCCTTTTGGATTGTGTAATGCACCTGCTACATTTCAAAGATGCATGCTTAGTATTTTTAGTGATATGGTTGAGCGTATTCTTGAAGTTTTCATGGATGATTTTTACGTGTTTGGTGACTCGTTTGATGATTGCTTATCTAACTTGAAAAAGTTTTGGCAGTGTGAAGAGAAGAATCTTGTGCTCATTGGGAAAAATGCCATTTCATGGTAACAAATGGTATTGTACTTGGTCATATTGTTTCATCAAAAGGAATCGAGGTAGATAAATCTAAAATTGAGTTGATTTCTAACTTGCCAACACCAAAATCTATTAAAGATATTAGATCATTTTGGGACATCTTGGTTTTATAGAAGGTTTATTAAAGATTTTAGTACAATATCTAGACCCTTGAGTAACCTTCTATCAAAAGATATAATTTTTGAATGGACCGAAAATTGTGAAAAAGCTTTTGTTCAACTTAAAACCATGCTTACGCTCCTATCATGCAACCCCTAATTGGTCTTTACCTTTGAAATTATGTGTGATGCAAGCGATTATGCTCTTGAGCGGTGTTAGGACAAAGGAAAGATAAGAAACCATATGTCATTTACTATGCAAGTAGAACCTTAAATAGTGCCCAATTGAATTATTCTACTGAAAAAATTGCTTGCGTAGTATTTGCATTGGACAAATTCAGATCTTATCTTGTTGGCTCACCAATTGTTGTCTTTAGTGATCATGCAGCTTTGAAATATCTTTTCTCTAAGAAAGATGCCAAACCTCGATTGATTAGGTGGATTCTTTTACTTCAAGAATTTTCTATCACCATTCGAGATAAAAGGGAGTTGAAAATGTTATGGTGATCATTTATCAAGACTTATTTGTGATGAAACCTTTTACTCGCACGATTAATGACACTTTTCAGATGAGCAACTTTTAGTATTTCAAACTTACCATGGTTTCTTGACATTGCCAATTTTCTTGTCACAGGTCAAATCCCAAAATTACGGACTTCATGAGACAAAGAAAGTTTTTAAGGGTGAAAAACTTTTCTTTGGATGACCCTATCTGTTTAAGAATCTTTTCGTCGGATATTTCGTAGATGTGTAGCCGACAATGAGGTAAGTAGCATTATCAATTTTGTCATTGAAGCATGTGGAGGTCATTTTTCTTGAAAGCGGTGCAAAAATATTGCGGTCGCGGATTTTATTGGCTTTATTCAAAGATACGCATGCATTTTGCAAAACATGTGATAATTGTCAAAGATTGGGATCCATTTCAAAAGAAACATGATGCCATTAAATCCCATTCTTTTTATTGAAATTTTTGATTGTTGGGGTATAGATTTCATGGGACCATTTCCATCATCATTTGGTTTTGTATATATTGGTAGCAATAGATTATGTTTCAAAATGGATAGAGGCAATTCCAACACGAAATAATGATCACAAAACAGTGATTAAATTTTTGAAAGAACATATTTTAAGTCGTTTTGGAATTTCTCGAGCCATTTTAAGTGATGGGGAACACATTTAAATAGGCCATTTGAATCTTTAATGAAAAATATGAAATTACACACAAAGTTACCACCCCTTATCACCCTCGGTCAAATGGACAAGTAGAACTTGCGAATAGGGAGATAAAATAAATTTTAGAAAAAGCGGTGAGTCCAATCGTAAGATTGGTCTTTGAGACTAAACGATACACTTTGGTATCGAGCTACTTTTAAAACTTCATTAGGTATGTCTCCCTATAGGCTAGTCTATGGAAAACCACATCATTTACACGTGGAACTTGAACATAAAGCTTCTTGGGCCATTAAAGTTTTCAATTCAAACCTTGATGATGCTTGCAATTTACGAAAATTACAATTAAGTGAACTTGAAGAATTGAGAAATGATGCATATGAGAATTCAAAAATTCAAAAAGCTAGAACCAAAGCTTTTCATGATAAAAGAATTTTAAGAAAAACATTTGATGTTGGTCAAAAGGTTACGCTTTATAACTCTGGCTTCACATATTTCACGGAAAATTAAGATCAAGGTGGAGCGGTCCATTCATTGTTAAACATGTGTATGCTTATGGGGCCATCGACATAGAGAACCCTAAAAATGGTACTGTTTTTAAGGTAAATGGACAAAGACTCAAACCATTTTTAGATAATCATGTTTTTGATAAAGAATTAATTCCACTTTCTGACCCTTGCTATGAAAATAATAGTCAATCAATGTAAATATTTGTTTTCCTTTTAACTTTCCTTTTAAATTCTTCCCGGTTAAGTGGCGGATAACGGTTTTCAAGTGATTTTCAAATCGGTTTATTTTCAGTTTCCCATAATAAGCGATCCCTTTTCTCCTTACAATGGATGTCACTCTTACAAATTTGAGAAAATATTTTCCTTTCCTTCCTCACAATGCTCTAATAAAAATTTATAAAGCCGTGTGCAAGATTACGATTGTTAATGGATAAAGGCATGCACGGAGATATCTATTGGATAATTGAAGCAAAGGTCCGATTAGCTGGTGAATCTTCAGATTCGTTTGTTTCGTACATGCACAGGATGGGTAAGAGTTCATATTCTAAAAGGAGAAAAGCAAAAGAATGCAAGTTTGTCCAAATGTGCCCGATGGACTTACAATGGCGATGTCGTTCTTTAGGAATGGTTTCCATTAATCGAGAAGATAAAATAAACTTTATTAAGGATGGGGAGTAAAGTCATTGGATGATATCTTATTGACTCTTGAGGCGCATCCTTGTGGAGTTGTACATCGTGAACTTCTTAATTTGTGGCATCTTTTCAAGGATGAACAACAGCCATAGTCTTGGGAATCGACTTTAAACGACCCTTTGCCAATTTATAAGAAAATTGGATGGGAAACATATCCTCGACTCATAGAAGCGTTTAAGCCGTTCTTGGGCGTAAAACGAGAGGAAGATGTGAGTCCAATCACAACTACATGCATGTCATTATTTTGTTTAAAAAAAAAGTTTTTTAAAATGTCAACGTTAATACTTTCTACCTATATAGGTATCATCATTGCATTTTCCATTATTGCATGGTCTCTTTGCCCTATTTAAACACATCCATTTTCCTCATTAGCATCCAAATCCTAGTCATTGAAGGTGAGATGGAGGGAGTTTCGTTTGTCGATTCACACATATTTGTGTATTTTGTGGATCAAGTCAGGAAAGATAAAGAGTTTCTAAAAGCGGCACACCCCGGTCAAGTACTCGTGAGAAAAGATTCATTTAGTATTTGGGGAGGTAGTCTTGGTTTAATGGGGTATCATTAGCTGCACATGTAGGAGAAAGCAAGGTCTTAGGTATCATTCCTAAAGCCTTAATGCAACCAATATCAGGGATGGCGGTTGGAGCGGAAATACAAGTCTCAACCATGCATAAAAGAATATCTAAAATGCTTGAAAAATCGATGCATTCATTGCTTTACACGTGGCTATGGTACTTTGGAAGAAATTTTTCAAATGCTCTCTTGGTCAACTGAACATCCATCGTAAACCCATAGGTTTGTTGAATGTTAATAATTTTTGATGGTTTGTTATCTTTTCTTAATCATGTTGTGGAGCGAATTTTATCTCTCATTCGGCCGACAACTCCTTGTTTACGCCTCATTTGTTGGAGCTAATTGATAAACTACAAGCGTTTAGTACATGCACGATCCATGTGGCTCGTTAGATTGGTCGAACAAGGTAGTAAGAAGCCGAGTTTGATCGACACTCGGTTTATAACTTCCTTATCCTTTGGTTTTACTTACGGCATTTTATTTTCACTTGGTGTTTGTCGAGGTTCTCTTTTTAATAAATGTTGCATCGGTAACTTCTTCTTCCCTTTTTCTAGTTATATTTAACCATTGAGGACAATGTTGAAATCTGATTGGGGTGAGTTTCTTAAAAAAATAAAAAAATAAAAAAATTAAATAACTAACTAACTAATTTGTGTATAAGAGTAAGGAGTAATTTTACTCTTGAGGCATCTAGGAGGAGGTTATTATTTTGTCTTGATTTGTAGAAGTAACAAAGTTTTATCATTTAATTCTCTTTGAAAAATTCAAGTATATTTAGTACATATTGATAAACTTTCTTTCACACACACACTCATACATATTATTGTGGGTTGTGAAATGTTATAATAATTTTATTTCTTTGCTTTGCTAAAGAGAATGACCAAGGAAAGGGGTAGTTTAATTATAATCACAAAAAAAAAATCATGGATAAAGTTTGATTTTGTAACCTCCTTAGCTTTGAGCTGGGTGTCTTAACACCTAATACCCTATGACTAACTAGTTTGGGAGTTATTGGTCTAAAGCTTGATCAAAGGTGAAGGAGAAAGTTTAAGGGAATCAAACATTGCATTTGTCTACAAAAATAAATAAGTATCTCAACCCGAGTATTAAGCTCGTAGGGTGTCTTAACACCTAATGCCCTAAGACCAACTGGTTTGGGAGTCATTAGGCTTCGTTACATGGGTTAAAGATGTATATTATTGCTTTATTTTAAAAAAATATTGATGAATAAATAAATGACCCAAGGAAGTAACCTTAACAAAGCATTAAAATTGATTTTGCTCTTTTCATAACTAGCTCCATATATATGTGAAAATGAGCACCAAAGAAAGTTTAACAATATCTTAAAAATAAATAGATAAGTGAGAGTTTATTTTTTGAATTGGTCGAAGGAAGAAAATGGTGATTAACTTTGTGAACTTTACTTATCGGTGGCGCTTGTTTTACTAGAGACTAGTAATAAGCTGGTTGGAGGTTGTGATGAACACTTAAAAGTGTATATTTATTATAGTTTAAATTATCATTATACACTTAAAAGTATCATTAATTCTTCTAATTTATGCAATTTCTTTAAATTTAAGTTTAAAAGTAAAAATAAATTGAAATATGTGTTTTGATACAGGGTTAATAAAATGGATGTACCTCTCAATCTAGAAGGACAATTAAGATGATTATTATTGCAATGGAAAGATAACTTAATGCACTACAACATTGTAGTTATCAACAAAGTCCAGTTCAGAAGTTTAGTGGACCGTATTTAGGGCTAAAGCACAACTATTCTGCATTCGGAGGCCAGTCCAACAAGGGTCAGTATTTGGGCCGTATCTCACAAAATATTGGCCCAAATAATGTAATTCTTGATGCTCTGGACAGCTAAGACGTGCAGCTACAAGTTGTATGTTTTGACCAATGGAAGATTCTACCGAATTCGGTGCGATATGGACGGTACAAGTGGGAAGACAAGCATGACATATATTTTCAAAGTTTACCTAACCATGTGTCTATTTTCATACAAGTCTTTTGGCATTTTGTATCCTTAATGATCTATAAATAGCAGCATTGAATACTCATTTAGGCATTCTGAATTGAGAGATCAGATCATACTCTTTGTATTGTTGTTTCTCTTGTTGTAATCTCCTTTTGTTCTTAGTAGAAATCATGTTTATTTTCTTCCTTCTTCCTTCTTCCTTTCTTCTTTATTTCTTTCTTCTTTCTTATGAGTAACTAATCCTCATTTTGCTTGGGTGAAAGGGTGAAGCTCTTGGTTATGAAATAAGATTAGATTAATCTCTTTCTTGAGTTTTAATGTCTATATTATGAAATTGTTATTATATGTTTTGTATTTGTTTTCAATTAACTTAGAAACCTCCTTGTAAAATGGGGATCTTGATTCATTGTTGACAAGATATTGGCACAATGAATGCTTGAACTCATTTACATGTGTTGATGTTATTTGTTAATTAGAAGTAAATATAATACAAAGTATATATAACCACAAATGAATTTTAAATGTTATATTTTCCAATTGGAACCTCCGTTGTGCGTGGATTCTAATTGAGTTATAAAAATTAATCTTGTTCTTGTTTTATATACCAAGAGTGGATCCCCTAACCTTAGTAAATCCCTTCCATTTAAGAACAACTTGTGTTAGTTTAATTTTTGTTGCTAAATCATATTGTTTTATCTCTATTAATTTGTCTTCATTAGCTCCTTGTGGATCGACTTCGGACTCCCGAGAATTTATTACTTGAGACAACCTACACTTGGGTTTGCAATCTATTTGTTGTAGCAATGCCCAAGTAGATAATGATCCCCCCTCTATTGTAGATGACCTCGAATACTTTAACAGTTATTCATGAGAGAAGTGTCATGGGTTGCCATCATATCCTCACAATAGAAGGCTTTGGAAAAAGCTAATAAGTCTGGTACTTATAGTGTTGGAGGGTTTCCAATTGCTTTTTCAATTATTACATTTTTGCATCTAACTATATTTTGGATATATATATATATATATATATATATTTTTCTAATATATTTGATCTTTTTTTAAGGTTTTGGGAGATGAAACAATCCCTAAATTGGGTAGAATTGCTACAACTAAATTAGATGAGGTGTCTTTCCCTTGCATTCTTAAAAGGTCAGCCAACTCCATGCCTAACTATGACGAACTGAAGGATCAAATATTTAAGAATATAAAGATAAGTAACTCATGAAACTTATTTATTTGCATTATTAATTCTATATATACATTATATTACTAGCTATATGAAAATATATTCACTCGGACAGTATGATAAGGTTGCCATATTAGAGCCCACAACAAATGAAGAATTTGTTTGCGTTAAAGAAAATATGCTCACACTAATAGTGGCGAAGGACATGACGATGGTGATCATCATGTTGATCATGATGATGGTGATGATCCAGAACCACCAATGAAAAAGCCTTGTACGGACAACAATTAAAACCTCCATGATCATAACCATGATCATAATCATTTTCATTATAGTCCACCACAGTTTCCTTCTAAAATGCTAACAACTTTGAACCTTCAATATTCAGTAAGGTAAGTATACTATGTAACTTAAACTTTCAAAATATGGATTACATACAGATTGTTTACCTTATCTCCTTGTATATATATATAGATTGATCTAATTTAGTCGAGTGTTGAATGGTTGAAGAAAGAATTTCATCATAATAAAAATGACGCCAATGGTGAGCTTATGAGCATGAATGATACTCTTGAAGTTATCCTTAGTCTTCAGATCAATCACAAAACACAAGAGAAGGTTAATATTTTACATTTAATTTACAATTTTACTTTTACATTATATATTTCACTTAATTAATTGATTTTGTGGTTGTTTGCCATGTCATTTAGTCTTGGAGGATAATAATAATAATAATAAATTTTATTATTATTATTATTTTAATACCAACTTAGTTGGGATGTCTTTTCCTGTCTATCCAACAAATAACTTTTATTATTATTATTATTATTATTATTATTGATTGGATGGAGATTATGGTTCTAGATAGAGAAGCTCTGACTTCTCTCTAGCTTCAGCAGTACTGCCATCCTCACCGAACTTTGTAGCTATGGTGGAACGTTGTGAGGTTGCAGGGGGTCGCTGATGGATCGCGATCTGGTTTGCTTCAATGAAGATTTATGGAAATCATAGGTTCATTGGAGCTGGGATCATGAATTTCAGTAAGCTACTAGGTCCGCTGGATCGATCTCACACGCGCCCTGTGATTACTGCTGCCCTGGATACTACTCGCTGGTTTCGCCGTGGGGTCGTCGTGAGTTCGCGATCAAAGCCTCTGCTCTGTCTTTGTCGAGTTACAATAGGCCCGTGCTAGTTTCATGGAGCTACAACTAAAGAGGATTTGACCTCGTGGATTTGTTTGTGAGCTTTGATTGCAGTTTAGTGCTTCAGCTATGGTGGGTTTGGTCTCCATGGAAGAGGTTCTTCAGCTTACATTCGTGAATACCGCCAATTGGAGATCGGGCTATTGTATTTGCTGACTAGACTAGTCAATTATTTCTAAGGTTTGTTTGATAATCAATTGGAACTAATTGCGGGTTTGAGCAGTGCATTTGGCCTTAATGTTGTGAATTCTTAAACTATCTTTGGTTTGTTTTGTGGCATAGTGCCATGTTCTTGTATTTGTGGTTATTGCAAATTGGGATTGGAATAGGTTGGAGCTGAGATTCTGCTACGGTACTTGTGGGAATTTGTTATTGGGATTGTGTAGCTTTCTTTGTAATTGATGCTTTGGGTTTGTGGCTGTCCGGTTGGATTAACAATTGACGTGTCTATTCTGTGATACCTTGTACATTTTTCTTGGTGTGATAAGGTTGGGTTGCATACTAAATTCTTGTATGTTTTAGACTCTGTTGTGGGCTTGTTTTATTGGCTTGCGCTTGACGTGTTACTGATTTCTGTATTTGGAATTGATTTCTGTACTTAATATTAAACTTGTATATTTGTGGACGTCCGGTTTCATTGTATGAAACTATGGAATCTGTTTTGGGATTTCTGAAATTGTTATGGCCCTTTATGTTTTAGACTGGAATTGCCTGGCTGGATTGGATAATATTGTTGGAGATCAAGCTCTAGGAACCAATATTGCACAAATCGGTGACAATTGTAAGATAGTACCTAAGCAAGGTATTGAGGCAATGCCTATGCAAGTCACTTCAAATAAGCAAGTGCCTATACAGAGTATTGCAAAGCAACCTTCATTCGTAGATATAGTTAATGGTACTCCATTAGAGACTAACAATAACAAGAAGGTTTCTAAACAACTTTTCTTTGCAGCTGTTTTAAATAGTTCATTATGGTCAAGGGGATAGTAAGATTCAACCTCTCAAACTGTGCTAACTCATAAAGGCAATGTTGTCTCTGTTCGTGTAAATGGCGATGATTATCAAGAGAGAATTGCTCTTTGTTAGTTTTCTTTGATAGCCTGACTCATTCTATCTAAAGGGGATAAACCTTTGAAGTTTGAGGACTTACGTTTAAAACTCCAAAGCATTTGGAAGCTAGATAATTGGCATCTGGTTTCTCTTGGAAGGGGTTGCTTTCAGGTTCTTTTAGATTTTCCAAAGGACAGGCAAAGAGTATGGTCTTATGAAGTCTTAAATTTGAAACCAGGAATTGTTTGGCTACAAGCTTAGGTAAAAAACTTTAATCCAGCAACTCAAAGATTGACAAATGCTCAAATTTCAGTTAGGCTATATAATCTCAGTTGGGAGTTCTGGCATTCTCCAATACTCACGGACCTCGCAAGAGGCATTGGTATGCCTTTGAGGATTGATAACACTATGCTTATAGGAAATTAAGGTCATTTTGCTCAAGATTTAGTTGATGTGGATTTAGCTATATTTGTCCCAGAAAAACTACCATTGGAAATGACAGACGACTATATTGAAGTGGATTTATACTTTGAATTGTTTATGAATTTTTGTAATTCTTGTAACAGTGTTGTCCACTCAGTGGCTAAATGCAAGTCAGTCATTGGAAAGACTCCTCTTAAAGTTGGCTCTCATGGCAAAGAAAAAGAGAATAAAGCTCCAGGCTTGACTCAGGTGCACAAATTGAAGCAGGCACCTCCTCTCCATGTGGAGTCGACTACACTCTTTGTGCCTACTACCAATACCTTTGAGGTATTGAATACTGACGTGCCACCCACTCTTATAGAGGAAATAGACCATCATCAAGCTATTTTTAATATGGCTAACACTCATACAGAAATAGGCATTGGTGTTCGATCAACTTCTTCGGATCTAGGTGCTGCTCCAAACAGAACTGACTTCAATACCGACGTGGGTAAAAGTGTTTATACCATATTACGGTTCCACGCCAGGTCACATCATGGGCAGACGCTTTTGACGATTCAGATGATGTAGATAATATTGTCGAAGATGAGTGATCGCTTTTGCAAGGTGAAGACTCTTTAAAACCTTCATAGGATTTCAATGGTACCTCATATGTGGGTCAATATTCAAATTCTATGGCCATGGTTCCGTTTGATTCTTCAGGTTCACTTACCGCAGCTCAGCCAAATTTGAATTTGGTTGCTTTGCATCCGTCAGTCTCGAAAACTACTAATCAGAATTTATGGAATGTAGTTAAAAAAAAACTAGGTCGAACAAAAAAAGGAGAGACAGCTAGAAGACTGCAGCTATCGACAGCGGGAATGTGACTAACTAAGCCTTTTACATGGGCTTCTCAACATACTACTCACTGATTTTTATTATCTTTATACTACTTCTGATAGCAGCTGGGTTTTTTTTGTCTATCTTTCCTACCTTTACCTTTCTAATTTTATCTTCAATAAAATTGGCTTAGGTTTTTTAGATGGTTTGGAGTTGATTGTATGACTCCCTGACTACTTTAATAGTTTAAATTATATCTTTCAGATTATTATTATTATTATTATTATTCCTAGTCAAGATGAAGTCATGACCAGTGAAGATAATTTAGAGAATCTGGAGGTATTGTAGTCACATGTTCAAGAGGAGCAACATAGAAGCAATGAAGGGAATTGAAGGTGTTCCAGCCACCACAATCCGAAGAGAATATTAAAGAAGAGCAACATCTATTGAATAAATCACAACAACCTGAAGATGTTGATCAAGTAAATTTTTAAAAAGAACTCAAAAAAAAAAAACTATTTTTTATGAAACTCAATGTAATGTGCTATTTCGTCAACGAAAAACAACTTTGTCTAATATGATGAAGCTACAAAAAGTAATTTGTGAAAGACAAATTGATATATTTAGTCCATAAATCATTGACAAAGTACTTCATCACTATCAACGAATTATGCTCTATGCTTATTAATTTTTTGAGTTTTGTTTTTTTATTACGGTATGCAGATTGACAACCAAATGGATTCCACTCTGAAGGAATTAGAACCAAAATAAGTTTTACTAATAAAAAACCTTAATGATTTTAACAATGGTTAATTACTTCATCAAGATGAACAACTCTGTTAAATATGACGAAGCAACAACAATCAGCTCATGACAAACGAATGAACATAATTAGTACATTCGTCATTAACGAAGTATTTTGTCATTGAAGATTTATTCTGTATGTTTATTAATTCTAGGTTTTGTTTTTTTATTAGGCCATGTACATGGATAGCCAAGTGGATTCCACTCGAAAAAACCAGAACCAATAAGTTTTTTTATTACTTTTAACAAAAGTTAGCTACTTCATCATGACAAATCTCGTTACATATGGCTTAATACATTTGTCTCTCACAAAGTATTTTGTCAGTGATGAGTTATGTCTTTTGTTTGTTTATTTTGAGTTTTCTTTGATGCATACAGATTGATAGCCAAGTGAAACTTCTAGGATATGATATTCTAGATACTAACATTTTGGGAATTGGCAAAAGGCTGAGCAAATTAGTTGGGAAAGTGAAGTCACCGTATATAGTCAATAAATCATTGCTTGAAAAATTAAAGAATACACTTCCTGTAGACAAATGCAATCCAATGAGGTCAATCCTTGTTCATGTGGCATCTGAATTAGATGAGTTTATGAATGAAGAAAATCCTGAATTGATTCAATTTGATTACGATAAAGTTGGTCTCAAATTTTTTCAAGACATGATTAATAGTGTTGAGTGGTTGAGAGATGAGGTTTCATTTTTTTTTTGTTAATTTTTTGTATTAACAAATTTACAGCATATCAATATCGCCCTTCACTATGCGTATTCATATGCGATTACATCCCACTTTATTTGAATCTTGTGTTGTTATATTGGATTCATTTTTTTGGACAAGGCTTTTCGCTAATGTTCATTTGTTCAATTTTTTTTTTCTTAATATAGGATCATTCAAATTTATATGATTCATGTCATTGCCCTTTTAGCCAATGCATGTGGGAAAATGGAAGGTCTTCAAATCATGGAGGAAGCGTAGGGGGAAGAAGGACCCGTGGTGCACAGATACGAGTCTGTTACAATATGCACAAGAGATTCATATCCTGATTCCACTAATGTTGTAGATGCTGACATTGTGAGTAAATGTGATATTATAATTATTATAAATTTTTTTTATACATTAACTAAAATCTAACTGAATTTTTTTTTTCAATGTAAAAATTTATATAGCTATGAATATTGTAAGGACATATTGGTTGTTGGGTCGCGTGGACATTAAAAATTGTGTTGTTGTGATGCGTGATTCATACATGTCAATTTCCAAAAATAATTCGGGAATTATCAAACCATTAGGAATTACCATATTTACTAAGGGGATGTCAGTTCAGAATTGAAAAAAAAAACAAGATGCATTACTTTAAGAAAACTCCACAACAAACGGTGTTGTAAGTTTTAAAACTTAGCTTCCATGCGTATTAACTTGCAAGTAATTGTACGCTAATGTTGTATGCTTTCTTTCTTTCTTTTTTTTTTTGGCAGTGGTGGTTGTGATATATTCATGATAAAATTTGTTAAACTTCTTATAACTTTCACACAAGATGACGTTCAATTCTTCAGACTTAAGTATGCTAAAAAAAATTCGCCAAGTAATTATCCATTTGACATTTGTATTTTAAAGGTCGATTGTAAATAACTTTTAAATTTTAGGTTGGTAAGAATCCTAATTGATTTTGTGTATTATTAATTTTTGCTTTATTATTATTATAATATGACTAGCAATACGAAATAAAGACAAAGTATTTTAAGAATGCACAAAATTTATTTTAATTAATATTATACAAAAAATCAATATAATAGTTTTAATTAATATACAGTTGCACAAAATGTATTAAATACAAAATTCGATAATGACGAACTTACTTGATAACAGATGAAGTCCAAAAAATATGATTTCATTTCTAATGAAGGAAAAAATGTGTCGTCTTTGGTAATATCGAATTGATTTGATACTAACGAAATCATTCATTTCGTGGGTGCCAAAAAGGGAACACTTGCTTCGTCACTACCAAATTAATTCGCTATTGTCGAAGTTACATACCTGTTCACATTACATGTCCATTCCTAATCAATCCATGCATGTCAATTCATATATCATACCGTATGTAGGACAATCCATGCATATCATTTCGTAAAGCACAATATTAATCAGTGCATTCATAAATAAATCAGTAAATAAATAAGCTAAAAGTACTTAATTTACTTTGGACCACCATTGATTCCACCTTTCTCAATCCTTTCAAATGGTTCCTTGCATTTGACTCAGTTGTGACCTATCTGGCTAATTTTTCTTCTGCTTGTGATTGAATGTGGTTTTTCCTTAGTCTACCAATATATATTCTCCTCATTTTAGATGGTAGTAGTACTCACATTTTAACTTCATTATTAACATCCCACTACACTGGATCTCCAACAAGATAAATTGATTCTGCATAGGCCGTACGTAGGGTCTCAGCATAGTACTAAGGAAACTTCATAGAATAAAAAGGTATATGTCTATGCATACAAGTGGCCATAGCATGAACACAAGGAATTTGATCCATCTCAAACTCTCTATATATACATGATTTACTGCCCAAATAAACTAAACCTTCTAGCTAGTTCCTGCATGATACTCTGGATTGATTAGGATTAATGAAAGAAACCACCATTCTAGATGCAATCTCACTTCACTTGTTTAGTTTAGCTTCTGTCTAATTGGTTAATTTTGCTTTCAAATCTACAGTACTTGTATGACGATCATAAAACCATTACTGTATTTTTTCATGGATAATATCCAATAGTGGAATTATGAGCATCTAACGTGCATCTCTAAAAATAGTATTCATGCACTCAATAATGTTTGTTGTCAAAATATTATACAGGTTAACACAACTTTGATCGAGCCCATTTTTCACCATCAATTCCTTGCAAGTACTAACAACCATTATTGAAACATTTCCTAACTTAGTCATGTAATATTTAAACTTTGATGGCAAATATGCCTTTGCTACCAAGTAAAATGGTGTGAGAATGACATCATTATGTGCAAATACTTTTGTTTTCAGATTCTAACTTATATGGTACATAAACAAATCGTGATGGTTGTTAGGTATACGACTTTCAAAGCATTATTAATTCCCTTGTGTTGATCCATCTCAAAAACTAAGTTTTCATTTTCCCCAATACATTCTTGAAACATTGAAAAAACCAAGTGTATGTAGATTCATTATTCTTGTTTCCAATGTTGAATGCAATTAGGAAAACTTGACTTTTACCTTCAACCACGGAAGTAATGTGTAAATAGCCATTATATTTGTACTTCAACATTGTTCCGTCAACTACAATGACTTGCTGTATAAAGTTATTTCAGAATTCCTTAATGCTTCTAGTTAATGCCATGAAACAATATCTAAAAGATTTGTCCTCGTAGGTTTTAATATGAGTAATGATTCCTGAGTTAATTTTTTCCAACATTGAAATGTATGAAGGCAACAATCGAAATGATTTTTCTGCTGAACCTTGTGCACTTCTTTGTGCATATTCCCTTGCCTACCATGCCTTGTCATAAGTTATTTTAATTGCATGCCTTATATTAATATCATGTATTATTTCTTTTGACTTATATACACAAGTAATATCATCATATTTATCTCTTATTGCCTGACCAATTGTACAACTGTTTGCTTGTATGTTGTCTACAACAACCCCCTTATTTTTTAACATGCAAGTGTGTTTAGGAACAACTTCCTTTATCCTAAACAACTTTTCTGACCTAGCAATCTTCCTTGCACAAACTTTCCAATCACAACCATCCTATAAACAACAAACCTCTTAATGGTCAGGCGATGATTGTACAATTCTAAACTCAAAATTATTCTCCACCGCCAATATATGCAACTTGTTTTGTAGTTCCTTTTTACTGTCATACTAGTATCCAAGCTCAATAACCTCACCCTCAAAACTATCTAATTCAATATTAAAATAATGAAATAAAGTATCACTTTTCGATGAATGATCATTCGCATAATTTATGGATTGATGAGTACTTGCCACCCTTCATGGAGGTACCGTAGAAGTCAATGTGGAGGAATGATATGAGATTCAGTAGCAATATGGACTTCATTATTAATGTAATCATTTGTTCACAGATTTGCATCATATACATTGCCATTACAATGTGTCCTTCTACTCTTCATTTGAAGGAAAAGTAGTATCAATACAAACATTGACCCCATTATGAATGTTGAGTTTGAGTTTCATGCATACCATACTAAGTAAATTCAGTTTCCAATGCTTGAGTATTCAGCATGCCAAACATTGAAGTTGCCATTATGTCATCTTTGTTCTTTTCTTTCCCATTGATGAAAAACCAACTTATTTAACAACTGTACAATCTATTTTGTGGCTTTCACTATTTGAATTAAATATAATGAATTTTCTTGGTGAACAATCATCTACATTGTTGAATGCGGGCATAGTAGGCAACACTTCTGCAAACAATGAAGTAACCGGCCTAAATTTTTTATAATTTCTAACATCTCTATCTCGTCATACACTCTGTGGATCACACAAAAGTTCATATTGATTGAATTGATACTTCATTCTCACAAAATATTTGCTCCTATGATAGTTTATTCTCCATGAGATCTATAAATTATGTTCTATATTTCTGAAAAACCTAAACTCCATCATCTTTTTTAATCCATTTTGCCTCCATAAAAAATAGCAATCATAAGAACATCACCATTGTCCTCCATTCCACTGCATTCATTCATTAGCAAACTAAATGTAAATGATCAGTGTTATAAAAACTATGAATTTCAAAACTTCGATAATAGCAAAATAGTTCATCACTAGCAAAGTTTGAAATTAAACTGTAAAATATTTACTTTGACAATGACAAAATTATTTGTCACAAAGAAATGTCTGCAAAATAAATTTTACCCCAACAAAGATTAACGAAATACTACCGAAGTATATTTAGAAACTTCATTACTGATGAATTGGTACTGAAGTGCTCGTCATTGATTTTTCTTTTGAAAATAACTGTTAAATCATCCACCAAGATTATCTGAAATACTTCATTTACTCAAAATAAACTTATTTTCCTATAGAGACCATGAGACGAAAAACTTACAAAGATGAGTCACAATTTGAAATTGTTTAGACCGATAGAAAGTTGGGAAAGAAAAGAAACACTTAAATGCAGCTCACCCTCCATTTGATTTGTAGTTCATATGTGGTTGTGATTGCTTATCAATCAGTTTCTCCTTCTTTACTTTTGATTTCTTAGCTGGTGAGGGAGTAAAGGGATTCCAAAAACGTTGAATTCGGTATTTTGGAGGCATAGAAATTATTTAAGCAAAGGGGTAATTTTTTAAGACACAACTAAATGTGACGTGACATCGAATTACCTTTTGTCATACCCCCAGCTTCTATTCCCTTCTGAATTAGGGAATAATTATATGTTAACTTGGTAGTATGCTAAAAGTATAGTTGATTTAACTACTTAATTAGTCCAAATCACAAGTCCAAGTCTGAGTAACATATATATAAAATCACAAGTCCAAGTTGGGTAACGTATTTAGTAAAAGTATTCATAAAAAAGGAAAACATATTAGTTAAAAGTTCTAGAAGGACATGTGATAGCTAGGTTCATTACTTTTGAAATTATTATATATTCTTGAAATCGTAAAATTGAGTTAGATCCAACCGTTTAAACATTTACCTATTAAAAGAACAATAAATCTTGGGCATCAAAAACTTTTACCAAAGTATGCTACCATCTAACGTGGCAATTAACGTGACAATAAATTATTTGATTCCATTTAGAGTTAACAAATAATATTATATTAAGTTGTCAACTAAAATATTGTATTACAACCTTAATTGGTAAGTAGATTTGATAAAACTTCTTGGTGCTCATAAGATTAATAATAAAATAAATAAAAATTACACTAACACTCCAGGATTTTTAATTGTCATGTCCAAACTCAACAACATTTAGATTTTTTAGCCTATTTCATAAATAATAAATAATTTATTCAGAATTACTGAAAATGGCATACTGAATCAATTAATCAAATGTTGAATTATTTATTTATTTTTTCTCTTTTTAAAAAAATTTATAGAATTAATTCAATAAATGCCGAATTTTTTCAGAAATGCCGTATTAATACCAAATAAAATTTAATTTTTAAAAAATGATTTTAAAATAAAAATTTATTTATATAATATAAAAAGATAAATATCTGATATAAGATAAAAATAATAATCTTATCTTTTACTTTATTATGCATATTTTACATAAAAAAAAACAGAGAAAAAGAATTTTTTTTTATCTTTTCTAAAAATTTGCCAAATTAATTCTGTAAATACTAAATTTGTTTGGAAAATGTCGAAAAAATTCAGTAAATTTTTAAGAAATTCGGCATGTATTGAATTAATATTAAACAAAAATTATTTTTTAAAAAATAATTTTAAAATAAATATTTATTTATACAATTTAAGAAGATAAATAGTTAAAAAAAAAAAAAACAATCAAAAGCTTACGGCAACTAAAAACCCTATGACAAATGATTAGTCACATCACATTCTCAACTTTTACCATGCGTGCATCTCATAGCATTAAATTATTTAAGCAGCTGTCGTGCTAGTATACCACGTTTGTTGTCTGTATCAATTTCAGCTAAAGAAGTATCGGGTCACATCTCCTTCCCTCAATTGGAAGAGTCCTCCACATGACGAGGTGTCCTCTCTATCTCTTCGGTATTAAACTATCCACATGCCATTTTTTTCCAAAATGTAATCTGTCACCATGACGAGGTGTCCTCTATCTCGCACACTCCGGTTTACAGTAGCCTTCAATAATTTCTCGTCTATAAATTGTACAACATCCTGATGAGTCCCTCACTAAAAATCGTGAGTGAATGTACCGGTGGAGTTCGTGACTCAAATATAAGTTCGCTAGTATTTTTTCTTAGTCTTAATTGTATTTTCGAGCTTTGTTGTGGATTAGGATATGAGATGATGTGCTTGGGTTAATCTGTATGGTGGGAGCTTGACATCTCCTAGCTGGATCTTGCTTTCTGACGGCGAACGATGGACAAATGCCTGCTACTCATTCAGGGCCATACTTGAGTTGCTCTCGTCAGGTATAGACGAATTGCAACTCCTTTACTTCACCTATTTTTTTTTTTTTTTGTTTGATTTTGCCTTGACATGACTTTATTTGCTTTACTATTTAGACGGACATGCTATAATTAACTAAGCGAAATAACCATTTATTGATTACTTGCCATCTTGGCTTAGTAAAAAGATCATATTTTCAACATGATTAAAGCAATTTGTCACAACAACTGGGATAAAACACTTTTTCTCAAAAAAAATTCTTTTCAAGGAAATTCTAGTGTGGCCTAAAAAAGATCTCCCTTCATTACCTACGGAAAATTCACTATTCTTAAAAACCACACTCGAGCAGTGCCATTATTATTTCAATAATACTGGTACTCAAAAGTTGAGGGTTAATGAGAGGAAACGTCATGCATGTGGTAATTAAGTGTTTGATGATCTCCAGGTACACGTAAAAGAAAAGGCACGGAAAGTTCTTCACCAGAAGATGAAATGCCAAGTAGTACTAGCTTCCAAGACTTTTCTCTATGGAAAGCTCCTGTGTCCCCCATCTGCGCTGTCAGAGTTTCAACATCAAAAGAATTTCAAGGGAAAAAGATTCTCTTGGGTGCTTGTGCATTCAAGAGAAATGAATTACAACCACAATGTTTCTGGCTCACCTGCCCAAGTTGCTTTTCCAAATTTTGTATCAGGGTTTGTGAACCTGAATTGTGATCTCATCTGAGAGAAAGTGTATCTAAAGAATCTTCACGATATTCAAAATCACGCAACAACGCCTATGATGCTACAATACAGCTATCTTCCACAATACCCTCCTCTCGTAAATGGGATTGCTTAATTTCCAAGTTACTCGGTGTGTATATGTTTACAGCTTGGTCAAATTGCTACTACTCATTCATGGCCATGTTTTGGAAGTCCTTCAGGTGGATTGGAATTAAATAAAATTGATAAAAGAGATGATGCCTCTCTTAGTTTTCCTAACAAACTATCCTCCTCGTGTTTCCATTTATCAAGGTTTTCGGTTAAGATACCTATTTTTTAAGCGCTTTTTTTTTTTTTTTTTGTCAACTCAAAACTACTTTCTTCCTCTTTTTATACCTAAGTTTATCACTTCAATCAATTTTATTTAATTTCATTTCATTAGAAGGAGATGACAATGAATGAGTAGCAGGCATTCTTCAGATTGTAAGCATGTATATACTGACCGAGAAATGGGGACATAAAGCTAGCCATCCCAGACACATGATAAGGGTAGCGAAGGAGATGATTGCCCTGTGTCATTATAGACGTAGTAGCATGATTTTGAATGTCATGAAGATTCTTTTGATACTCTTGCACTGAGATGACATCATAATTCAGGATCATAAACCTCGACACATAAATTGGATAAGCAATAAGTGCAGGTTAGCTAGAATTAATTCGGTTGAGATTCACTTCTTGGATGCATAAGCACCCGAGAGAATGTTTCTTCCTACAAAATTTAGGCAAACAAGAGAGGAGCGTTTTTTATTAGAAGATCAGGTATGTTAACGGAAAAGGACTTCGCATGGAAAGGTGGCCTCGAGTGCTTGGGAAAGTTTGCAAGGAAAGGTAATGATTTTTGTATATATTTGACAGGTCTTTGCCAAGTGCCTGAGTACCGAGGGTACTGTAAACTGTAAAGATCAAATTATGTTTTCATGTGTAATTTATGGAGAATATAATTATATATGTGCGTGAAGATTATGCATATTGATACGCAATTGAATTCTTCGCCTGCAATTTCCTCATATTTTTTGTTCTCTCTAAATTGTATCAGATCTCTACAGTAGCTGTAGTACTGTTACTACCAAGCTTATCTCATTGGCATTAGTTGACCGTATGAAAATCGATATAGAGATAAATGAATAAAGATAAGGTAGAAATTTTACCCTCAAATTTTAAAGCTGGCCTTATTAATTTCCATAAAGGTAACAAGTCCTTTGTTTACTAGGAATATATATATTGGATACACTCGTAAGGACTTAAAGGGCTTGGAAGGAATCTTCTATATATTAGTAAGGCTCCACAGTGTAATAATTCCAGGTTCTACTCCACATGTGATGATCAGCAAACTGATTCTTGGCCTTCTGATTTGTAAGGGGTAACATAAACAAGCAGAGGATCCTAGTTCCTATTCTTTTTACTCCACAGTTGAAAACCCCTCTAAACGTGAAAACCAAGCGAAAATTACAATTGACGTATGACTCCAAGTGAAGCCAGTTTGACAAGGGCCAATAAAAAGAAGGTTTTTTGATACTATAGCCGGACCCAATATGCATTAATAAAAAGAAGCTATATTATTATAGAATTAAAATTTTAGCCCGAATTGATTTTTATACCCTTTAAATATTTTAAATTGATAATTAAATTCTATAGCCTACTCAAACCACTTATATCAGCACAAATACAACACAAATGACTCATCATCTCCTTTCTCTTCTTCTTAACCGATCCACCTTTTTTTTATCCATTGTCGTCGCCGTCACCATCTTAATCTCCTCCTCTTCTTCCTATTCTTCTTCTTCTTTGTTTGGAAAGTCAATCAAAATCAATTTTGGAAACACATTGGAAAAGTGAAGAATATTGGCAAACTAAATCAAAATAAATTTTTTTCCAACAGAGCACCTCTTTAAAATTTTGAATGTTTGTCAAATTCACTATATTTTTTGAAGACATAATTCAACCTAGAAAATTATGAAAAAATATGAAATTAAAGCTCATCCTCTTAGCTTTCCAATGATATATCATACATACGAATTGAAGTTCGAGAAGGTATTCAAAACTGAATTTTTTCCAACAGCGCGCCCTTTCGAACTATCGAATACCTGTCAATTTTACTGAATCTTTTGGAGATATAAATCAACCAGAAAATTCTGAAACAATATTTAAAGTAAATTTTATCCACTTAGCTTTCCAACCATATATCATATACCTCAATCCAAGTTTGGAAAGGTCTTCAAATATAATTTTTTCCAACAACGCGCACAAGTGCAAGGGGGCAGCAATGTCGGTGGCCACCGATAGGGACAAATGAACTCTAAAAATTATGAAAAAGTATTCAAGTTAAAGGTTATTCTCTTAGCTTTCTAACCATATATCATATGTATCAATTGGAATTCGGAAAGGTTTTCAAATTTAATATTTTCCAATAGTGCGCACAAGTAGAAGCGGGTAGATAGCACTGTGGGTGGCCACCTAATAGGGGTTGGTGGGCCACCGATGGAGCTAAATGGACTCTAAATATTATAAAAAAAATATTCAAATTAAAATTTATTCTCTTAGCTTTCCAACCATATATCATATGTCTTAATTAGAGTTCGGAAAGTTCTTCAAATTTAATATTTTCCAACAGCGCGCACAAGTGAAAGCGGGTAGGCAGCACTGTCGGTGGCCACCTATGGGGGGGCAATGGGCCACCATCAGAGGCAAATGGACTCTAAAAATTATGAAAAAAATATTTAAATTAAAGCTTATTTTCTTAGTTTTCCAACCATATATCATATGTCTCAATTGGAGTTTGGAAAGGTCTTTAAATTTAATATTTTCCAATAGAGCACACAAGTGGAAGCGGGTAGGCAGCACCGTCGGTGGCCACCTATAGGGGGTCGATGAGCCACCGATGGGGGTAAATGAACTTTAAAAATTATGAAAAAATATTCAAATTAAATCTTATTCTCTTAGCTTTCAAACCATATATATATGTTTCAATCTAAGTTCAAAAAGGTCTTCAAATTTAATGTTTTCCAATAGTGCGCACAAGTGGAAGCTTTTAGGCAGCACCGTCGGTGGCCACCTATGGGGGGTCAGTGGGCCACCGATAGGGGTAAATGAACTCTAAAAATTATGAAAAAATATTCAAATTAAAGCTTATTCTCTTAGCTTTCCAACTCTATATATATGCCTCAATCAGAGCTTGGAAAAGTTTTCAAATTTAATATTTTCCAACAGAGAGCACAAGTAGAAGCGCGTAGACAACACCATTTGTGGCTACCGTTGGGGCGTTGGTGGGCAAATGAACTCTAAAAATTATGAAAAAATATTCAAATTAAAGTTTATTCTCTTAACTTTCCAATCATATATTATATGTCTCAATCGGAGTTTGATAATGTCTTCAAATTTAATTTTTAAAAAACTCTGTAATTTTTTCGTACACTGTTCATCTCATAATCGCAAAATTTTCCAACAAACGCAATTTTTAATATTTTATTTCTTTTCTTGTAAAAAAAATTATATTAAACCCAAAATTATTAAGAAATCAAAAACTCAATAAAGATTAGATAAAAAAAAAACTCCAAGATTATTATATATTAGTTATACATGCATTTAATTTGGAAAAAATATAGAAGAGATGTGTATTTAATTTGAAAAGTTAATAAAAGAGATAGCAAGGTAAAAAGTATTAAAAAATTAATTAAAATTTTAATTTTTATAAAATACAACTAAAAAGACTTAAAGGACCCCACCACTAACTATGTCATCAAAAAACCCTAAAAAGAAAATTTAATTTGATTAGCATCCAAGGTGGGCCAGTTTAATGTAGGCTCATAGCCAAACATAAAATTTCAAGAGGCCCACTAAAACCGAGTGAATCCCTGGTTAGGTTTTTTACACAGATAACCCAAATTTATTTGGTTTTTTTAAAAATATCATACTTTAATAAAATATATAAAAATAGCCTAAAAGTCAAAATTTGTCATTTAAAATTACTTTTTTACCCTACTTTTAGTTTTTTTTCTCGCTTCTTGGTTTTGCTCCCGTTCTCGGTTTTTTTGCTTCTCGTTTTGTTTATTCTCCATCTTTATTTTTTGATAAAATTTTCTTCTTCATCTTCGTCTTCTTCTAGTTCACCATGGGTATTCATTGTAGATCTGTAACATCGTCTTCATATTATTACTGTCATTCTCTTCCCATCGTCTTCCTCTTCTTTTCTTCTTTTCTCTTCCATTGCTTCGCTTCGCTTCAGTATTTGATTATTTTTCTATAATTGCCTATGGTTTTTCTATAGTTTCTCTATGGTTTTCTATGGTTTTCTATAGTTTTTCTATGGTTTTCCATAGTTGTTCGATCGTGGTGAAGAGAGTTTACCTCAGCCTATGGGCTGAGGTAGAGCCTGAGGCTCTCGGGTTTGAAAAGTCAGACGACCTTGTTGGAGTTGGAATTTAGGCCATGTCAGACGCTTGACATGGCGCATGTCATTGTCAAAGCTCTAGATGAAACCATTTAGTTACAATATTTAAAAAAAAAAAACAGATTTAAAACACAATGGAAACAACCATACCCATTTACACAGTCGTATAAAACTATACAAAAAATCTAAAATATTATAAGAAACTGTATAAAACCATAAAAAAATCATAGATTACCATAGAAAAATCATAGATAAACAATCGAAAACCATAGAAAACATTATTAAATCGTGGAAATATAGAAAACCATAGAGAAATCATAGAGAACTTATAGAAAACTATAGAAGACATAGAGCACCTAGAAAAAACCTATATAAAAACGTAGAAACCATAGAAACTATAGAAAAAAATAGAAAACTATATAAAATTAAAGAACCATAGAAGCGATAGAAAATCATATAAAACCATAGCAAGTTATGTCACCAAAACATACACGAACACGTGGCAAACGTCGCGCAATTCGATCGCGGCGGCTCACGGACAACGCCACTACTATGAACGACGACGACAACATCGATGACCAACTGAATTTGGCACTCTCAAATGCGAACAACGATAGAACAAATGCTCAAACCCAGATCGATTACCAGCTAGACGATAAAGAACGAATCCAAAATCACGAACCCCATTTGCAAAACCCGGTACGCCATTCTAATGGATCTGGCGACTTGACAACCACCATTAATGACTGTGAATCCAAACGCCGAAAATGAATCACAGTGCAAGACCAACAGATCCTTAAAGACTCTAACTTTTAACATCAAATCACGTGTTTCCCATCACGTTGGTATTTTTAGACATCACTGAAGCTCCTCTTAGCTTTGTAGCTCGACCAACAAACATGTCAAATAGTTCTCCTATGTTACAAGCTGCCAAATCCTTCTCTGCATCATAATTCTTTCCAACTTATCAAAAGGTGTGCGTGATAACTTTTAACTCTTTTGAGTCTCTCAACTTCCCATCATTTGATACAACATAATTTTCTAGTTGTTCTATGTATTCTATGATTTTCTATAACTTCTCTATGATTTTTTTATGATTTTCTATGTTTTCATAATTTAATAACTGTTTTCTATGATTTTTCTATGGTTTTATTCAGTTTCTTATAATGTTTTAGATTTTTTGTATGGTTTTATACGAATGTGTAAATGGGTTATGGTTGTTTCCATTGTGTTTTAAATCTTTTTTTAAAATATTGTAACTAAATGGTTTCATCTAGACGACGGCACCATGTCGTGCGGCATGGCCTAAATTCCAACTCCAATAAGGTCGCCTAACTTTTCAAACCCGAGAGCCTGGAACCTCGTGCCCATGTGACAGGCCGAGGTGCACTTTCACCACGATCGAACAACTATGGAAAACCATAGAAAACTATAGAAAAACCATAGAAAAACTATAGAAAAACCATAGGCGAATTATAGAAAAATAATCAAATAGCGAGCGAGGAAAGACAATGAGAAGAGAAAAGAAGAAAGCGAGAGAAGACGATGAGAAGAGAATGACAGAATAATATGAAGACGATGTTACTGATCTACAATGGATACCCATGGTGAACTAGAAGAAGCGAAGATGGAAGAAAAATTTTATCAAAAAGTAAAGATGGAGAATAAACAAAGCGAGTAAAAAAACCAAGCGGAAGCAAAAAACCAAGAAGCTGGGAAGAAAAAATTAAAAGTAGGGTAAAAAGTAATTTTAAATGACAAATTTTGACTTTTGGGCTATTTTTGTATATTTTATTAAAGTATGATATTTTTAAAAATCCAAATAAATTTGGGTTATCTGTGTAAAAAACCCTCTTTGGTTTTCACCATCCTATAATCACAAGTCGTATGTAAAATTTTTGTGAATATCTAATAATATTTTGTATTTAATTTCGTTATACAAGAAAAGTTTTGCAATTAGATTTAAATTTTTAAAGAAAAAACATATGGCTCCTTTTTTATTATTTATTTGGGGAAATGGAGGTATTTATGTATGACAGTATGAGAAAAAAAGAAAAAAAACCTAAAAATGTTACCGTATATGTTGCAAGCTAATTAATAAGGTAACAATCAAATGGGGTAGGTTCTCTCTAGATAAATTAAGACATATTAATTACTACATGTATTTACTCTTAATAATTGTTTGACAAATTTAATATCTAATTTCATTCTATGTAGGACAAGTTCGTAAAAAAGTATCACATTTCTGAATATGCTTAGCTTGGTGGAATTTAGCTAAAGATATGAGTAGTTGTAAATTGTCCTGCTTTTAATTAATTAAATGTAATAACAAATAAAATACTAGAGATGTTTCGTGAATAAATTGAGTATTTTTTTTAAGTAAATTGCACTCATTCAGTTATTTTTTCTTTTTCAAATGCCCTAAATTAATATCCATTTTCAAAAAATAACCACAATACCACAAGCTATTCAAAATATCCATAACTACCCAACCTTTTATTTTCTTTCTCTTTCATCTTTTTCCCGTCCTCTATCTTTATCTTTATTTTACATTCTCAACTTCAAAACATTTTTTTTTTTTTAGAAAATAAAGACCTGAAAATCATTATATCAAAAATAAATTAAAAAATACAATAAATTTGCTATTTATATATTTTTATAAAATTTTAAAAGAGTAGATCTGCACTCCAACAATTATCTATCCATCTTAATAATATTAAATATATTTAAAATACTGTATATAATAATACTGAAATACAAAACTCAACTTTTATATATAGATGTAAAGGTTACCGCTTTCTCGTGTATCACATCTTTAGGTGTTTTTTTAATTTTTTTAGTAAATTACACCTTTAGGTATTTCTCAACTTAAAAGCTGCTGATTGAATCCATATGTCAAATCATGCCAGCTTTACAAATGTTTCGATTGTGTAGATGTATTAGGTGGCACACTTGAAAAAAAAAAATTTTAAAAGTAAAGTGAAATACGTGACCAACCAACTGTTCCCATGTGTCATGTGCCCATCACATGCATAGTGGCTAATTACCACGTGAATAATGTGTTCTAGTTTCATCATGGCAATTAATGCTCTCCAAATCCCCTTTTTTCTAATTTTAATATTTATAAAATAGATGGGGCACATCTTCTGGAATGTGGTAGCAATTTTTTATCAAAAGTAATTTACCTAGCACACCATGGAAAGTATGTGGCTGTAAAAAGAGTGAAATTAGATGTCTCTAGTAGTTAAATCAAGTGACGCGTATATAAGTCGGTTTATAAGATCTTTCGGCAGAAACCGGCATCAAACCAGTATAAATAGATTTTTATTTAAAAAAAAGGGAATAGTATGAATAGATTGTATTTGCTTAAGCTGATTGATTTACATCTTAGCCAATTTTAAAGTATCTTTTATTTTATCACGAACCCATTATTAAATTGTTATTTTTCCTAAAAGCTTAAATTATTATGTATTATCATTAGTAGTTAAATTACCACTATCTAGGTTTAAAATTTAAACTAACACTGTTCTTAAAAGCTTAAGGTGATAGACATTATAACTAATTGTTAAATTATCACTACCTAGGTATCTAAGATTTTAAGGCTATGATACTTGTTAAATGTATTAAAAATAGATTTAATATGTATATCAAACTATAATAGAAATGGAGATCAATATTGTTAACAATTTTCCCTCACTTATAGAGTTAGTTTGGTTTATAAGTGTCAATTCTTTTTAATAGATAGTTATATGATGGTAGTGAGATTTGAATTTAAGTGTCTAGAATTCTTTTTAATGAATAGCTTAGACTGAATGATAAAGTTATCTGTATATTTCACCGTCATTTGATTTGACTAGATATGTAGTATTTTAAATATACCAAAGCCTCTTATAAAAAAAAAAGTGTCAAAAACTTATTTAATAAAATATTACAAGTGTACAATATCATAAACAAGTAATAAGATAGAAAGTAAAGTATTGTTTTCACAAAAATTTCTAATTATACTAATTAACAAAATTAATTAGATTTCGATATTATTTGGATAATTGAAATTGAATTAAATAATTATTGGGACTCAAATGTGAAGGTATGCTAATGGACCGATAGAATTAGACCCTATTGGATATGGGTTGGTTCTTCAGGATGCACCGATGTGGATTTCTTTGGATATGGGCTACACGATCCTTTGATTACAAGCAAGCGTCGGCCTAATGAGCTAACTCTTTACCTTGTCAAATCTGTCCTGATGCAGTAGCACTTCATAGGTCCCCTTTCAGTTCTTCACAAGATGAAGTTAAGTTAGAGGGCTCCTTGAGGAGGAAGGTCCATCTAATTATAAATCCAACAATACAATATAAAGACAAAATAAAAGAAAATAACAACTCAAGCATATAATATTGACATATCCATAATATAATACAATATCCATAATATTAACAATAATATATTAAAAAATAAAGTAAGAGCACAATAATATTCTAATACTTCAATTAACATAATAATCCTCCAGTGATATGAAGTTTAAGGGAGTAAAAAATTAAAACACTGAAAATTGATAAATAGGAAATGCAAGCCAAAGTTTAAATACAAAACGAACATGGTATTTTACATACAATAAGCTAAAGAAGGAAGGATTTCTAGATACAGTGACTTATGACCTCACAGTCAAACAAAATTTTTAAAAAAACTCACTGTCTGCTCTCCTTGAAAAGCAAGCTTCAAAAGTGGCCTGAAAGAGTAAAAATAGCACACTTTTGAAATTGCTTAGTCAAAGTACTGTTTTCCTTTCCTTACAAAAGTAAGTCTAGGAGTAACCTGGAATAAAAGAAAACGACCTAGACAAAACTTTCTCCTAGAAAATAATTAGTGTTTATTAGAAATGAAAGATCTCATACATCCAGGTTGTTCTAAACACAAAAACAATTGAAATACTTAAAAAATGACTTAAACTAGATCTATAAGAAAACACAAAACAATCGTTTTTATGAAAGAGAAAATGGACGAGATCTAGACTTTTAGTGGATCTTTTGAACAATCAACGAGAGACACTTTTGATGGGGATAAATTGCTTAGATCTCATAAAAATCTATTTTTCTTTAGATCTAGCCATTAAGCAAACTTGAAAAGGTCATTTTGCTAAGGGTAATTGACGAAAATGCCCACTAATATAATATAAATTGGAAAAATGCCCACCATCCCCTAACTTTTGTAAAATATAGACAAAGTACCGAAAATACCCCTAATATTTGTATATCCACACGTAACCAAACTCATTCGTTCTTATTTTTCAATTCTTCTTCTTACTTGTTTTTTCTTTTTTTTTCGGTTCCTTCCTCTTTGTTGGTTTGAAAGAAGGAGAAATCTCATTGAAGAAAAGTTTCGTGTGACATTATTACTGTTTCGCTGTTGGTTTTTAAAGAAGGAGAAGGAGACAACTCACCTAAATGGTAAGATATATTTGTTATAGTAGTGAATATGTATTAAATCTGACTGAAAAAGTAGGAAAACCATGTTATGTTAGATGACGGTATGCAATAAAACGAGAGATATATGGACCCGCAATATAGCTGGGGCTCTGGATTATGGATCGGCCAAATGGTAGGTCTGACCGGCAAAATGGCAGGTCCATGCCATAAGACTTGGACTGGCCAAATAGTAAGTCCGATCGGCCAAATGGCAGGTCCAATGCCATAAGATTTGGACCGGCCAAATGGCAGGTCCGACCTGCAAAATTGAAAGTTGGATCGGCCAAATGGTAGATCTAATGCCATTAGGCTTGGATCGGTCAAATGGCAGGTCCAACCTGCCAAATGGCAGGTCTAATGCCATTAGGCTTGGATCGGCCATTGGACCTACAAAATGGCAGGTCCGACATGCAAAATGAAATACCTATAATGATCGGTAATTTGATTTAGTGATTTTGTCTATTTGTAGATTTATAATGGAGGAAAATACCATAATTGTTATTCGATTTGAGGGAAAGTTCGAGATTGATGGTGAAGGAAATTTGGGGTATTTTGGTGGGAGGACAAAAGCAAAGTTAATCCAAACGAAGTGTACGTATGATGAATTACTACAAATTGCATATGATGCGATGAACATAAACCCCAATGAGTGTCGTATCATAATGAAGTTTATGATTCGCTCTAGTTACAAGTTAGATCCAATTGAGATTGAAGACGATGAAGATGTTCAGTGTTTTTTCAAAGAGTATTTTCATGTTGATACAGTGCATGCGTCACCATTATTTATTGAGATTGAGGCAAAAGAAGATACGCCGATAGTTGGAGAACAAGATAATGCCTTTACGATTCAATTTTCCTCTCGGAGTGGGAGCAATAGACTTTCTTCTTCAAGATATCTAGTGGTTGTTCACAAAAGTGGAATTAGAGGCAATGAAGCAGATAAAATCCCTCAAAATGAAGGTGAAGAAAATAATAGAGTGGACTAGTCTGCAGTAAATTTTCATGATAGGGAGGCAGAAGAACCTACAATAGATGATTACGACAGACTATATAATATTCCTGAAGTCGATGTAGAATACAACAATGATACATATGGAGAACGACATGAATATGAGGATGAAGATATTAGGCTGGATGAGGACGAAATAGTGTATAATGAAGTGGGGGGAGATGATAACGAATTAAATGCTACGTTACCTGCTCATGTGACAAATATTGACATTCCTTTTGTACAAATGGTTAGTTCTCCTATTGCACCTCTTTCAAATAATAATAAAGGTAGACATCATCCTGTTCGTAATGAAAGTGAGTCACAACCAAGTGAGTCACAAAGGTAGACATCATCCTGTTCGTAATGAAAGTGAGTCACAACCAAGTTCAAATAACCATCAATCGATATATTCAAATGATGAAATATCGGCTGGACAAATATATTCAAATAAGAAGGAGTTGCAACAGAAGTTGGCTACGTATGCATTGAGGACAAATTTTGAGTTCAATGTGAAAAAATCTTGTTCGTAAAGGTTCAAAGTGCAATGTATGCTTGATAATTGTAAATGGCGGTTACGTGCAACTAGGATCCCAAATGTAGAGTTCTAGGCAATTAAGGTATTCATTAAGAAACACACATGCTCGCAGCTCGAACAATGTCATCCAAAACATCGCCAAGCAAGCAGTAAATATATTGGAAATCATATACAATCGAAGTACTATGAGATTGGACGTCAGTATAGACCAAAAGATTTTGTGTCTGACATTGAGAATGAGTTAGGCATCCAAATAACGTACGATAAGGCATGGAGGGCAAGAGAAAGTGCACTTCACAATATCAGAGGTACCCCTGAGGAGTCATATCAAATATTACCAGTGTGGTGTTACATGTTGGGGATGAAGAATCCAGACACTATTACTCATATTTTAACCGATGAAGATAATCGTTTTCTATATTTCTTCATGGCTTTAGGGCAAAGCATTGTCGGATTCAATAATGTTAGGCCAGTTGTAGCTGTAGATGGGACCCATTTAAAAGGAAAATATATTGGCACGTTAATTATAGCATCCTATTTAGATGGTAATGAGCAAATATACCCACTTGCTTTTGGCATTGCAGATACAGAAAGTGAAGCATCCTACATTTGGTTTCTTCAGTAGTTTAAGGAGGCATACGGTGAAATTCATGACCTTGTATTCATTACTGATAGACATAAGGGATTGGAGAAAGCAATTGCAACAGTTTATCCCACTACTCATCATGGGAATTGTATGTATCATCTCAGTTGCAACGTGAAACTGCATTTTGGAAAAAATAAGCATGTGCATATGGCTTTTTATCAAGTAGCGAAAGCTTATTTAGGAGTTGATTTTGATACACATATGAGGTAGTTAGAGGCCATTGACATTAGAGTGCATAGATATGTCATGGAAGCTAACCCAGCAAAGTGGGCTAGAGCTTTTTTCCCGGGCAAACGATACAATATTATGACAACTAATATAACCGAGTGTATGAATGCTGTACTGAGAGATGCTAGGGCATTACCGCTTATACCGCTACTTGAGGCCATACAGAGGTTGATGTAGGGATGGTTTTATGATCGACAGATTGAAATGGAAGCGATCACGACACCAGTCACACCATTGAGCATGTATGAATTTCAAGTCCGTACATTTGAGTTATTAACGACTGTCAATTTGGAAGAAAAAACATGTTCGTGTCGACAGTTTCAATTAGATCAATATCCATGCATACATGCAATTGTGGCGTGTCGATTTCATAATTTATCTCCTTACCTATATTGTTTAGAATACTTTAGTGTTTCATCATAGAGAGCATGTTATGCAACAACTATTTACCCGCTTGATGATAGACGTATGTGGATAGCACTACCAGACATAATTCGACAAGACCTAAATCCTCCACTAGTTCGCCGAGCGCCTGGGAGACCTAGGACTAAAAGAATTTTATCTAGAGGAGAAGAACGATCATCACGTAAATGCAGTAGATGCGGAGTATTTGGTCACAATCGACAAACATGCACTGGTAATGTTCCATTGTGATACGTGTATCGCTTTTACAGTTTTGTTTATACGGAATTGGTGAGAATGTAGTTTTTTTATATGGAATTTGTGAGGATGCAATTTTTTATCCATGCCATTACTGAGAATGCAATTTTACTTATTAAGGAATTGGTGATAAACCATGTTTTTTTTATTGTGTATTTGTGAGAATGCAGTTTTTTTTAATAAGTAATTGGTGATAAACCATATTTTTTTTTTATAAAAGATCCAACTTGCATTTTAATAGACCTGCAAAAGCAGCGTTTCGGCTCGATTCTCGCAGTCCAAATCCCGAGCGATTAATTTTGATAGAGGACCTGCAGTCCTCCCTGCCATTATGCAGGTCCTCATCATAAAAAATTGATATTCGCACAGGTCCTGCAGAATGGCAGGTCCTCCTTGCTAGTCTGGAGGTCCTCTCTGCCAGTATGTCGGTCCTTTGATACTTGATAAAAAAATATCAAGTAACAAAGGCCCTGCAGAATGGCAGGTCCTCTCGGCCAGTCTGCAGGTCGTTTGTCATTTGATCTAAAAAAGATCAAAGGACCTGCAGAATGTCAGCCCTGCCATTATGTAGGGAGGACACGCATTACGAGGTCCTGATACTTGATCTTTTTATCAATTATCAAGACTGAAATGGCGGAAGGCCTGCTGATTATCGCAGGCCTGCATATCGATCAAAAAATGACAAGTATCAAAGGACCTGCATACTGGCGGGGCGGACCTGCCATTCCGCAGAGCCTTTTTTACTTGATAAAAAAGATCTAAGTATCAAAGGACCTGCATAATAGCCAGGCCTCCCTGCCATTATGCAGGGCTTTTGTTACTTGATCATTTTTTATCAAGTAACAAAGACCCTGCATAATGGTCGGGCCTCCCTGCCATTCTGCAGGACCTTTTTTACTTGATCTTTTTTTTATCAAGTATCAAAGGACCGACAGACTGGTAGGGAGGCCCTGCCATTACTTGATCAAAAAATGACAGATATCAAAGGACTTGCATACTGACAGGTCGGACCTGCCATTCCGCAAGACCTTGTTACTTGATAAAAAAGATCAAGTATTAAAGGACCTGCATACTAGTCGGGTGGACCTGCCATTCTACAAGGCCTTCTATACTTGATCATTTTAGATCAAGTAACAAAGGACCTGCATAATGGCCGGCCTCCTCAATCAATCGGTCTTTTTATACTTGTTAAAATCGATCAAACAAAGGCCACATAATGGCAAGGCGGCCATTCTCAGTGCTTTGCTTTGCTGACGAGGACCTGCCATTCTTTAGGTCCTTTGTTAAGTGATCACTTTTGTGATTCAGACCTGCAGAAGGGCAGGGAGGACCGACCATTATGCAGGTCCTACGTGCCATTCTGTAATAGAAATGGTAATTTGGACCGGCCAAATGGCAGGTCCGACCTGCAGAATGAAAGGTCCTCGGTATAAATTATAATGAATTTAACCATGTTTTAAACGTATTTTTTATATTGAATAAATTCAATTAAATTCATTAAATATAAATTTCATTGCATACAACAAAAAAATTTACATCACCTATTATGAAATATGTCTACAGCTAATTTCTTTCTAAAAAAAATTGCTTTTGTATTGTAGAAATCGAATTGTCATTTGGCAACCATGTACTTTATGTACTTTATTGTGTATATTCCACAATCACCACTGCACATATAAAATTCAGAGTTAAGTTAGGGTTACATAAAATAAAATTACTATATTCAATTAAGTTATAAGTTAAAAGCAACTTACGAAACTTTCTGTTGAGGAATGTTTGTGGCTGACTTGCATTTGACATCGAATGGTTCCAGGTTACTATTCCCTTCCACCTTTAGTTCTGGATAAAGGTCATAGTACCCATGGATCATAAGGAGGTATGGAAATAGTATCGACAAACACTTGGCATTCCTGCACTGGAACTCATCTTGACTCATTGCATTGTTGGGGTTGTATAGTGTAATGGTCTGGTTCCAGATGTCAACCTTGGCCGCCAACCAATGTTTGTTATCGTTGTTTACTGGTACATATACCTACAGTAAAATAATATCTCATTACACATATTTTAAAATTAGAATTACAATTCCATAAATACTCACATAATCCACTTCAAGCCAAGATTTTGATTCGACAGGGAGCATGCCCAACGCATACATGTCAAATGGAGAATCTTTCATCTCCTTCTCCCAATCTGCAGTGTCAGATAGCTCATCCTCCTCTCCATGTTCAGACTGCTTCTTTAGATATTTTGTATATCGTGCATGAATTGAACTCTGTCGATCACATAGGGGTAATTAGCATGAACTTAAAATAGCACAAGTAACTGATATCATATTTTCTTACCCAGAACATGTAGTCAGTGACAATAGCTCGTTGATCGTACATTTGAGGAGAATTTATGATCCTCCTCCTGATGTAGTACAATGCGACATCCACTTCCTGAAAAATAAATTAGACAGCACATTAGAGTTAATAAAAAAAAAATATGAATGAATAGAAACTAAGTAACAATTGAATACGTACAAGATCATCTAACCATGCTCCACTTGCCAAAATCGACTCAAACGAACTCTTCTCTATCGCATCATAGTCCCCTGGATGTACCGTGGTAGATGGGTTGTCAATGAAGGCGGATAATGCAGCTCTCTCTGCAAGATCTATTGGAGTGAATGTATCCCAAACTGGTACGGCGGATGGTGGACTCAGTGAGCTCGAGCCTGACAGTAATGGCTATCATGTAATCACTCGAACGTTTAAAAAGTAATCTACATAATATAAATACTAAATTTACATGAGTAATGTAAATTACCGTAGGCGCAAACTGATTTACGAGTTGATGAACGAGAGAGGATAAATTTTGAATTTCATTTCGTTGTTGTCGAATTTCCTCTCTCATCTTAGTCCGAATGCTAACCAACTCACTGCGCATCTCCTGAATTTGCATCTCTAATCTCGAAGTATGATGGAATTATGATTGAGATGCATCCTTTGTACCCTCGAAAGCAATTGAGGGAAGCACAACAACCTGGGATTGGGGTTGGGAGGCCTTGACTCGGAACACCGGTGGACCATAATATTTTCTGTTACTAGGTTGGTGCCAAAAGGTCTTCATATATGATTGCTGAAGTTCCTCCTTAGTTCCAATTCATTTTCTGTATCTTGAAACAAATAATATAAAATAAACAAGGTTAGTATACATATAATTAAATATTGCAATGCATAAGTGATTATGGTAAATGGAAGACTAACGTCTTTTCAGTCGAATACTGAAGTGGCCAATTTGCTGTATTGGAGAATGGATGGGCACGACCACGCTAAAATTTTTGGTATCCAAGAGGACCCATGATATTTGCCACGGGGTCCAATTGTGGCGATAGTGGGAATGGTTTCAAAACCCCATATTTGATACACAGTTAACAAAGTCAAATAACTAAGGGAAATTCACATGTTGCAGTACATTTAATTAATAAACTATTTAAATACGATACGTACCTGAAATGTAAGGGGAAATCTGCTTACACTGTAATTTGCGACCTCCCGCCCCAGCTTAATCCTAGATCGCAAAGATGAGATGGTTGCATCGTAGGATAAAGTACCCCATGGATATCTACTACACAAATCGTCATTTTGTATAATATTGAAGTTGTCATTCCTCACCAATCTCTTCTTGTCCCCGCCAAGTAGCACCGTCTGTAAAAAGTAGAACATACATCACTTGACATTATCGGCAACTTCATTCTCATTGAAATCCAAGTCCTCAAAAGCCTTACTGAATTCGCCCTATGTCATTGGTCCACGTTTGCCAAAGAATTTGGTCCACAGGTCGTAAGGGAGATGTTCCAATTCTGAGTCACGGGGAATTTACCACAGTTCAATCCTGTTATCATTGCGAAACATTTCCTATCGAACCTCGCCCCGGTACCATTGAACTCAAACTCCATCACATTTTTGTCCTCACACTCAACTTTGTGTAATAGGAGATGATGAATAAGTCCACCGCAAAATTGAACAGTCTTGATTTCAAAAAACTTCCCAATCCAAGAAGCTAGCAAATTGTCCATGCCTCGCTTAACTTATTCTTTATAACATCAATTCTTGTGATGAGATGGAGTTACTTGTCAAGTGTGCATGATACTTTTTATCATCTGGACAAGACGATTCACAACTTGAAATCATGGTGAAAATATTTAATTTAGAAATATGGTAAATATATTTAAAAATCAAGCCAAAATCAAAGAAATTGAAAACATACATTACTATATGGACCTATCGTTCTGCAGGTCCGCCTTACCCTTCCGAGGTCCCCTATATTTGCTCTGTTTTCCCCATAAAATGGCGAGTCCGACGCCATATTGAGGAAACAGATATGATATGCTTTAGGACTTACCAAATGGCCGGTCCGACCTACATCTTTGCAGGGGTATTGTGAAAAAATACACAGACCTGCAAAACGGCAGGTCGGACCTGCGAGACTGCAGGAAAACTGATAAGTTTGATATTCTTTAGGACCTGCAAATGGGCAGGTCTGACCTGCAGGTTGGCAGAGCTATTGTGAAAAAATACAAAGACCTGCAAAATGGCAGGTCGGATCTGCGAGATTGCAGGGCCAAGATAGCATTATTTGCACATGGGAATTTGGACCTGCAAGAAGGCCGGTCGGCCCTGCTGTTTGGCAGGTCTGTGTTGTGATAAACTATATAGGCTAGGACCGGCTATTTGGCAGGTTAGACTTGCCATTTGGCCGGTCCTTTTTTTTTCCATAACACTTAACATAGACCTGCCAAATAGCAGGTCCGACCGGCGTCCTTGCAGGTCCAAATTCCCGTGTGCAAACAATGCTAGGTCGGACCTGCAATATTGTAGGTCCGACCTGCCGTTTTGCAGGTCTTTGTATTTTTTCACAATAGCCCTGCCAACCCACAGGTCGAACCTGCCCATTTGCAGGTCCTAAAGAATATCAAACTTATCAGTTGCCCTGCAGTCTCGCAGGTTCGACCTGCCGTTTTGCAGGTCTTTGTATTTTTTCATAGTAGCCTTAGAAAGCTTACGTGGACCTGCATAAAGGCAGGGCAGACCTACCGTTATGCAGGGATTTAAATTTTTTATAGTCTCCCTGTAAAATAGCAGAAGGGACCGGCCATTCTGCAGGTCTACAATTTACATACATAATTTTAGACTACGCCCTGCCAGATGGCAGGTCCCCTAAGCTAAATGGATTCCTTGCAAGATTGCAGGGCTGACCTTCAATCGTGCAAGGATTCAACTCAGATCTATGCAATCTCACAGGGAGTTTGAAAGCCATGCCACTATGGCTTCACCCCCTGCAAGAATGCAGGGAATGTCTGTAATTAATTTGACAGAGGTTCCCCCTATTCATTCCTAAACCCAATTTTCATAGCCAATTCAAATAAAAAATCAAATTTTATTTTTGAAAAATATATAGGGCATAAGAAAACTAACCGGTTCAGATTGTTCAGGTGCAATGTTGGTGGTGGTTGAAATTGGGGCTTGCTCATCGACGTTGCCACGTCTTTTCTTCTCTACTGGTAGTGAAATGGGGGTTTCAGGTACTACCCTCTTCATGCTTTCTTGGCTCTCGTTAGCAGTTGCTTGTCTTGTTTTTTGTTTTTGGTTTGTGGCAGATTGTTTAGATGAAGCCTATTTTTCACTTGCCTTCACCAGCCTCTTCGTTGGAGCCATTGTTGTTGTTTTAGTCAACGGAGAAGACGATCGGAATTGTAAAATTCCTGGCTTCGGGTATCTGAGAGAGAGACCTTGTGGAGGTAAGGAAAGGGTAGAATGGGTAGTTTGTCTATGTTTTATAAAAATTAAAGAGCGGTGGGTATTTTTCCAACTTAGGTTATATTAGTGGGCATTTTCATCAATTACCCTTTTGCTAAAAGGAGTCACATGGAAAACCAAGAGCTGAAGGGTAATCAAAGGAATCTAAATGAAACACATGAGATCTAAAGAAAATGAGTAAGATCTTAGGAAATCAACTAGATCTAGATGTTTTTCCTTATCAACTTATAGAAAGAATGAAATCTTTGACAACATCAAATTTTACTTGATAGATCTAGCCTTTAACACTGTTGGAAAGACATTTTTTAGTATATAAAAACCCACTTTCTTAAAAAACATCAAGCAAAATTTTTTTTTTTCTTTCCACTTTTACAAAAAGAGAGAACAAATAAAAATATCCCTTTTTGCCCCATTATATGCTCCTTTTTCAAAAGAAAACCTTCCCCCTTAAAAGTTTTACATAAGTGGAGTTTTATATAGGAGGAGCAAAAGAAATAAAAATAAAAAAGAGAAGAAAACTTTCCTTTAAACACTAAAAATGTGCTAGAATCCAAAACCAAAATAAGAAAACTTTCAAAAGTTATCGAAATTCCTTGCTCCTCAATACAAAAATGGATTTCTTGTTCTTTGAGAAAGGTACCGGGGGTGGCTTTTTTTGGAAAGTATTCCAAGTATTTCTTAATTGTTAAGAGTTGTCAAATATGATTTTTAGATAGAAGGTGTGGAGTGTTTCCTTTGATTTTTATCATAAATGGAAATAGAAAATGTAAAGATTGGAGAGAAAAAGATGGGAGAGAGTGTAAAATACAAGAACAGAAAGGCGTGTCTTGAATATTTAAGTGATAGATGTACTTTAGGTAAAATATAGTTTAAGTGGCTTAAGTCACAAATGTGTTTAAAGAGTGAATGAAATGTAGCTCGACATGAGTTGGTGGGTTGACCAAGTCAAACATGTAACTCTGCCAGATGAAGCAATCTTGTAGGATAGAGTGATTGTCGGATGAAGTAATCCTATCGGATAGAGTGACTTTCGGATGAAGCAGCCTTGCCAAATAGAGCACTATGGCATATGAAGCTCAAGGAGAGAGAAATGAAGTTAGAAAAAATAATGATGAGATGTGCCCTTTTTTATTAGATTGAGTGTGTTGAGAAGTATGATTATCTTATAGGAGAAGTTTTATTTACAAAATTAAAAGTTTTTCTAATAAAGTAATATTTTTATAAAATATGAGAAAAATTTGAAATATTCTAAAAACTTAGGCCACTAGGCCTCCTTAGTCCTCCCTCAATATTACTAGGGCAAAAGATTTGACTATACATGGGCCTTACTTTGCCGCAAGCCCACCAACACAAATAAGTAAAATATTAGTTTATAAGAAAATAAATCTATAATAAATTAAATTGAAACCAAACCCAAATGCATAATAGGATAAATGACAAAATATTAAAATAGACTTACAATTTATCAATTTGCTTTAATTTATTTATGTTAATGTATTCAGAACTCTCCAAGTAGGTTAGTCTAATTTAAATAAATTAATTCAATTTCATGTTATAGTTTTTTGTGTCAACCAAAGCGTATTAAAAAAAATGAGCCCATTGAATGACTTAGGATCATTTTCTCAGTGGGCTTGACCCAAAGTACATAATATGTCTTGTGGGCTATTAATTTCAAATTCACCGCTAACATTAGGCTCCTTTAATTTTTGATTTGGTAGTTAGACTCACAAATTTAAACTCAGACAATTTGGCTTCGATTTTATTTTCTGCACTTGAAAATCAGTTAGGCGCATTTATCTGACATAGTATAATCATATAAGCATAACATTATGTATATATAAAACTTAGCATGTGAACACATTGAAACATACAATATATATATATATATGCAAATGAGATAGCATATGATCCAAACATTATTAAAGATAAAATTAGAATTTTAAACCTTGCCAATAGACTCACATTCTTTTCACTATTGATCACATTAATCTGGATGACGCTGCATCAACCTTCATTATTGGTGTGCTATTTTGTTGTGATCAACGAATCATTCATGATGCAAACATACTCTATGCAGTCGATAAAGTGTTCATAACATAAATAAACTCGATTTTGGTAAGCCAGTATAATAATAATAACGAATTCATTGCGGTTAGAGAATCATTCTTGATTCGGTTGGCGAGCAATCCATGACATAAATGCACTCGCTTTCGGTCAGTCTGTACATGGTACGAACGAACTTGATGCCGTTGGCGAGTTGTTTCATGATGCAAACCTACTCAATACGGACGGCAAGCAGATTATAACATAAATGTATTCAGTTTCAGTCGACCAATACAATAATAGAAACAAACTCGTTGTGGTAATTGAATCGTTCTTGATGCAGTCGACGAGCAATTTGTGATGAAGTAAGATCTAGATAAAAAACAGTCTGATTGCTGTCTTATCTATTAACATCTTTATCGTATAGTTCCACACCTTTATCCTGTGTGATAATTGCTTTTAATTGATACTAGTCCATGTACAAATATGCTTGTTATAACCTACTTTATAAGTGTTCTGTTGTATGTGTACCACTTGTATTTAAGTTGCCTTGTACAATTAATGATACAAGACTTCAGTTCTACTTTTATACGTGTTCACATTCTTTCATGGTATCGAGCGGACGACTACGTCATGGCATTATCTGCATGATTCTTTTCCTTCTCAAATCACCCTTCCTAATTATTCCTTCCCGCGAACTTGAACAAGACAATTATCTTCTTTGGAAGTCTCGAATTCAACCAATAATTATTGGAGGCAATATGGAGTCTTACATCCTTTGGAGATATAGAACCACCATCACAAACCATTATTGACAAGTCACATCGATTGGAGAAAAGGTGGTGAATCTAGCTTATCAGCTTTGGAGAAGAAGCGATCAAGCGTTGCTCGGGTGGATACTTTCCTCTATTTCTAGAGAGGTACATACGGATCAATCGGTATCAACATCTCTTACTTCTTGTCACTTTGGAATTCCACGAGAAGCTTTTGGAAACCAATCCAGAGGCAAGATTATGCGTTAAAAATTCAGTTTCATTCAAAAAGAGAGTCACTTTCGATCACTAAACTATTTTTGCAAGATGAAGGAACTCTTTGACAATCTTCATTGCGGTCCACTATGATGAAGAAGATTTTATCACACAACTACTTCTTTGGATTACCATTGAGTATGACTCGTTGATCGCATGAACATTAACTTCGAAAAGATTTACCTAGCATAGAAGAAGTTCATTCACTCTACAGAACCAAAACACACATACAACAATCAATGGTGAGATTGCTCATACGCATATGTTATCCGACAAGGGCGTAAAGTGGAAAACAACATGTGTATAATGACTTCTGTTGGTAGGCGTGGTTTTCAAAATAACAATAATCGTGGTGGTTTTAATAACCGAGGTAGAGGAAGGAGCGGAAATGGTCGGACAAATTGGAAGAATGCGCCCACTTGTCGGGTTTGTGGTAAACCTGGTCATACCGCAATTAAATGTTTTCATAGATTTGATCACACTTTTAGGGGACAATCAAATTCCACCAATGCCTTTTATGCATCCTCGATGGGACGAACAACTTCGAATGGCTCTTGATAGCGGTGCTTCAAATCATGTGACACAGGACCCTTCCAATTTTCCCAAGACCGAGTATACTGGTGGAGAAATTGATGATCAGTAATAGCCAAGGTTTGGGAATTTTGAACACGGTTCCTCTAATCTTTCCTTTGCACATGGTAACCTTGCCTTAAATAATATGTTGCATGTACCTCTCATTACAAAAAACTTATTGAGCATAGCAAGGTTAACTAGAGACAACAATGTAGTTGTGGAGTTTAACTCACATTTTGTGTTTGTGAAGGACAAAATTTGAAGAAAATATTGCTCCAAGGGTACTTAAAGGCCGGTCTTCTGAGGGTCACTTCCTTTAGCTTCTTCAACAAAGGATTAGTACAATAATTCATTATTTCTTGCTATCTTTGGTCATGAACGGAACCTTTTCATGTTTTTATTCAGCTAGTTCTTTACATAAATTGTGGCATTTAAGATTGGGCCACCACCTCTTGTTATGAACAATCTCTAAACAATCTAATAATTTGTTTCCCATTAATCATAATTGTGCAACATTTTGTTCTTCATGTCAAATGGGTAAAAGCCATCGTTTGTTTGCTCCACCATCAAAATCATCTAGTTAGAACCTCTTGATTAGTTTTTCTGATGTGTGGGGACCATTGATAGCATCACGGAGGATTTAAATATTATGTTTTATTTGAAGATGATTTTTCACGGTTTACATGGATTTATCCCATGTGCAAAATCGGAGGTCAAACAATATTTTTACAATTCAAAGTGATGGTTGAAAATCTACAAATAAGAAAATTAAAATTTTTCAGTCGATTGGGAGGTGAATATAGGTCCCTACAGTCTCTTTTGGCCTTTTTGGCATTATCTTTCAGCACCGTGTCCTCATACACACAACCAAAATGGGAAAATTGAGCGTAAACATCGCCATAATGCAGAGACAGCCTTGTCCCTTCTTGCCCATAGCTTCATTACCATTTACCCATTGGTGGAATGCTTGTCGACGCGATGTTCTTAATTAATAAATTACCAACCAAAGTTCTTAACTTTTCATCCCCTACACAAAAACTTTTCCGTAAAATTTGATTTTTCTTGGTTGCGTAGTTTTGGTTGTGAATGCTTTCCTTTTCTTGACCACTATCGTTCTCGAAAATTTTCTTTCCACTTTGAGCGGTGTGTTTTATTGGATATAGTCCATCACGTAAAGTGCAGGATGCAAAGTTTGGTCTCAGGAAAATCTATGTAACACCTAATGTCATCTTCAATGAAAGCTGTTTCCCTGCTAATGGGCCAAGTTGCTACACTAACCAATCCCCATCTTCTTTTCTTGTTCCTATTCCCATGTTTTCCTTGCGGGATTATATGCCACTTCCCGGGACTACCTAGGAATGCGATGCTTCCCAGAGATGATTTTCAAATTTGTCTACCACAAATACAAAGCAGTTTATAAATGAAGCCCAATTTATTGGAGCCAGTCAAACCACTGACTCCTTTACTACCAACCTCTCCATCACCTAGCCTAACTTCCAAGGCCCACAATCATCAAATGGCCCATTCCTACACCAACATCTACAAGCTGAATGTCTCCCGATTCAATTATCAGTTCTACGACTAGGGACATGCATACTGCTTGCTAAGACATCTTGTTTCATGAAGCAATAATGCTAGTTCGTCCCCTTCCACCATAGCCGATGCCTCACCCCTAGTGTCCTTTCCGCCTAGTGTCTGCTTATCACGCCCACCTTCAGTGTCTGTTCATCCCATGCAAACTCGGTCCAAATCTGGAATTTACAAGCCCAAAATTTTTGCCGCTGATCTAGCTCTTGACTCTCCAACAACAGAACCATTTACAACCGCACAAGCCTTACATTCACCCGTTTGGAAAGATGCCATGCAACCATAGATCACCGCTCTCACCAAACAAAACACGTGGGTTCTTGTTCCTGCTAGCCGTGCTTCAAAAGTCATTGGAAATAAATGGGTTTTCAAGGTCAAACGGCATTCCGACGGGTCGATTGAACGTCATAAAGCACGCCTCATGGCCAAAGGATTCCACCAAACACCGAGTATTGATTTTTCAGACACTTTTAGTCCTGTTATTAAGCCCTCTACAGTTTGTGTTATTCTCTCCTCGTGTGTCTTATCAGCGGATATTACAAGTCGATGTGAATAGCGCGTTCTTGAATGGTGTTCTTCGAGGATGTTTTATGCATCAACCGAAGGTTTTGTCGATCTAATTATCCGACTATGTTTGTCAATTGAAGAAATCATTATATGGTCACGCCAAGCGCCCGTGCACAGGTATGATCGCTTGAGACAAACTCTCTGTACTGAGGTTTCCATAAATCTTCAATGGACTGCGTCCCTCTTCATCTACAAGGCAGCTGGTCATATCATTTGGGTTCTCATATATGTTGACGACATTCTAATAACTGGCAACAACTCTTCTGCTATCTCAAAATTTATTTTTCACCTAAACCAAACGTTTGCTCTCAAAGACCTTGAGTCTCTCTCATTTTCTTGGGTATTGAAGCGGTTAGATGCAATTCGAGTTCCACTGACCCAAACTTCGTTATATCCATGATTTATTAGCTCGAGTTGGCATGACCAATTGCAAAGCTAGTCCTACTACGCAAGCTCAGCTCAACTCGGTAAAGATATTGGCAACCCATTCATTGATCCGTTCTCTCCTGAGTACAATTGGCGCCTCCAATATCTCTACTACCTTGAAATCTCATTTATTGTCAATAAGCTAAGCCAATTTATGCATCACCCAACCGATATTCATTGGGCTGCGAGAGAGTACTACGATACCTTAAAGGGTCCTCACAACTAGGGTTGTTTTTCGTCCTTGTCGAACACAACATCTGATGGCTTCAGCGATGCGAGATTGGGCCTCTAATCTTGATGAGAAGATCCACCGGAGGATATTGCATTTATTTGGGAGATAACTTAATCTCATGGTCTTCGAAAACAACACGTTGCGTTAGATCCCCACGAGTCAGAGTATAGATCACTTCTGCCGTGGCGAACTTTCTTGGTTAAAGGCTTTGCGGAACTCATGGTTTCGCTTCCTTCACCCCATACTCGGTGTGACAATATTGGTGCAGTAAGCATTGCAGCAAATCCAGTATTCCACGCTCGTACGAAGCATATTGAAGTTGATGTTCATTTTATTCGTGATCAGGTGCTTTGACATCAATTGGACGTTCGTTATGTACCCAGTTCTGACCAAGTTGCGGATATTTTCACTAAGGTCCTACCTAGTTCACGTTTTTTGTCTTCGGGACAAGCTAACTGTGATGCCTCTCCACTTAGCTTGAGGGGCGATGAAGTAAGATCTAGATAAAAAGCAGTCGATTTTTGCTTATCTGTTAACATCTTTATCATATAGTTCCACACCTTTATCACGTGTGATAATTGCTTTTAATTGATACTAGTCCATGTATGATATGCTTGTCATAACCTACTTTATAGGTGTTACATTTGTATGTGTACCACTTGTATTTAAGTTGCCTTGTACAATTAATGATACAAGACTTCCAGTTCTACTTTTACTTCTGTGTTCACATTCTTTCAATTTGTAACATAAACGCACTAGGTGTCAGTCGGCCATTACATGATACGAGCGAACTTGTTGAGGTTGGCAAGTCGTTCGTGATGCAAACCTACTCGATGCGGTCGATGAGTAGTTCATAACATACCATGGTTAAGCTTTTAAGTAGACGTCTAAACTTACCGACATGTTTGTTTAATCTAAATGTCATAGAACTCATTTTTTAACAAAATATGTTTTTGTTCCCTTTCCATGATTAACCGTTAGATAAATGTTTGAACTACGGCGTAACCGATATATTTATTCAATCTAAAACATCATGGAACTTAGTTTTCTACAAACTTGTTTGTTCCTTGATCTTTATGGACTAGCTTCACATAGCACACAATCCTAAAGTAATAAAGGAACAAAATCATGGTCATTTTGTAGGGCATAGAAGATGACAAAAGTCATGAAGATAATGTATGCACTTATCCAGGTAGTTCTAAGGCCATTATGGTAGAGCCCTTGTCGGTTTTCACTCTTGTAATTGACCGTTTAATCATTCGATAGTGGAAATATGACAGTGATGATCAACTTCTAATAAGAAATCCCGGGATATACCCGAGGCTGGATCATATTGAGGCCTTGCAGAAGCTATTGAGAATGCTGAAAATACTACTGCTGCCCTTAAACCCTTGTATCCTTCATATTCTGCATATTCATGTTATTTTATAAAACAAGATGCATCTAATATGTTTAACCATATACATTATAACGTTTTTATATATACTTGCTGATATATTTTTCTTTTCAAGTACTACACCACTTGAAAATGTCACTGAATTGGATCATGAGCCCCAACAGCTATCACAAATGCAGAGATTGTGTTGCCTGACTATTTAGATGAAGTGAAGGATGATGTAAGTCCCTTCTTTGTCATACATTTACCTCTCTTTTTTTTTTTTTTTTAATTGTCACTACTCATTCTGGATTCCTTACTAGAAGATATATTGACATGTGTGCCATATATTTGAATCCTAATTTTAGATGTTGAGCCAAGGAGGCTGTCGGAAGTGATTCGGTTGCTTTCCCTTAAGGTAGAAAACCATTTATAACACCCCCTAATCAAACCTCACGAATCCAATCTAGTGGATGCTACTTGCATAGCATATGACGTAAAATAAGACCATTTTTCTTTTCCTTTTTCTTTTCCTCTTTACTTCAAATTTATAAAAATTACAATACCAACTTCAAAGTTAACAAAATACCAATAATAATATTATTGATAGTATGTCAAAATCAAAATCTACATGTAAAGAGTAACTTAACAAATATCTTGATCTTATAAACTTATTAAACAGAGTAGTTGAGATTAAAACATAGCATAACAAAAGCATCTTATTAACTTGGATCATGAAGATCAACATGTACGCAAACAAGAGTGAGGAATAAATTACTCAGCAAATTCTACAATGCACACACACAATATGGAATGCTTATACGTAATTTAATACATATTTGCTTATTTTTAAATAGATTTTGCATAGTTCAAATAGAAACTTCTTTTTTTAGTTTGAAAAAAAATCACCATTGTAAGTCTTTCATTCACATAGACATGGGAGCTATTACTCATTAGTAATCTATAGAAATATCCCTTCAATAACTAAATAGTATATCCCAATAGACTTCAAACCACAAAGAGACATATGTGCATAAGTGGGGTAAAAGGGAGAATTTACATCCTAGCTATGCAAGCACAAATCAATGCCAATAACTTCGGCCAAAAAGCATTAGTCATGCCCTCATTGTTATCCTCAACGAGTCCTCCGACATACATAAGTCCGTCTACACGTACCCATGTAAACCATATAAATTTGGTCAGATCCATAAAAACTAAGCCTTCTCTTATTCAGTTCCATACATACATACAAAAGCTCCATATCAAACTTGTCCATATTTACCTACAAGGTGTTTCCTTTGAAAACATACTTTACTTTGTAATAAATTTTGAAGATGTGCATTTTTTGTAAAATCATATTTTATATTCATGTTTGATTGCACACACTCATGCTCACATACTTATGATCATGCATACTTGTTTTGTGGTTTAATAATCTAAGCGCACATGCATTCATTAATCCATTGTAGCCAAGACATATATTACATGGAAAAATTTTCATTACAAATTCCCATAGAAATTTCAACTATCAATAATCAAAAGTAACAAATTTCATACCCTACATACATCTCAAAATTCCATTCAATTCCATATTTTCCAGTAACTTGTTTTGCAAATAGGTTCATAAATAGCATGCATATGAATATTCAGAAAATTCCAACAATATAACATGGATTCCAGCTTGATTAAAATATATATTTTCAATGATTTAACAAAGATAATATGCCTAGAATTTTCAGCCAGCAATAATCCTCTTAAAAATTCAATAAAAACAATCCTAAACTTAGGAAAATTATTATTTATTATTAACCCAATTGAGATTAACCAAACCCGTTCAAAATAATACATAGACAACCATGATTTGAAGATCAAACATGTATGAGAATTCAATCTTAACACATACATGAGGATTGACTATAAAGGGAATTAAGGTACGATGTGTATTTTTGTAAAAAATCCAAACTTTCCTTGTAAATCCATATGTTTTTCAACAATACCTTAGAAAGCCATTCTTAGATCAAAATTTCTTACATACACGATTACTATGTAAAAATCATTAATCTAATCCATAGAAATTGTTGGAGAAGATGAGAAATTCGAACAATTAAAATAAACAACAAATAAATGTGAAACTTGCAACAAACAATTGTGAAACTTGCCTTGAATCTTCAAAAACCCTTGAAATTTCTTACTTGATCACATAAAATTTTCTCTCAATAATTGTTTTAGAAATTTTAACACTAAGAGGAGAGGAGAATATAGAAAATTTTCCCTCTTAGCTGCCTCTTAATTTGTAGACAAAACCCTACCCAAACTTGCCTTATGTCATTGTTCTTGCTTTTCTTATTTCAAATAAGAAAAATATCCAGCCACATAATTGCCAAATAATACCAATTAAAAATAAAAATTCAAATATCAAACCCACACATAAATGGGTGGCAACCATATAGTTGCACATGTACACATACTTGCTGCCATAAGGCGAATCGCACACAAAATTTGAAATCACTGCACAATTCAGCAACATGTTAGGCACCTATCATTGCGCCTGACTTTACATCTGACATGCACAAGTTTGGGGGAATTTGGCAAACATTGAACCATGCTAGGCATCTGACATAGACCCTGTCATTGCACCTGACATCCTCTGACTTCGTGTTCACGTAATGCTTCATAAACTAGCATGTATACATTAGTGCACAAGCGAACAAGTAAAATTCCACAAATAAGCACACCGACAAGCAAATTTTGGAGGCAGTTATTACACCTTTTCCATTTTAAGTCTTGTGCGTACATGAATTATACTTCCTTGAAATGGTTTGTCTAGTTATCATAACAATTGGATGTGGGACTAAAATGTTTCATACTTTATTACACTCTTACTAGAGTACTATATCTAGAGATTCCATCTTTATGCATACAAATCTACATATATGTTTGGATGAACTCAAGATAAACATCTCCATCTTCCTCTATTATTCTCTAGGCATGATCGCAATTGTCATTGCTCTAATATTACTTTTTTGGGTCCATGTAACACTTGATTGTGCAACTTATGCATGCATATGGATGTATATATCTCAGGATATGAGTTATGTACATATGCATGCATATGAACTTCTTGAAATGAAAATGACATGTATTTAAGCATTGTTAGGACTTGCCCTCTTTGGAATATAAACTTAAATATGTTCATGTAATGCCTTGGATGATGCACACACATCATGTGGGGATTGGTTGTTCACTTGGAGAAAAATACAGGTAGTTCATATGTGCATTGGATTTCTAAATAGGTACTTGATGCCTTCGTAGAAAATGGATAGTCCTCGTTATTATTGTTATTTTTTTAAAGAAAAAGAAGGTTTCTAAACCTTAGGAAAATATGAACATATAAGCATATGTATTATTTGTAGCTTTTTAAACAATAACTATCTGAAAAGGTACTTCTTAATTTATCAAACCAAGTGATTTGCATACAATAAGGGAAATACTCCCTAAAACAATTCATAATAGGGAATATAAAATTTTCTATTCAAGCACATGTGAATATTGGTCACCCAATGTTTACAACAAATCACCCATATATTTAATTCTTAACAAAGGAGTTCGAAATGAACGATAACATTGAAATTTCTTAAAAGTACACGAAAACTCTAAAATCTCAAAATAGACGGTTTAAGAAGTTCTATTTGTCTGAAAACCTTAGTACTAGTAGGCCTTGAATCACTCATCATAAATAGGATCATACTGATGCCTCTTGAAGCTTCCATTGGCCAGTAGTATCCGTTACCGAGAGCTTGCTTCACCATGAACGAATCTTCCGAGTGAAGATAGATCTTTGATAGCGGTGATATCTTTCTTTGTTGGAAATCCATCTTCTGCATGAGTCCTCGTCGTTGTATTCCCTATTCCTTAACCACCATGTTGTAAGCTTTCATTATCTGCTTGTGATAAGTCAAGTTATTGGCCATTTGATAAGCTTTCAATACCCTATTCATAATCGTTAACCAGTAGTATCTTATGAGATGAAACAACCACATTTTTTTGGCGTGATGGCCTTTACTCCATATATTAATATATATGGTGAAAATCCTGTCATAGACCACGGTAAAGTTCTGTATGCCCATAATGCTTTCGGTAAGTGATAGCTTTACTCCCCGGCATACTTATGCGCCATCTTACTCAAAATTAGATGGGTGTCTTATTTTTACCTTGGCTTAACCATTCATTTAATTGATATAGTGCGTCATTAGACTTCAATGTTAGTAGTTTCCAGCTTATACACCAAGTAAATATTTTAACAGCTTTTAGATGATGCTTGATGCATATTTGAACAAAGTTACTGCCAATTGTTCACTGACGGAGGGTGCAACTGAGGAACGGTTACGAGGTCTTCATACCTTGGTTGACTGCAAGCTTTGAATCTCCAACAATCATGATTCACTAATCCAGCTAAGGTTATTGCTATTGGCTTATTGATGAAGCGTGCACCATTGTCACTGACTATCAATATATGTACTTTCACTGTTGGATGAATAGGATCGATGAAATCTAGTCCCTAATGATGGAACAGCTAGGGGTTTTTCATATCCTTTATCAAGGTGGAGCAATTAGACCCAAATGACAATAGTTGGTAATAAAATTTCTTTTGTCCCTAGTGCTCTCCAAATTCTCTAGAGTGAGCTTCTATTGTCGGCTACAAATTCCTTCAAGGTTGCTTGGTTGACTTGCTTCCCGGAGAGACATTTAATGTATGACAAACTATCTTTGGATTCAACTCAGGCATATCTTCATACTTTATGACAAATACATTAGAATACTTCTTAAGTAACTTGAGAAGGCTTTGCCTTTTCTCCACAGACAGCTATGAGTTAATAGATACTTACTTTTAGATTGTCAGGTCAGTGCTTAAAACTTCAATATCAAGTCGTTTCACCACTAAATCAAATCCACCCTGCAGAGAATTTAATGCCAAAGTTGGCTTGACATATTCATGATTCTTTGGTGCTGTCTTTGGTGATATTTCTGGTTGATCCAGTATAGTAAGTTGATCAAGATGTGTGCAATAGGGACCTTCCCATACGGCATGATTAGGTCTTGTGCATATAAGTGATACATAATCCTTCTATCAAATAATGTAACTTTCATGCATTTGGCTTGAGCACATTATATTGTGGCTTAAACTCCACCGAGATCCTCATGAGTGCTTCTGTTGTTGTTACCTTTATTTGAAATCTATACCCTAGCTAGTTGAAGAGAGACTTGAACTTCGAACTATGTTGAAGAGCATTTACATTGTCTAATTATGTGCCTTCTTCAGCTCCTACGTCGAGTTCATCATTGCTTTGGCTTTTATGAAAGATCACAACAATAATGTTGGATGGGGTTCCCTATGGAGACTTTAGGTTCTCTTTGGATGGCAGTGTTGCAATTTGTCTATCGTTTTGCTTAAAGTCTCTTCCCCATCCTTGTGCTTCTAAGAATGGCATATTGAAACTCTTCGGTTAAGTGTATCTCTTCCAAAGGCCTTTACATAGTTGCTGCTCTCTTCCCATACTGTATCTGGAGGCTTGGGATCATTGTTTCATACCCGTTGCTCTTGCTTTTTTTCATCATTGTTTCATACCCGTTGCTCTTGCTTTTTTTCATTGTACATCGTTAAGAAATTTAGGATGATATGGATTGCTGTTGTAGTATATTCCTTACAATTTTGGTGAAGCAAGTAGACTATCTCGAAGCTTTGTTTTGTTGATGAAATCTCCAGCATACCATCATCGATCTTGTCTTGAATCATGCTTCTCTAAGTTTTGTAAAGAATAGTGGGATGTCCTACGAATTGGTGATATCTACAAAAATGAGGGTCATTTTCATCCTTTTTCTTGTGAGGCCTTCGTTGCTTAAAAGGTTGAATAAGATCGTGTTCGAACCATTGATCAAATATGTTATGAAGTTCTGCTTTAGAGCAAAACATGACCAGGTACTCTTCTCTTTCCTCTCTTTTGGACCCTCCATATGGTTTTTACTTCTTATTATATTCTGCCAAATTTTGATGTTGAAGCTCCACCTTTAATCCCTATATGCCTACTAGTGCTTTGATTACAAGGTATGTTTTCCTTGCTGCTTCAACAGGCTTTGTAAACTACATGATGTTAAGATTCTCTAGATAGACCTTGTAGCTTGGATTAGTATTGTTGATGCGGATTTCTACCAATGGCCCTTTATTTTTTTCATCATAACATTCCAATGCCAAATCTCTAAACCGTTTCATGAAGTCCATTGAGGATTTAGAAGGTCTTTGCGTAATGTTGTTCACTTGGATCACTGGCACACATCCTTCATTCCGAAAGTGCTTCTTGTAAAATCTTAATACCATATCTTCCCAGTTCCCAATAAAACCATAATTAGTGAAATGTACCATCTATATGCATGGTTCATGAGGGATTTTGAGAATTCCTTTAAGCAAAGTTCGTGCTTTGCATCATGTTGTTCTTAAGCATCTCTGAATCGGTTGACATGCACCTTTGGTTTGGTCTTCCTTCCATCAAATAAAATGAAATGTGGAGCTTCATATCCTACCGAATATGGAGGTTATGAAAGATATCTTAAATCTTCCATGGATGACTTGTGTAGTTCTTTCTTCAGTAGTGTCATCACGTTAGCATGAGTGAGAAAATAGTCATTGTTTGATGTTGGTGCATGTTTGTCTTGACTGATGGATGCTCTTTGACCATTGACCACAGTGGCCAGTTTAAAGAAGGTGGTTATGTTCTCCTCTAGTTGCTTAAAAGTTGCAATCATATTATCTTGAAGTTGCTTGATCGTACTACTATATTATCTTGGAGTTGCTTGATCATAACTACAACTTTCCCTTGGTTGGCTTGTAGCCCTTTAATAGCTACTAATATGGTTGCAATTGTAACCTCCAGATTGGGCTCTTCATTATTGTTGCGACTTGGTTTTGAAAAGTTGTTGCCTCCTACATCTTGACATACGTTTCGGGTTTTATGTGCTGTAAGTGGTGGCATTGTCGAATTTACTTCCTCAGCTTCCTAATGGAGTTGCCTTTTAATGTTGGGGTTTGAATGTGAAGGTGTGCTAATGGGCCAAAAAAGCTAGAGCCTATCCATTGTAAGGTGGTTCTTCTAGATGTATTGATGTGGACTTCTCTAGATATGGGTTGGATGATTTCCTGAATGAAAGCAAGCTTTGGCCAAATAGGCTAAATGTTTGTCTTGTCAAATCTATTCGGCACCACTTTGTATGTCCCCATTTAAGTTCTTTGCTGGATAGAGTTGAGTTAAAGGGCCCCTTAGTGAGGTGGATCCAACTAATTCGACATCACAGCACAAAGAAAAAAGGTAAGAAAATAATAATTGAAGCTTATAATATTGACTTATCCAAAACAATACATAATATTAATAATATTAACAACCATATATTCAAAAATAATGTAACAGCCAACGATGAAAATATTGGTATCGATGAAAATATCGAAGGTAAAAAATATGAAAATGTCGATATCGATAAAATTTTAAAAGAAATGATGGAAATTAATAATAAAATATAAAAATTTTGAATGAAATTTTAAAATATGTTTATTTATTAATTACTTTATCAATTTAACTATAAAAATTTAAAAAATATTGAGCACAATTTATATTTCTCATAATTAAGAAACCTACTGTATTCGTTGATAGTAAAAAAATAATACTACTTTTTATAATGAATTATTCATTAATTAGAATAATAATACAAGTATATAATTATTTAAATATAACTCAGTGTTATATAGAATTTCTTAGTAATTATCATAGATCCTCTGCACATATATCCTATCCATATAAATTATAAAAGTATAAAGTAATTATTAGAATTTAAAAAAAAGATGCTCCATGCTTTGCACATGTATCCTATCCCTATAGATTATAAAATATAAATTAATTATTAAAATTTTAAAAGGAGAAGATGCTTCATGATTTGCATATATATAAATTATATATAAAAAAAATTCTATACAATATGTGAAACATTGAAATCATATATATATAATAATTACAATTTGAGAAAAAAATACTAATGTTGTATTTAATAGTTAATATAGATATTTTATAAATTTTGGTTAGAAGTGAAATATCTGGTACATGCTAGGTGTTGTAAACATAAGAACACTTGAAATGCTTACAAACCAACTTACTTAAACTAAATCTATAAAAAAATATAAAGAAATCGTTTTATAAAATTGAAAATAAATAAGATCTGAAATATTTATTCTTATGGGATTACCGAATTTAATTAAAAATTAATCAATTAACTGGTAAAACATAAATTAAAGAAATAACACAAAAAGTTTTTACATGGTTCAAAATTTCTACTCCACGGGGCCATGCCCAGACTTTCAATAATCCAATAGTTATAAATGATTACACACACCAATTGAACTTAAACAATAAGAGACTCCTTCTTTGTATTGCCGCTACTATGTTAAATTGCCTTGATAGACTTATTCAGCAAGCACCACTTGTCTTCATTGTTATAGACATTGAACTCCCTTCAAGTATATAAATGAACTTCTCCCGAAGTAATTTGATTCTTCTCTTGAAGAACTCTCATAAAAATTTCTACAAAAATATTTTAAAATCAAGCTCACATCCAAATTGTTAAATAAAAACAATTTGAGCACAAAATATTTTTTTGCAACTTGGAATATGTTACAACATCACAAAAACAAGTTTTGTAAAAATATTCTATTACAAACCAAAAACACACATTCAGCTCACATAAAAAACTCATATCCAGACACAAGATGTGAAAAGGCTTTTTATAAAAAAAAATTTGACAATTTCTATTTTTAAAAAAGATAATTTTTTAAAATAAAGAATAAATATCTTATTTAACTAAATAAGGAAAATCCTTATTTAGTCCAATCAGATAATAAAGAATATCACATAAAAATAAACATTACCTTCTTTCCTGAATTGTTGCCAAAATGCAATATGCTCTTCACGTGTAAATCTCCAACAGTAGACTTTTTCAACTTCCTAAAGCACTACTGAATCCCAATAAGAAAAATATAAATTACAACTCAAATCTAAAGATCTGAATACAAAATAAGGAGATATTTTACAATTGTCCTAAATGAAATAGAACAAAGGGATTGTTCAATTTTGACTTTTTGAACTAACATGATGTTGCCATAAAATGCCAACACTAAAAACCTAACAATCTCCTCCTTTGGCATTCTTTTGGCAAAATATCTATATAGATCTTAGACACCTACACATAACCAAACCACAAAACTCTACTGCTTGATACACAACTTAAATAAGAATAAGTATAACAGAGTGTGAAAAGTAATAAAACAAACTAATAGGTGTAAAAAGTCAAAACAACAAATTATTACAAAATAACAAACCAACCAAATTTGCATTAAGCCTTCTTGCCCTTTGTTGTGCATCAACTCTCTATCTCTCCCTTTTTGTCAAATGATTCAAAGGACTAGAAAACTCTTAAAATTAGAGGAGAAATATATAAACCAGAAAAAAAAATCATGAAATATAGTAAATTACACCAAGGTCTAAAAATATCATTGATGTTGCAACATCTTGCAACTTAAGCTATAACATCAGTAAAACTTGTGAATTTTACTCCTCTCACATTGAAAAATATTTGCCCCCCTGAATTAGAGCATCATCCTGATCTTGAATATGTTGACATAAATGAACTTATAACATTTGAAATAAACAAAGTAAATATCAACATTTCAATATAAATTTCAATTTACTCTCAACCACATATCAACTAAACAAAACTTAAAAAATATATTACCATAAAACAAGGAACACATAGGATAAACAAATGAAAATAATAATAATAATAATAATAATAATAATAATGCATGACAAACTTAGAGTAAAACACACAAATGAAGAACAAAGAAACAAAAAAGCAATTAACATTGAAAGATTTTTTTTTTCACATTTAACTTTGCTTAAAACAATATGCAAAAATCAAAATACAAACTTTAATCACTTCCATCAAATAAAGATTAGGAAGATTTGAGCAGCGTATGTGTGCATCAAATGTTTCAAAAATTCCTCCTCAATTATTTTCAGTTTCAGCAACTCTAGTTTTGAAAAAAAATTGAAAAGAGTTTGTCAAACTAACCTGATCATCTTGATCCTCAATAAAGTTCATTTAACTCACTGGTATATGTGTGTGAAGTAATTTTACAATACATTTTTCTTTCTTTTATTGCCTTTTTTTTTAAAACAAACTTTTGATTTTGTGCCCACAGTTAGTAGCTTTCACTTTAACACTAAGGTAGCCCTCTTCTCATGGTAGATTATCCTCTACATATTGTTGATACATAAGCTCAAATTAGTCATGGATAGTTTCACACAATAGTGTAGGTAGCTTTTTCTAACTATGGGGCCTAGGTACTTTTCATATTATGGATGAGATAAGAATCTAGGTAAACAGTCAAGGTTCAATTCAATAATTCTTAACTCAAGTTGTATCCACCTCAAAAAATCAATTTGGAATCAAGAAAGCATTGTTATTGTGCACAATATATGAGTTTAAATTTAACTAATCAAAATTTGAATAAAGCTTTCAAGTTCATACGTTGATATTTGTAAATTCTAAGCAACAAAGTTAAACCAAATAAATATAAATAATGGCACTTAAAGCGAAGCGAAAGTACACACAAAATGACAAACAAAAACTACATGAAGCACAAACCATAAATGTTTCTCAAAGTATCAACCTAAGATGCACAAGAACCTTTAGTAAAACTTGCACTAATCTTGCTTGCAACCATAATGCATAAATCAATATTTTATCCAATTGAGTTGTACCTGCATTCATCATCATCAAATACTTATTAGTATTATCAAGTTCCAACCTTAATTGAGTCAATTTTTCTTCTTTCACAGCAACTTGAGCTTCCAAGTCAAAAATTATTTTCTTTGATTCTTCTTTATCTTTTAACAAATCAACAACTTTTTTATTTAATAATTTATTAGCCTTACACACTTCCAGACATTTTTGATACATCTCATGATATAATTTTATAAGTGTCTCATCATTTACATGTGCATCATCTCCAGTGTCATATCCTTCATATTCGCCCTCTACTGTAGTGATATTGTAACATCCGCCAGATGATGTTTCAACGTCTGTTCTTGAAACCTGCACATCAGATTTTTGAGATTCAAAAAAAATATTGAAAACAATGTAATTACTTACATGATCTTCATCATCTTATTGACTCCTTTCTGATTCTTCATCACTCCACGTTGTATTCATAGGTTTTGTCTTTTTCTTGAGTGTATTTGCATACTCAACTTGAATATGTCTAAAACTATCGCATTCCCTAACTGAATATCTCTATTTTTTCTATTATATTCAATAGGACCTTTAAGAGAATTAGATGGTTTCATAGAAAATTTCATTTGTTTGTTCATCTTTTTCATAAATTTATTAAAGTTTTTAGCCAAGTCAGCAAGAGACTCACCTAATTCTTTTTCACCATTAGAGTTTTCATCAGTCTCCATCACTTGTCTGAGAGCAATGCTCTTTTCTCTTTTCTGAGACTTTAAATTCATCTCAAAATTTTGCAAAAATCCAATTAATCCTTCAGCCTTAAGAGCATCAACATCCTTACTTTTTTATTGCTGTTACCTTCATTTGAAATCTTTTTGGGAGAGATCTTAATATCTTCCTCACAAGATTGGTTTGTGAATAAGTTTCATCTAAAGAAAAGTACTCATTGGCAATATCACATAGTCTAGAATTAAAATCAACAATACATTCATCATTATGCTTTTTTAGATTTTCAAATCTAGAGGCAAGTATTTGGAGTTTAGATCTTGTCACTGCATTAGTTTCCTTATGGGCAACTTGAAGAATATCCCAAGCCTCCTTTGCTCATTCACATGTTGAAATCAATCTGAATTGATTCACATCTACAGCATCGAAAATTACATTTAAAACTTTTAAATTAATATTGGCTAATCGATCCTCCTCGATAGACCATGTCTCTTCAGGTTTTGGAATTGTTTTGTCTCCTTCCTTCATAGTAGGATGATTTCAATCTCTCAAAATAGACTGCCAAGCCTTCTCATCAATGGATTTAATGAATGCCTTATTCTGGCTTTCCAATAAGAATAGTTTGTCCCATCTAGCATTGGCGGACGTACTACAGACGTTGCTTCACTCAGAAAATTCATTATTGCAAATTTGAAAAAATAACAGATATGTTGTAACAGAATTTATACAGATGTTGGAACAGAAATGCTATTTTGTAGAAACACAAAAAATCAATAAAAATGAGTTCAACAAATCTTTTTTTCAAAAATTTTCACCAACAAAAACGTTGGTGATGACTTGCCCTGATACCAATTGAAAGATTTATTTTTATGGGATTACCGAACTTAATTAAAATTTAATTAATTAACTGGTAAAACATAAATTAAAGAAATAACGCAGAAACTTTTTATGTTGTTTAGAATTCCTATTCCACAGGGTCATGTCTAGACCTTTAACAATCCACTAAGTTATAAATTGTTACATACATCAATTGGACTTAAACAATAAAAGAATCTCTCTTTGTGTTGCCGTCACTGTGTTGAATCTCCTTGATGGACTTGTTCAGCAAACACTGTTTATCTTCACTGGTGCAGACATTGAACTCTCTTCAAGTATACAAATGCACTTCTCCCAAAGTAATTTGATTCTTCTCCCAAAGAACTCTCATAAAAATTTCAACAAAAATATTTTTAAATCAAGTTCACATCTAAGTTGCTAAATAAAAACAGTTTGAGCACAAAAATATTTTTCTGCAACTTGGAATATGTTACAACATCACAAAAATGAGTTTTGTAAAAATATTTTATTAAAAACCAAAAACACACATTCAGCTCATATAAAAAACTCGTACCCAAATACAAGACTTGAAAAGGCCTTTTATGAAAAAACTTTTGACACTTTCTAGTTTAGAAAAAGATAATTTTTCCAAATAAATAATAAATATCTGATTTAACTAAATAAGGAAAATCCTTATTTAGTCCAATAAAACAATAAGGAATATTAGATAAAAATAAGCATTACTATCTTTCCTGAATTGCTGCCAAAATTCAATATGCTCTTCACCTGTAAATCTCCAGCAGTAGACTTTTTCAACTTCCTAAAACTCTACCCAATCCCAATAATAAAAATATAAATTACAACTCAAATCTAAAGACCTAAATACAAAATAAATTTTACAATTCTCCCACATCAAATATAACAAAGGGATTGTTCAATTTTAACTTTTTGAACTAACATGATATTGCCATAAAATACCAACATTAAAAACTTAACAAGATCTATATTTTCCCTGGAATGGATATCTTGAACAATCAAGAAGAGATACTTTTGATGGGGATAAAGTGTTTAGATCTCATAAAAACCTATTTTGCTTAAAATCTAATCATTGAACAATCTTGAACAAAAATATTTTTCTAGAAGAAGACACATGGAAAACCAAAATCTAATGGGAAATCAACTGGATTTGAAGGAAACACATGAGATCTAATGAAAATGAACAAGCTCTAGAGAAAATTAACTAGATCTAGATCTTTTTCCTATCACCTTGTAGGAAAAACGAGATCTTTGACAACACCAAATTTTTCTCATTAGATCTAGGCTTTAACATAGTTGAAATGATATTTTCTTACATGAAAAACCAAACTTTCTTCAAAAACATCAAGAAAAAACGTTTTTGTATCTTTCCATTTCTACAAAAAGAAAGAATAAAAAAAAAACTCTTTTTGCCTTACTGTATGCTCCTTTTTATCAAGGAAACTGCCCCTTTAAAAGCTTCATACAAGTAGAGTTTTATAGAGGAGTAAAAATGAAAGACAAAAAAAGAAGATAACTTTATTTTAAACACAAGAAGCATGCTTAGACTAAAAGAATAAGTAAAAAAGCTTCCAAAAGTGGTTGTAATTCCTTTATTCTCAAAGACAAAGTGGATTTCTTATTCTTTAGAGAAAATACTCCAAGAAAGTCAAAAGGATTCTTTGTGTCTTTTCTTATGGAAGAGTTCCAAGCATTCTTTATTTGTCAGAGTTGTCAAATATAGCTCTTAGATCGGAGGTGTAAGGGTTTTCTTTATTTTTCTTTTCTTTTGGTTTTTTTTTTGTTTTATCATAAATGCAAGAGAGAGTGTAAAGAGAAAGTGAAGAGAAAATGGAGAGAAATAGAGGTGATAGAACATTAAAAACAAGAACAAAAATGGGCGTCTTGGATATTTAAGTGATAATTTAGTTAAGTTAACCCAACCGGAATGCATAATAGAATAAATGACAAAATATTAAAATGGGCTTGTAATTTATCAATTTTCGAGTTTAGTTTAATTTATTTATATTTATGAACAAAGTAGGCTAGCCTAATTTAAATAAATTAATCCAAACTCATATTACAATTTTTTTGTGTCAACTAAACCATATTCTAACAGTGAGCTCCATTAAATGACTTGAGGCTATTTTTCTTATGGATTTTTTGATGTTATAGTCTGGCCCAATACAAGATAATAAAAAGTAGCCATATTTTTTAAAAATCAAAATGTTAGCTAAAAATGACTATTATATCCTTAATATACAATTAAAATTGTAGCCCATTATTCAAACTCTTCGTTCCACCGTATGCAACCGCACCCCTCAACTCCTTTTTGTATTTTTTGGATTTTCCTTCCTTTTTTCTTCTTGGCTTTACCAATTACTCTTTCTCTTCCTCCTCCTCTTCTTCTTGTCGCCGCCGCATTGCATTTTCATCTCAATCGCCATCGCCGATTCCGTCCCACCACCTTCTTGTACTCCTACTAAGGTTAGAACACATAAACACATTGAGGGTTTTGTGGGTATTGTGGATTAAGTTGGTGTACAATGAAATAATTTATTTTTTTGCCAATGCTGTGTTCCATTGTTCATAAACTATTTTCTATTGTTGTTGTTTGCTATTGGGTTTTTCCATTTTCCTTATGTTGGGATTATTGATTTGCAAGTTTTATTTTTTGAAAATGTTTGAGAAAAATGCATATTAGGTGTTTGAATAAATGCCTTAGTTAAGTATTTTTTTGTCAAATACATGTAATTATTTGAGTATTTAGTTTGAAATTATGTTTTAAGTATATAAATTGAAATTTTACTAACAATTATTATGTATAAAGGTATATGGCATCGGTGCCCCCACCATAGGGGTGGCAATGAGTGGGAATCGACGTCTATGGCAATCCAGGGGTGCGGGGAGGGGGGGGTTGGTGGGCAGCCCTGTATGCGCGCACTGAGGCGTTGGGGAGAGGGGTAAGTGGGCAACCTCGTGCGCGCGCTGGGGGGTAGGTGGGCAGCCATACGCTGGAGCTGGGATTCTATGGGGTGGCTTGGTGGGTACTGACCCCCCCACCCCCTGGTGGGTACCAACCCCCACCGTTTTTTGTTATTTTTTTTCATTTTTGGATTAGATTATTATTTTATATTTGTATTTATTCATGCTGTTATTTTGTTTATAGATTAATTATCATGTGATTGAAGTTTTGTTTGTACAAAATTATTTTATATTTGGGCTTAACCTTTTATATTTATTTGTTTAAATGGGAAAATGATAGAAGCTAAGTCCTTGATGTATCCAGATGCACTAGCTAATGCAGATAATTGTCGCGTTCTGTCACTTGTAGGTCGTCACTCATAACATCCATTGAAGACGTCCTTGAGAAATTTTCGGAGGATCCTGATAAGCCATCTAGGTTTAAGAGAAGGCAGTGGAAGAAGTTTAAAAACAGTTGTTTTGGTACGCTCTATTTAAGAATGCAGGAGATTATCTTGAGTGGCGATATAGTACACAATATGCTTGTAAGGCAAGAGGATAGTATAAAGTGAGGATGTCATGGAGTTCAACTTTAATGGGAAATTAGCAATATTTACAAAAGAGAATTTGCATTTATTACAGGATTGAAGATAGAAAATTCAATTGATGTTCCTCCTCCTCCACAATCCAATTGAAGGAACACATATTTTGGCCACTTGAAGAAGATTAAAAATTCAAATGTAAGGGATGTCTTTTTGTATTTGAAGCATAGCAAACTAGAGGATAAAGATGATATGGTAAGGTTGGCATTGATATAATTCCTTGAATGTGGTTTACTTGGTAAGGAGAGTCAAATAAGCATTGACATACAACATTTGTCTATGGTTGAGAATTTAGAATACTTCAATGAATTTGCATAGGGTTTGGAGTCCTACAATGCTACCATATTTTCCATGCATTGAGTTTTGGCTTTGCATGATGGAGAGTTAAATGAAACGGCCACATACAGTTTGAATGAGTTTCCTCAAGCATTCCAGGTAATGTCAATTACAAAACGTTTTAATTTATATTTGTTTACACATTATATATTTAACTATTTAAGTAACGAATTTTAAATTATTCAATAGGTTTGGGATATAAGACAATTTCTTTGATGGGAGAACTATATGCAACTAAGATTGATAATTTGTTCCCACAAATTTGCAATTGGAAGGCTACCAACCTCCTTGTGTTTAAGAGCGTGGGAAAAACACTTTTTGACAATGCGGATGTAATTTTGAAGAAGAATCCATATATGTGGCTAACGAAGATTATCCAATCCCACCAATTCCTCTATCAAAAAAACATAAGCGACGTAGAAAGCAGGCAATCGACATAGAGAATTTCGAGTTTGCTTATTATCAATAACAAGAAGCATCTAATCACGAGGGTTCTTTTTTTCAAGAATGTTGGTCAATAAACAATATCGTCACACGAAGTAATATATATTTACTTTTTTAAAACTAAAATATCATATTATAATTTTGAAGTTATTATGATTTTTAACTTAACAATTTTAATTTAATTAACTAACATAATTTATTTTTCATTGAATATAGGTTTATGATGAGCTCAGATCGGCTATTCATTCGCTTGATATAAAAGTTAATCGTGTGGCAAATGATTTGAACACCTTTCAATTGGATTCAATGAGAGAGTTTCAAGATTTTAGATCGGATTCAATATGGGCGATCCAATTGATTAAGGATTCAATTCAAGAAATGTTTATTTATATGAAAAATGCAAGTAAATTATTTCATTCATACCTTTTAAATTCTTTAATAAGTTGTAACAAATTGTATATCATGCTTTCTCAATAGGAATTCCATCGGCTAGATACATATGAAAATATGCCTATGAATGAGGAGGGTGAAATACGTGATGAGGAAACTAATGTGATGTAGAATGATAGTGAGACCCAATTTATATCACCATCAAAAGTTATTTAGCGGGAGCCACATATTAAAAACCGTGCGGGGAAATTGAAGTTGCCTTTTGTTGTGACCATAGAGACACGAAAGACTTTGAACAATATTTTGCCTCATCTAATGGATTTTAATCCTAAACGGCTCCCTCCCGATGATATTTGAATGAAATTCTATGACTATCTGACTTCCAATATGAATGAAGTTATTGAACTACATATGCGAGTTCAATATAGAATTCTTTCAGGATTTAGTTCAAGGAGAATGGTTAAATGATAAGGTAAAAATAAGTTTCTACAAATAATAATAATAATTTGTATTTTTTAAGTATTAATTAATTAATTTACTTCCATCTTGTGTAGCACGTCAATGTGATATGCATGTACATATACAAACGTATGTTAGCGCATCCTCATTTATTCTGTCTAAGAATGACTGTCATGGATGCTTATTTTTAGGTAAGATATTGATTATACTATATTTAAGTATTGCATCATTTCTTTTTTGTATTACATTGTTAATGATTATTTTTGTAATTTTTTTTTATAGAGGGCCAATGGCCTAAATTTGAAACATGGAGAAAAGATAGAAAGCCAAGGAAAACTACATATGAATTTGATGTGGGTTTTCTTAACTACATTTTCGGCATTGCATACACACCCTCATCACGATGTTGGATTGATTATGATTATGTAAGTAATACTACTATAGCAAATTTATTTTCAAATTAATTGATATATAATTTTCTACATTATCGTATTAACTAATTAATTATTAATAAGTACTCATGCCATTTAATATCAAGGATACCCATTGGGTACTTTTAAAATTGATCTTCCCCATCGGTATGTTTTCATTTACGATTCGATACTTATGAAGTCTACGAATCGTGATAAATTCAAACCCTTATGGATAATGTTGCCATACATATTGGAGCAAGCTAATTTTTTCTCTATCGATCCTATTTTAAGGGAGTTTTAAATTAGTTCGCACAAAGCGATGTGGAAAACTTTCCAACACAAGGGAATGGGTAATTTCTTACAAACTAAATTATTCATTCATTTTAATATAGTGCAATTGTTTTATAAGTTACAATTTCATAAATTGTATTTATGTTTTTTGTTTTACAGTGTCGACTGTAGCGTATTCATGCTAAAGGTTATGGAGTATTTGCTTGGAAAATAGGAATTCAACTTTAGCCATGGTTATGTGGAAATTTTTTAGGCAAAAATATACAATCGAGTTGTATAATAGAGAACTATCAATTTAGTTTTGTAAAATAAAAATAGTATGTTCATATATAATTAATTATTTAAAATGTATTTTTTTAGTATTTATTATATAATTACATAACAATTATTTAATAAAAAAAATAAACATTCAAAAAATTAAAAAGATTATTATGCATAAAATACGGTGCCCTTTTGAACTTCTAGCATGTGTTAACTTCATAGCATTTTTTGAATAAATAAATCAACCCAGAAAATTATGAAAAAATATGCAAATTAAAGTCATCTCCTTAGATTTCAAACAATATATCATACGCATGAATCAGAGGTCAAGAAGGTGTTGAAAATAAATTTTTTCCAACAGTGCGTAGAAGTGCACACCAAAGGCATTCGCATGTCTGTCAAATTCACTGTATTTTTTGGGTATATAAATCAATCTAGAAATTTATGAAAAAAATATGATAATTAAAGATCATCCTCTTAACTTTTCAACGATATATCATACAAACAAATCGGAGGTCACGAAGGTGTTCAAAATTAAAATTTTCCAATAATGCGTAGAAGTACGAGAACGGGCACACGTCGGTGGCCACCATAAGACCATCAGTGGCCACCAACCCCCCTATGGTGGCCACTATAGGGGGGTTGGTGGCTAACGATGGTCCCATTCTCATACTTCTGTGCGCTGTTGGAAAAATTTAATTTTCAACACCTTTCCAACCTCCAATTTGTACATATGATATATCATTGGAAAGCTAAGAGGATGACCTTCAATTTTATATTTTTTTATAATTTTTTGGGTTGATTTATGTATCTAAAAAATACAGTGAAGTTGACAAGCATACGAATGTCGTTGGTGTGTACTTCTGCGCACAATTGGAAAAAACATATTTTCAACACCTTCCTGACCTCCGATTCATGAGTATGATATATCGTTAGAAAGTTAAGAGCATGAATTTTAATTTGCATATTTTTTTATAATTTTTTAAGTTAAGTTATAAGTTTAAAAAATACTATGAATTTAATGGAAGTCCTATTACCATCGTTGTTCATAATATGTTTTTAAATCATTACATTCAATCCATAAAGCGTAGATATAAATACATGGTGATGTGTAATTCTTACATATTCTAAGAAATAGGTACATTTATCTTACACCACAATTTATCACAATTGTCATCCCGATTTATTAGCTTAGTGCATCTTGCTTGGTTATGTCCAATCATTCCACACTGACCACGCTTGTATTTCATCTTCTCCTCTTTTTGAGACAATATTCTATTTTTTCTTGGTCTACCAACATCTCATCTTCTATTGTCTGGGGGTCGAACAACCTTCATTTGAACTTCATATGGAACCTCCTATTGTCTTTTGTCACCGACAGGATATATTGAATATCGGTAAGTTAAATAAAGTGTATCGGTACGGTAATACTTGGAACACATATTATGAAACTAGATATGTCTATACAAACACGCTGCCATTGCATGCTCATAAGGATACTAATCAATGTCAAACTTTCTGCAGCTGTAAGACTTGAAAGTCAAATTTACCTTACCCTTTATTTCACCACCTACTGTAATATCTGCTTACTTTCATGTGCAGTCGACTTTTAGTCAAAGTCAAAGTATAGACCGGTGACTGTCGAATTATGGCTTGATGTTGGTTCACTAAGAATGAGTGGTTTGCTATCTTGTATGTTTTTCTGTGTTTGTTTCCTTTTTGGTAAAGTCAAATTCAGAGTTAACAGTCAACAGTCCACTCTGCCACGTTATCATTTAGACTGACAGTATGATGATAGGAACTCATAACTGGAATGTGCTTGGGGCATGTATGGCTAAGAGTGGTCTTGCTTTAGTGAGGGGGGACCATTTATAAGAGCAAGTTTGAAATTGGTCAAACATTGGTCAAAAAGTGATCTATCAAGTGCCACCTCATTAAAACCCTAGGACACCCTTTTGAAACCCTAATCCTCTCTTTAAAAGGCTCTTTATGAGTGCAACTCAAACCCTATTTTGAACCCTTACTGCCGCACACCTTAGAGAGAGAGAGAGAGAGATTCTTGAGGAAGAAGAGAAAGAAGAAAGGGAAACCAAGCTAGTGCTTCAAGCTTTCAAGAGAGAAACCAAGGGAAACTTCAACGAGCAAGAGAGGAGCAGCTGGCCGGCCCTTTTCCAGCAGCTTTTTTGGGGTGTATTTGTCTTGCTTTTCAAAGTTTTAAGAGTGGGTTTAAGCTAAGCAAGGTAGGGTCCCTTACCTCCTTGAGATTTTGGGTGAAAATGGGTGCATTGTGCAAGATTGGTTCTAAATCTAGTTGGATTCTTGTGTTTCCTTTGCTTGTTGTAAGTTAATGTATTGAACTATTAATTTTGAGTTGCTAATCTATGTATTGTGGTATTGAAGTCATGATTTGGGGTGTGTTTATAATGAGATCTAGACTTGTTATGACCTAGGGCTTGAGTGTACTGTAAAACTGAAAAGTTAATGAAATTTTCATAAATTTTGATTGCTTGCTGTCATTCAGGTATTTGTCTAAAAATTCTGAAATTTTTATTACATAAAATTGAGTGTCTCATAAACAATTTTGTTTTTGAATTACTAAAATCGAAGTTTTGATGAGGGAGAAATAAATGTTTCAAAATTACTGGATGGATAGAAATTCTGGAAGGAACCCTACATAACCCACAAGTTTCATGATATTTCAGGGCTTTTAATTTTTCCTTATTTTTGGTTCATATTTTTCCTATTTAATTCATTAAGTTTTGGTTATTTCAGTTTTGGAATTGTTCAATTCCAAATCAGAATGAGGGTTCTATAAGTTTTACAATTTTACTTGTTTGCTGGAACAATTCTAAAACTGGTAATTGTTTGTGATCAGCTTTTGTATGAGACTAAGAAAAATATTGTTTCTTGCTGGAAATTTTGGGTTAAAGTGTACTGTACTTGATCAGCTATTTATAACATTCTATTCAACTAATTAAAAGGTAATAATGTAACTAGTTAGGACTTGAATTTAAATCAAACTCCATGACTACTTTGTCCAAAACCAACCTTGATATTTAGTTAGTTCATTTTTAAACTAATAAAGTATGAAACTTTATACTTCTTGTATTGGTTAATTTAGTGAGGTTACAATTTTATTTAAAAGTATGGTTGTTGGAACTTTATTTAAGCATGATTATATTTGCTTTCCTTTGAAAATAAAATGCTATTTTGAAATGGTTTCTTTGGAAATAAATAGGTCTATTCACATGGTTATATTTGTATGAATCTATATACATATATATATGTGCATATGAATAGATTTGCATAGAGTAGATAATAACTTGAGTTATTAGAATGAATTTATACCTATAGTTATGCATGGTAAAATATGTATATATATATATAAGTATTCAAATGCATGTGTTGTCTTGCATATGGAACTTAATTGTATTTGAAGCTATGTATATTAATGACATGAGGATGACGTTTGTTAGTTATGACACAAGCATCCACATGCATTGCAACCTATCATGAAAGTTTTGTTATACGCAAGAGAAATTATTTTTCTTGTTAACTTATATTTTAAAAGCTATGCATTCTATAGACATGGCCATGCACTCGTAGGCAGTTAAAAGTTTAAAATGGATGGAGCTTATGTGATTGTGATTGTGAATCGTCTAGTAGAGGTCTTACTAACTAGATAGTGAAGAGATTGGATTCTTGTATGCGCGCACATGTGAGCGTATTTATGTGTTGTAAGATGTAACCCCGGCACTTGCATGATGTGGATGCAAGCAGGTTTCATACTCACTCATACCGTTTTCTCTAAACGATCAAATGTGTAAGGATTTCCTTGAAAGTATGCATGTGTGCTGCTTTAGGAAATTAGAATTGCCGACAGGTAACTAGCTCCAGCGTAACTAAAACTTGCACAAAATGAAAAGTCCTATGTACAAGAGTTTTTAAAAGTCATTACATAGATGATTGCTTTTGAAAGAGAAATGAACAAGAGGTTTTCATAATTGTTGACATTCCTTCAGCATATTGCACTGCATCATCACATGCATGTTGTGAACCAACTGGGTGTATTTCGCTTACTCCTGTTTGTTTCATGTGTTTAGGTAATCCTGAATCCTAGCTTGAGCAATTTAATAATAACGTGGCAGACCGGCAGAGAGTGGTAATAGTACAAATTTGTTCTGCATTTTATTTCCTTTTGAATAAAGTTAAAACTCTGATAGAGATACAATTGATTTCCTTTAAGTTGTGGGTCTTGTGTAAAGAACCAAAATTACTCAGAGATTAAAAATATTTTGGTTTTTCTATTAATGCTAACAATCTAAATTTTATCCTAAAGAGTAAAGAAATTTTTTGTTTAGTTTTCCAATTTTGCTTCAAAGGGAAATGGTTTTTTTATATTATTCATCTGTACCACCTTTTCGAAGTAGCATTTCTCTATTCGGATCTTCGGGCTTGGGTAAAAGGGTGTTACACCTACCACTTTATACTTGGTGGGATTGATAGGTGTAATAATTGAATGTTGTGCAACCTCTTCCCTCTTTTTTAATCGTTCCTTGGTCCATGTTGTTAATGTAGTTGTCATATTCCCGGCAATAATTTGACGATCATAGAACCATTGCTGTAACTTTGATCGAATAGTTTCCAACAAAGGCATGAGTGGCATTTCTCTTGCGTTCCTTAGTATTGCATTCATGCATTCAACAATATTTGTAGTTAATGTATTGCATCTAGTAACTGGAAACTTACAGCAAGCCTACCTTTCAACTTCTATTTCCGATAGGTATTTAACCACTCGTATGTTTATATTCTGCAACTCATTCATATAGTAGTCAAAACTTAATAGCAAATACGCTTTCGCAGCTAAGTAAAAAGCAGAGAGGATTTCATCTTCATGTCCAAACTTCTTAGCCTTGAGGTTTTGACTAATATGATACATACATAATCTATGATAAGAGTTTGGATAAATAACCTTCAATGCATTCTCAATAGCTTTATGTTTATCTGATATGAAAACCAAATTGTTAGGCTCTCTATATGCTTCTTTGAAACATTCAAAGAACCATGTGTATGCAACTTCATTTTCAGCATCCCCAACACCAAAAGCAAGTGGATAAATTTGACCATTTTCATCTACAATTGTAACAATACATAGATAGCCACGATATTTATGTTTTAAAGTTGTCCCATCAACAACAACAACTGGTCTTATATTAGAATGAAAACCTCGTATGCTTGATCCTAATGCCATGAAACAAAATTTAAAACATTTTCCATCATCAATAGCAATGCGGGTCACTGTTCCTGGGTTATTAGCTTCGAACATTGTAAAATATAATGGTAGAATTGAGAATGACTCTTCTACAATGCCTCTAATACTGTTTAATGCATACTCTCTTGCCCTCCACGCTTTATCATAAGATATGTCTATATCATATTTTAACTTCACGTCATATTTTATCTCATGTTGCTTGTATACACGAGCGATCCCATTATATTTTTCTTTTATGGAATCTCCAATCACTCGGCTAGTAGCTTGCCTATGATTTCCATGGGCGGCTTGTGCAAATTGAAGACAAGCATGCTTTTTTTTTATATGCCCATACAATAAATAACTTATATGAATACGGGATCTTGTTGGCACGAAGAATCCAATCGCAATTATCATGGAAGCACCGAACCTCATATCAAGCTGTAGATGACCGCACAACCTTGAATTGGAAGTTGTGTTGAACCTCGTACAAATATAACTTTCCTTCAATTTGTTTTTGTCGTCATACACTTTGTCAATGTGAAACTCATCATTATTATAAGAGCCTAATTTGATATCCATATAATGGGATGAGGCGCTTATTAATGATGTTGTAGATGTATGCGAAACTGAACCACCTTCACTTGGTACAGTAAAAGGCCGATCACCATCTTCACTTTCTCTATCATCACTGGAAGATATATTATTTCTCCTCACTTGAGATGGAGGCAATGGACTTTCTCGCACATATCCAGTTTGTGGCAATTGAGTTTCAAAATGTGTTTACATTTCTAAAACTTGTGTTTCCCAAGGAGTTTCAGTTTCCGGTGCTTGAGTTTGCTAATATTCTTCACATTTCCAATGTGTTACATTATTGGACACTTGAGTTTCCCAACCTTATTCAGTTTCACGAATAGGACCTTCCCATTCATGTTGAGATTCCCGAATAGAACTTTCAACTACTTAACTTTCCTACAAAGTAGCTTCCTCCACATTGGATACACTTATATGCTCTCCTCTTTTCAATCTTTCTCCAATTTAAGAGGAAGGTGCAGATGAGAAGAAACAATTTCTTCCATTATTGGCTCTTTCATGTGAAAAATGTTGAGGCACTCTAGGTAAGATCTCCACATATAACAAAGTCACCGACACAACTTTTTTTACAACTCGAAAAAAATAATTTCACATCTTTATCTCGCCTTATTTCTTGTGGAGCACATGGTTGGCAACTCATAACGTAATGATATTTCAACCTTAAACTATATGTATTCCGATCTACATTAACAATGTTGTAGACATCATCAATCAATTGCTCATAAGTACAATTTGGATAAACTTCAGTCAATTCTGATTCATAATTCTTGAATACCCAATGATCATCGTCACCTTTACACCAATTGCCACCGTAAAACACAGCAATTAAAATTGAACGATCTGATTCCATAGTACCTATTTGCCATTGAAATAAACCATGCTTTAGACATAATTCAGAAAATAATAAATGTTTCACATTGCAATCATAATTGTATATTATTTTGGAATCACAATTCAACCCAAAAAATTATAAAATAATATGTAAATTAAAGATCATTTTCTTAGCTTTCCAACGATATGTCACACACATGAATTAGGATTGAGAAGGTGTTCAAAATAAATATTCTCCAACAAAGACGCTAGTGCACAGACATATTCAGTATGTTCCAAATTCATCATATTTTTCGATATCTAAATCAACCCAGAAAATTATAAAAAAATATATAAATTAAATCTTATTATCTTCGCTTTCTAATGATATATTATATGCATGAATCGAAGTTCGGTGTCTGTTCTCACACTTCTACGTGCTATTGGAAAATTTTGATTTTGACACCTTCCCGAACTCCGATTCATGCATATAATATATCATTGAAAAGCTAAGAGAATAAGATTTAATTTAAATATTTTTGCATAATTTTTTAGGTTGATTTAGGTATCCAGAAAATACAGTGAAGTTGATAGATGTGTGAGTGTCAAAAACAGGTGATATGGTGCCCACCAACGAGGTGTTAGTGGGTGCCCGTCGGTGGCCACCATAGAGAAGTCGGTGGCCCACTAACAGCTACCATACAAACGACGAAAATGGTGGCCATTATGATATTCACTTGGTTTTGGGCGGTGTTGAAACTACCATACAAACTACTTTTCTTTGCAATGTTGGAAAATAAATCCACCATGAAACCCAAAATCTCGAAATCATTAATCCAATCGAATAGGAAAAAAATATAAAATAAGATGCATTATTTTGCTTGCACAGTACCTCAAATGAATGTTGTTACAGCTCAAAAAGTTTCACCTTGAATAAAAAATGTCTCAGATTAGGTGTTTTGATTCTTGCTTGGACAAATTTGTGTAACAGATTTGTGTAACATATGTGTATTGCAGACATATGTAGTGCAATTTCTTGCATTTAATAGGGGAAGGGGTAGTTTGGTCAAAGTATGAAGTTTAAATAGTAAAAGTGGTCAAAATTTTAACTCCTACAAAAAATGACTAAAATCAATTAAGGCACCCCTCCATCGGCTATGGCATCAAAAACCCTTTTCTTATTTGCCTTGGCCCAAACTACCTACGAGGCCCAATGAACTGCTAATTATAAATTGACCACTAATAGTAATTAAGTAGCATAAACAAAAAAATAAAACTAAAATGCAAATTAAAATTAATAATTCAAGAGAAAAGAGATACTAGAGCATGCAATTTGTATGCAATTTCACCAGCATCAATCAAATTCAAATCAAATAAATTTAAATCTAGCTAGCTAATCACATCGAACACCTTAATGCTAATTTATTGATAATCTTTACATAGAGAAAATAACGTGCTTATATTGATTAACCAACTATATTTCTATGGTAATTAAACTTCCATGCAAATCCATTAAGATCTATGATTATGTTGTTTTGATAATATGCAAGCATCCTTTCACATATTTATGACATGTATAATGGAAATACAATAAAGTTCGCAAGCTTGTATGGTATTAATTGGACTTCCACACACATACACCCATTTAATTTTTACATGATATTTAGATCATTCATATGGTTGCCAATTACATCAAAGCATTAAGCAAATCAACTAATACCCAACATGGAAAAAGTAAAATTGAATTTATTAAAAGTCAAAATAGAATTCCCATGGTTAAGCTACATCATACCCTAGTTTATGGAATTACCTTGTAACAAAAATCAAAGTACAATCAATATGCTTGTGTAAGGGTAAAAAATACACACTCATATTTTATTATTCATAATTAATTATATCCTAATTATTACATTGAGAAAGTTTTAGAAATTACCAAATAAATCAAGATGTTAGGGACATTTCTTAAACCCTAATCTCTAAGATCTATAAATACAACATCCTCCACGAACAAATGTACATAGTCATACAATCACACAGTCTATACACATTTTATAGATATTAACTTGAGCATTTGAGGGCTTTAGGCTGGCAACATATGCCGGTCCAAGGATCTTTTGATGTTTGTTCTCTTTTTAATAAGCTTATCGGTGAGATCCAGAGTATTAATTTTCAATCATGCATATTTTGTACAAATAATTTAGCACTAGAAGTAGAGTCATTAATTTGTGTTTTGTACGGAATCCATATTGAGGCCTGCCAGTAATTTAATTTTTAAATCAGTACCCAATTCTATCACGACGAGCCAAAAGTCGCAACAACTGATGAACAAGGAGCGCACAAGGAACACTAATCACGCCCAACCTTCATCATCATCATCGTCGGTACAATTGGAAGATCCCACGGCTGAAATCCAGAACCATCCGATGTTCACAACCAACCATCACATATACAAGAAATTTCATGAGCGCCAACCGCGTACAAAAAAGAATTCCATTCCGTAAAAATATGTGCGCTGGGCGAAGAAAAACAACTTCATAAATTGACGGATCTCATGCATCTTTTGCCGTATGTAATTCCAATCAGTCTTTTTTCCTGCTTTTGACTTGGTAACGTAGAGTCATCCATATATTATATTTAAGTTTTTAGTTTAATATATTATTATTACGTCGGGCCAAGGCAAAGCCCACATGACCTTCTTGGCTGGGAGTGGAGACTTACGTGAAAGGTTGGTGGGTTTGGCGAAGGAACCAAGGAAGGTCAATATTGCCAAGTGTCCACTTGTAGTGGCTGTGCTTCACATGTTTCAGATGACCACCAAACTATTCTTCAATCACAAGATTGCATTGTCTGGTATATTGTGAAGGTGGTGTATCTACCAATGGATATTCAGAACTACCATACTCAATTTGTCGTTGGTTATAACGTCATCAAGTATTCAGAGCTTAGGACGTGGCGTGAAGAAGATAAAAAAATACAAAAGGACAAAAGCTTTCCGAAGAGAAGAGAAGAAAAAAAAGAAAGCTGCCGAAAAGAAATGACGGGTTGACTTAAGAAGCGTATTCTACGAACTTGACATATATCTAAAAGATTACACATATCGTGCGGGTTGTTCTCCACTATTATATCAATGATATCATAAACATGTTTTTTACGTGGTATGTAACATCCCCTATCCAAGTTTAGGTTCCTGAATAAGGCGTTAACCATATCAAATTTTTTTTTCTTTTTAAATAAGTATTCAAAACCATTTGAAAACTAAAACAATTCCAAGCAAAACCAAACTGGTATTAAAACCCATTTTTACTTTTTAGAACCATTTTAATAACCCACCACTACTATTAGTAAAATAAATAAGTTTAGCAGTAGTACAAAATCCACAGCGTAATAAAGAGTATTTAACAAAAAATAGAGTATCTAGCCCGAATGCGATAAAAAGAAAAGCGGAAGAACTCTGTACATTGCCGCACCTCTCCAGTCTCATATCGCCACCAGTCCCTACTGAGGAATTTTGAATTTACCTCCTATATAAGACAAACAACTGTGAGTGAAAAACACTCAGTAGACAACCATATGCATATGCTAATGCTATATCATGATGTGTAACACCGTACACTTAAAATCAATATTTTTCCCCTATTTAGTTTAAACCTAACAGCTCAATCTTTTTTCTTGTTTCGTGTACAAAACACCGCACCTCTATCGTATGTGGATGAGCTACTGTTCTGAGCGATCCACCGCTGCGTGGTCAGTGATTCACAGAGTGACTACAAATCAAGATTTGAAACCATGCACGTCGTCGTGCAAATCATTTTGAAAACACAAACCTCTAGGAAAAAATCCTTCAGTTCACATAAAACAATAAACCTCATGAATTGTTCTATGCAAATGAATGCTCTTGCCACAATAAACAAGTATAACGAGGCAACACAATATAACACATAATTATCAACCGTCCTATTCCAACAGCCGCAATTATCAAAATGCCCCTACTCAATCAAGGATTACATATTACTCAATCACATTGTTGTAATTACCGATATGTCATTGGTCATCTTAGGAATTACCAAGATACTCTCAAGTGAATGAAAAAATTACCAAAATACTCCTCAATAGTTATATGGTTAATTACCATTCTACCCTTAGTAAAACAACAAAAATAAAAATTCTCAGCCAGATACATACACACAACTATTCTAGTACGCACATGTCAAACAAACCATATACGCATTTATAAATACAATCATAAACACATATATAAAAATACACACATGTAATTACACATATCCATATACATAAATATATTTATACACACCCATATATATATATATATACATATTTTATATACACATATATATGCACACAAATATAGTTTATATGTATACAAAAAAAAAAAGAATACCCAATAGTGTAAAATAAATTCAATCTCATTGTATTGTAAAAATAATTATTTGTACTCCTACACTTGTACAGAATACACATGTATATAGTTAATAAATACACACATAAAATATATGTATTTTGTAAAACATAACTAAATTTATAACTATACAAACACATGTATAAATAATTAATTTAAGTAAATTATTAATAGGGTATTTGAATATACATATATATATAAATTAATTAAATAAGTAATTTAATATGTATATATATAATAAAAATAATTTATAATTTATAAAGACCACAATACCCCTCCAATTTCAATTATTTTCAACTTTACTCCTTATATAAAAAATAACGAAAATACCCTCAACAAAATACAAAAATTCCATTTACGTTCCTACATTGCAAATTACCAAAATACTCTTGACCTTTTTAAAAATTCCACCTATACCCCTTACATCCTTGAACAATTTTAGAAATTCCATTTGTGTCCCCTACATGCAAGTTTACCCTTTTACCCTTGGAATTTCCAAAATACCCTTTTACATGTGAAAATACCAAATTGTCCTCACATGTAAAAATTTGCACATAGCTTCCCTACAATGGCTGGCACCATAAACATGCAAAATCACATTGATTTATCCATCAATTCATCAAATTAAGCATGCATAACGTTAATTCCATCGACCAATTTCATGAAATTATGCTTTAATCAACCAAAATCATACTTTAAACCACAATTTCATCAAAACCCTAAACTCTAACAATTGGGGTTCTTAACATATGATGAAAACACATGAAATTAAGCACAATCAACCAATAATTCAATGATTACAAGCATGAATCCACCAAGTACTCATGTAAAAACACAAGATTTACATGAAAAATCAAAGGAACATAGTTGCCTACCTCTTCCAAGCAAGTTTCCAACACTTCCTAGCTTTGAAAAGCCATTAAGACAAAGCCAAAACACTTCCCCAAGTGGTCGGTCCCTATTCTCCAATTTTCAAGTGAAATTTCTTTGAATTTTGAAATTTTCTCACACTTTCTCTTTCTAAAATCTCTTTTTCTCTCTAGAATGAAATGGAAAGCAAGACAATGGTGAAAGTGAAGAGGATGGTCAGCCATGAAGAAGTAAAATGTCAATTGACTACTTAAAATAATATTAAATTAAAGTTAAAGTAAAAAAAAAATTTACTTTTATTAAAAAAATAGTGAATAGTGAAAGTCAAACTTGGACAAACTTTAACCAATGGTAAAATGGGAAGAAAAAGTTTCTTGACTTCTCACGGGGTACTCTCAGCCCTCACAAAATGTCCGAGGAATTGAAAAACTACTTATTTTGGAAAAAAAGGCGAAACTGCGGTAAAAGTGAAAACGCATCTGAAAATCGACAGTTTTGGAAAAATAACTTAGTTATTACATGGCAAACTAATGCTATTCTTTTCAAATAATGGATGAAGTAGCCTATTCAACATGTGTTTGTGGGTAGTTTGACTGACTCTGTTACATGTTCTTGATAGTTTTCTATTGTCATTTGTCTAAGTTGTGCAACTCTCCAATAAACTACTTGGGCTGTATAACCTACACGTTGCTATGGATTTAGCAGCGCTGCTGGTGCGAACTATGATTTTGATGGTTACAAGTATAGGGGTTTGAACAAACTGGCCAAGGAGTTGATAGGTAAAGAAAGACCAAAGCTAGTCCATGTTATGCGAATGGGATGCTAAAGAGTTGTGTACGAAGCAGACTGAATATGCATGAATTGATGCTTACGTGTCCTTTGAACTCGAATTGTCCTTGAAGGAATACAGTATGCATGTACCCTCCTCCTTCCACAATATTAATGTTGACCACGTATATTCTACCCAATCTCATTCTTGTCAATACAACATGAGCAACAGACACACTAGTACTATAGCTAGTAGAAGATCACCATTTAACGTCTCCGATCAGCAACTAATGGACAGCTCAAATAAAAAAATTCTTGTCGAATTGCGCAACCGAGATTACCACACCCACACTCTCATTGTACAAGGGTTGAGTGCAGGATTTCACTGTACGTACATTAACCTAAGCTTTCGCTTCCATAAAATATATATATTTTTGGATATTTTACTGAGATATGAAAGCATTTACCAAAATAAAATAGAACTAAATCATATACTAATATACTATGATGTGTATCACTATTTGCAATTAGATTTTTTACTACCTGCAAATTGGATTTCACATTGTCAAGCCTTCATTTCCCTCTTAATTGGAGATGGTGAATTATTATCAACCAATTGGATTTCATATTGTCAAAGCTAGCCTTCCTCTCTTGATAGAAGTTGTATATATTATTTTTGCAATTGGATTTTCTAGCGAATTTAGACACATATATATTCTACATAATCTCTGTATATATTTTCTTTTCCTCGATATGAATTATCAAGATGGATGTATTCCATTATATTGGCCTTCAATATTTATATTGCTTCTAAACTCTAACCCCATGAGTAGTTTGGTAACGAGGAGCACACTTGAGGATTATCTTTATCACCTCTTATTTATAATAATATGCGCAAGTTTATGCATGAAAAACCCCACCATATTTGGGCGACAAAAGCCCTCCATATTTGGGCGACAAAAGACTCACCATATTTGGGAGATAATTAATAAGATCCAATAAGCACCTTGCCTAAATCGGACATGGAGACTTAGGAGGGTGTATTCAATTATGATTTTAAAAGTCTTTTATAGACTTTTTTTTAATGATTGACTTTTATAAACTTTTATTATTGATTTTTGCAGATTTTATAAAAGTATGAATGAGTTTGAGTGATTTTTGTAAACTTTTTCTTAATGACTTTCATAGATTTTGAACAAACTTTTGTAAACTTTTTATTTTTACTTACCACAATAGTTGATTAGCATTTATTTAGCAATTCAATACTAATTGAATGAACAAACAAATTAAAATATATAAACTCAAAAAAATGTCTATGACATGCTCAAACAATTGTTCGGCAACACTCCTCCTCAGGAAATAATGCGTCATCACGAAGAACCTGCGAAAGTAGAATAAGTAGAGACGTTGAAATCCAAAATAAAGCATAAATCTATAAACTAAAAGCGATAATTCTTCTGCCAATAAGGAATAACAATTATATGCATGCATGTCCCTTTTAGAGGTGTGTATGAAACTTATTAGATGCTAAAAATAATTAAAAACAATAAAAAGAGACAGTAGAAAATCCTTGACCTTGATATCTGAATAGTGAGTTGTAGAAGAAATTCTAGTCGAGTTCAAGAGTTTACTTTTAGGGTTATGTTGTCATTGTCGCTTTAATAACAATCTCTCAAATTTCAATCACTTAATTCAAATAGCTTTTAACTTTCAGGCACATATGTTGTTATAAGAAGCTTTAATACCGTTTTCTTATGCATATACATTTGACAATTTGGATATGTAAGATTTTCCTTTCCATATTTATAGAAGTTAGAGATTCAGACCAAGCTTTCAGCTATGCAGCGTGGATTGGTTCCGACATTAATAGCGGGTGAAGAAAAGAAAAAAAATCTCTAACCAAATACAATGAAAAGTATCACCATGAAATTCTTTTGATATTGTCGTATGCCCAGATATCATCCTCATCCTTTACAAATTAATGGCCAATTTTAAAACGACATCTTATTGAGGGCCCAACACACTAGCCCACGTCCTATGATTAAGCAACCTTTTAGGCGGATGAGGGCGTTGTTTAGATGCTCACTCAGAGTTAAATTGTCTTTTAATTTAAAAATCTGTAAAAGGTTTTGGAGAAAATGAGAAATAAATTTTAACATGAAATATATATACTTTTACCTAAAAATCTTTAAAAATCTATAAAATTTATTATCTTTAAAAAAGTAAAATTTAAATTGAGTACTTGTAAACTTTATGGACTTTTAAAAAGTTACAATTAAATACCTTAATACTTTCTAAAACTTTTTAAAAGTTTATAGAAGTCTTAATTGAATGCCTCATAATTTTAAAAATATTTTAAAAGTCTTAATTAAATATATCTAAACTTTTAAATTTTATAAAAGTCTTTTAAAATCTTAATTGAATATACCCATGTTAGATGATAATACTTGGACTTTACCAAAGACACTTGGACTTTACCAAGTATTATTTTCACCATCTAGAATGTATTATTAATTACTACCTAGATGGATATAATCTGGTCTGAACTGAATTGAATAAATTAGTCCTGTACTGTATTTAGTGTAGTCCAGATTAAAAACTCAACTAGTTATATTGTGTTTGATGCACACCGGATTGGATTATATTTTTATTATTTAATGTATATACTGTTATAATATAATTCAAAATTTATATTTATGTTACGTAAAAACTAAAATGTTATATATATATATATTTATATTGTTATAATATAATTCAAAATTAATATTTATATTGGGTAAAAAGTTTAATTTTAATAGTTTTCTCTCAAAAAAAAAATCTTATTATTTTATTTTAAAAAATTACATAATGTAAAACCGTACTACATCATAACATTTTATAATTCTAGTTTAATTTATAACAAAATATTCAAACTAAGTTACTAACGGCTAAAAATAAATTATTATATTGAAATCCATAACAAATAATTTGAAAATATAATTCTACATCATAACATCAAAATTAAAGTGTCATAGTAAAATCTATGACATTTATTATAACACTAATATACTTTCAACTCTTCACCCATAAATGACATAACAAATTCCATTTCCTCAACATCACTTTCAATAATTTTGAAGACCTCCACATTAGATGGGTCCATCCTTATTGCTTTTAATATTTTCATATTGTCCTTATCTAAAAATCCAATCTTTTAAGCTCACAAACTAAATATTTGGGATAATTATCTTCAACTGGAACAAAACTCTCAATAAATTTTCCCATCCACTCGTTTCCATCGCTTTTCAAACTTGAGGACACCTTATCAGTCATTTCAAAAAACCTTTTACCAAATTAAGTTCTGGTTTTGATCTCTTCTTATGAACTGATTGAGATTGTATGGTAGGCTCACAATGTATGATTTGATTAATTGACATTGGAGAATGTGAATCATCAATCATAATATTTTCATTTATTTCGTCAATATTTGTATCATTTGCCATGTCACCTGGGGCTTGTGTCCCTTTTTCCAATTGCACAATCCTTCCCAAATATATTTTCAAGTATGTCATATATAGGAAAATATCTACCTCTCTATCCTTCTGTCATTTTATTAATCTAACATACAAAATAAAAGCTTGTAAGTTTAACTATTAATATAATTGAACCCTTAATAAATTGGAGGATCTCCATGCTTCATCACTGTCAACCTCCACATATTTAAGTGAGTCATTCCATCCGAAACCGCTTTTGTTCAGCATATTATGCTACACTATAATGTTTCTTCCACTTTCTTCTGTGGATTGGCTTCCAAACAAAATTGAGGACACTTAACATATAGAGATCACTCAATCATTGTCATTGTTCCGGATTTGAATGAACCCGTGTCACATCGTTGACTGCGAGTTATATGTCCTCTAAAATAGTTAACAATGCTTCCTCCTCATCTTTGGTTGAAGTACGCCTCATTCCCTTTCTACTTTGATTATTAAAATTACCTCCAATTTCCATTCCAATATAACCATAGGAATGAAATGAACAATTATTATTTATTAATAAATAAACATCATATTAACAGTAACCATTCAATAAAATTATGTAACAACTACATTTTATTTCCGAAATTGTCGATTTTCGGATGCGTTTTCGATTTTTCCGCTGTTTTGCCTTTTTCACCGAAATAAGAAAATTCTGAATTCCCCGGGCATTTTGTGAGGGTCAAGAGTACCTAAGGGAGAGTTGAAAATTTTTTTCTACCTTTTTGGCCCTTGGTCAAAGTTTGACCAAATAAGATTACTATTCATTATTTTAATATTTTATTAAATATCTTTTACTTTAATTTAATTTTATTATTATTAAATTAGGTTGTTAATTGCCAATTTACCTCCTTATGGCCGACACTTCTTCTCCATTTTTCAATTGATTTTCGTTCATGTGAGTTCTAGAGAGAGAAACCAAGTTTTAGAGAGAGAAAGTGAGACAAAAGTGTGAAATTCAAGGTATTTTCCGATGACACTTTCGGGTTTTGTTCTGGTCATCAAGGGGAGTTCATTGGCATAGTTTGTGGTGGTTTTAAAAGCTTGGAAGTGGTGATTTCTTGCTTGGAAGAGAGGTAGGCGACTTCTCCCTCTTGAATTTTTTATATAATTGGTTATTTTTACATGATTTATATGGATTCATGTTTGGAATTGATGAATTTATGGTTGGTGATGATTAATTTGATGTGTATTGAGCATATGACAAAACCCGCAATTGTTAGGGTTTAGGGTTTTTGGTGAAATTGTGTTTTAAAGCATGATTTTGGTTGATTAAAGCATGATTTCATAGAATTGATTGATGGAATTGAGGTTATGCATGCTTAATTTGATGAATTGATGGAGAAATCAATGTGATTAGGCTTGTATAAGGGGCTGGTCATGTGTGGGGTAATTATGTCAAAATTGTACATGTGAGGGGCATTTTGGTCTTTTCACATGTTAGGGGTATTTTGGGTATTTTTGAAAATTGCAAGGGTATTTTGATCGTTTTGTATGCAAGGGATACAAATGGGATTTTTAAAAATAGTCAAGGGTATTTTGGTATTTTGCATGTGAGGACAGAGATGGAATTTCTAAAAAGATCAAGGACATTTTGGTCATTTGACATGTGGGGACAAAATGGTAATTTTAAAATTATTAAGGGTATTTTCATCATTTTTCATATGAGGGGTAAAGGTGAAAATATTGGGATTTGGAGGGGTATTGTGGTCTTTATCAAATTCTATGTTATTTTATTATAAATATATAAATCAATTATTTGATTATTGATTTATATGTATTTATTCAAGTATTCTATTTATAGTTTATTTAAATTATTTGTTTATACAATGGTTTGTATAGTTATAAATATAATTATATTTTACAAAATATATGTATTTTATGTATGTATTTATTAAATATCCATAAGTGTATTTTGTGAAAGTATACGTATATAAATAATTATCTATGTAAAAAAATGATTATTAATTTATTATTTATAATTATGAGTATTTTCATACATGGGTGTATGTGTATATAATTATGTATGTGTATAAGTTATATTTGTGTGCATGTATATGTGTATAAAATATGTGTATACATATATGAGTGTGTATATATGTATTTGTGTATATATATGTGTATATGAATGTGTATTTATATATGTGTATTTTTATATGTGTCTATATATATATATATATATATATATATATATGTATGCATTAGGGTGTGTATATATATATATATATATATATGTATAGGTGTGTGTATATATATATATATATGGGTGTGTATAAATTTATGATTGTGTATATGTATATGTGTATGGAATATATATGTGCATATATGGGTATGAATATATATATATATGTATGCATTAGGGTGTGTATATATATATATATATATATATGTATAGGTGTGTGCATATATATATATATATGGGTGTGTATAAATTTATGATTGTGTATGTATATATGTGTATGTGAATATATATTTATATGTATGTGAATATGGATAAGTGTGATTGTATACGTATTTATAATTGTGTTTATAAATATGTATATAGATGGATTGGTATATGTGTACTGGAATGGTTGTATATACCTGTCTAAGTTGGAGAATTGTTGCTGACTATTAATTTAGCCGAGGGTAGGATGGTAATTATCTAATTACCTATTGAGGGGTATTTTAGTAATTATCCATGTACTCGAGGGTTATCTTGGTAATTATCAAAGTGGCCAGTGGCTTTTCGGTGATTACATCAGTGTGTTCGGGAATTTGTGGTTGTTGGTGTGAGCAGGGGCAATTCGATAATTACAGTTATCAAAAGGGATGGTTTGGTAATTATGTGTTTTATTTCGTTGCTTGGTTGTACTTATGCATTGTAGCATGGGCATTCATTTGCATAGAGCAATTCAAGAGGTTTATTGTTTTATGTGAAATGAAGATTTTTTTTCTGAGGGTTTGTGTTTTCAAAATGGTTGCACACAAAGCATGGTGCATGGTTTTAAAACCCTATTTTTAATAGCTCTCTGAATCACTGACCACACATAGCGGTGGGTCGCCCGGAACAGTGTTTCATCCGCATACCAACAAAAGGTGTGGTGTTTTGTGTGGCTGCACGAAACACGGAAAGAGAGTGAGCTATTCGATTAAAATGAAGAGGGAAAAAAATGATGATTTTATGTGTATGGTTGTACACTACATGACATAGCATTGACATATGCATTTGGTTGCCTACTGAGTGATTTATCACTCACTGTTGTTTGCTATCGTGTGTGATAGGTAAATTTAAAGCTCAGCAGTATGGGCTTGGCGGCGGCGTGAGACCTGGGGAGGCACAGTATTGTACTGTGTTCTTTCACATTTTCCTTTTTATATATTTTGGGCAAGGATACTCTGTATTTAATGAAATACTTTTTCTATGCGGTGTGGGTGTGTATACTTTACTTATTTTAAAGTATTATTATTTTATAGTGTGGTTTGCAAAACGGTCCCAAAGAGTAAAGAAAGGTTTTAATACTATCATGGCATTATGCAGAATAGTTTTTAATTATAAATCAAGTTTGTGTTTAAAAGGAAAAAGAAAAAACTTTTACGTAGTAATTACACCTTGCTTGGGAACGTATGCTCGAGTAAGGGGGTGTTACAGTTTTGGTATCAGAGCCCTAGGTTTTTGAACATGTACTTGCTGATGCTCCAGTGACCACCTGCGCGCCAAGGTAGACTATTTTTGAATTTATTTTAGTAGTGCATGTTTATTTATTTCGCTTTACGTGACTGTGTTGCTTAGATGGGCCAGTGGTTTAGCCGGGCTTCTTGTTTCGTCCGTGGGGGACATGTTACACTGATGGTGGTGCCGGTGGCAGTGCGTGTGGTGACCTTAGTGAGGGAACGGCAAATGATAGAGGCTACGGTTACACCCCCGTTGTATGGTGCTTTAAGGTGGTCGTGAGCTCTAACATGGTAGATAATTGTTATTTGATTAGGTAGCAACAGAAAGCATCAATCTTGGGATTAATATTCTATTTTATAACTTCGATTCCAATAATAAAATAAAATAAAATTCTATTTAACATATGGGTTGTCTTAATTAGTTAATGAAAATGAAAAAATGCACCACAGTACCCTGTGTTTGACAAAGTTGCATTTTAGTCCTTGTGTTTTCAAAACTTTGCTTCCTGGGGGCTTGATTTTTAATTTTGTAGCAATGCGGTCCGAGTAACAGTTTTGACAAACGGTGTAAACGGAAATAAATCCAACTCATCAAATCCAGATCACATTATTTCTTTTGTGTCAAAAAGCCATTTTTAGAGAGAGACCAATGTTTTCTCACATTGTTCTTATTAATTTTTTAATTTACTTTATTGTGGCTGACTGGTTGGAGAAAATAACGTGAGGATTTGATGAATCTGAGTTATTCCCGTCTGCACCGTCTATCAAAACTGTTACTTGGACCACATTGCTACAAAATTGAAAATCAAGCCCCCAAAAATCAAATTTTGAAAACAGAGTACTAAAGTGCATTTTTCCCCCCTAAATTATAGAAGGAATTTTATAATAACAAAACTAAAACATTAGCTCTAATGTTTCTTAAACTTTTATTAATAGACACCAATATCTCATAAACTTGTCAAATCATATAAATTAATCTCTTATAGTGAAAACTTGTACATTTAACCAAACATGACTTTTATGTTATAATATGTACTGTTATTCCTTAATAAGGTATGCCTTAAAATCTTAAAATTGGATAAATTTGGTGAACCAAATTTGTGTCGTACAAAATTTGGTAAACCAAACTTGTTGTTGGTTAGCTAGGTAGTCCATTTATTTAATGAAACCTTAGGTTACTGCTAAGGATTTGTATGGTACTAATTTTTCTAGCAAGCATTTTATGTGTTGATTACTTTCTTATGGATAAGGTCGGTAAGCAGATTGTGATGAGCAACAATAGCAGCAAACCCTATGGTGGCACTTCCGTTGATCGTAGTAAGCTCAAAATTTTGCTATGTGACCATGATTCCGAGAGTTCTCAAGAGGTTTTCAACCTTCTCAACAAATGCTGCTATCAAGGTAATCAACAATTATCCATGCGTTTTTTTAAGTACATTACGTACTTTGTATTATTAACCAAATCATGCACTTATGACAGCTTTAACTATAGTTCTACTTCTAATGAGTTCTAACTCTTTCCCTCTATCTTGTCACATTTTCGTATTCATCATATCTAAATATTCGTTTTACACTTCAATGTATTTATTTATAAATGGGTTTAAGTTAAGATCAATTTGCAATTACTCTGTTGCTGACTGTATAAACCTGTGATTAATTAACGCAGTAATTTCAGTGAGCTCGGCTGTGGAGGTGGTTAATGCTCTGAATTCTGAAGGGCTTTATATTGATCTCATTCAAGCTGGAGTAGACCTTCCTGTAGATACCAGCATGAAGATGTTAAAATACATAATGCACAACAAAAATTTCCGTTATATTCCTGTTATCAGTAAGACTATTATTTAAAAGAAAAAAAGAAAAACTAGTATCTCTTGTTGGAATTATAAACTTGATTTATTAGTTTATGTCTTTTAAATTATTTATGGTTCATGAATTTAAGTTTTAAAAAAGTATTTTGTTGAATCTCTAAAGTCTTATGTTTTCCCAATGAGTATTTATTATGTACTTGAAGTTTGATATTTTCTTTAATATGGGTACTGCATATTGTAAGTTTCCAGGAGTTCTAATATATGAAATAGTTTTATGAACATCCACAATCTTTGGATTGTATATTGGTGAAAATTCCCATCACGTTTCCAGCATCTCTGTCCAGTTAATTGTTCATGGAAATTACAAGGAGGAGAAGATAATTTTTCTAATTTAATTTCTATTTATTATTATTCTTTTGTCTAGTGCTGTCAACTCATAATGAAACATTTCTCATTCATAAATACCTCAAACTTGGTGCCACTGACTATCTGGTCAAACCATTATGCAAAAATGCGATATTAAACTTGGGGTAATTGATGAAAATACCCATAAAATTAATATAAATTGGAAAAATACTCACATTCTCTTAATCTTTGCCAAAAGGGTAGAATATACCTATTTTACCCTTAATGAAGATCTGTAGCATTTAACCTATATTTTTTAATGAGGATATATAAATTCTTTACTTTTTACCTACTTTATCTATTCATATCTACTTGTATAATTTTTATTTATTTTGTGTCATATTTGTTTATAAAACTACATCAATTTGAGCATTTTGCTTTTGAATAAGTCATTTGATTAGTATTGAGCGAGATATGATTTTTACAAAATGGTAGGTCGGATCTGTAAAATTGCATGTCCGACCTGCCATTTTGTAAAAATCATATCTCATTCAATACTAATCAAATAACCTGATTTAAAAGCCAAAATGCTCACAAATTGATGTAGTATTATAAAAAATATGCCAACAAATAAATAAGAATACTAAGTAGTATGGGACATATGTAAAAATAAGAAAAATGAAACTTAGGACCTACACTTTTGCGGTGACCGCCAAATTGTAGGTCCTAAGTTTCATTTTTCTTATTTTTACATACTTTGTCCTTTCATACCTACTTGTAGTATTCTTATTTATTTATTGGCATATTTTTTGATAAAACTACATTAATTTGTAAGCATTTTAGCTTTTGAATCATGTTATTTCGATTAGTATTGAATGAGATAGAATTTTTATAAAATAGCAGGTCCGACCTGCAAAATGGCCGGTCCGACCGCCATTTTGTAAAAATTCTATCTATCTCATTTAATACTAATCGAAATGACTTGATTCAAAATTCAAAATGCTTACAAATTGATGTAGTTGTATTAAAAAATATGCCACTAAATAAATAAAAATTATATTTTGCAGGTCCTAAATTGTGTGAATTTAGGACCTATAAAACGGCAGGTCTGACCTGCCAAATTGCAGGTCCTAAATCTCATTTTTCTTTACTTTTTACCTACTTTGTCCTTTTATATCTACTTATAGTATTTTTATTTATTTATTGGCATATTTTTTGATAAAACTGATCATTTGGCTTTTGAATCAGTCATTTCGATTAATATTGAATGAGATAGAATTTTTACAAAATGGCAGGTCGGACATGCAAAATCGCAGGTCCGACCTGCCATTTTGTAAAAATTCTATCTCATTAAATACTAATCGAAATGACTTGATTCAAAAGCCAAAATGCTCACAAATTGATGTAGTTGTATTAAAAAATATGCCACTAAATAAATAAAAATTATACAAGCAGATATGAAAGGACAAATTAGGTAAAAAAAATAAGAAATAAAATGAGACTTAGGACCTGCAATTTGGCAGGTCGGACCTGCCATTTTGCAGGTCCTAAATTGTGTTTAGGACCTGCAAAATGGAAGGTCCGACCTGCCAAATTGCAGGTCCTAAGTCTCATTTTTTTCTTATTTTTTTACATATTTTGTCCTTTCATATCTGCTTGTATAATTTTTAGTTATTTAGTGGCATATTTTTTAATACAACTACATTAATTTGTGAGCATTTTGGCTTTTGAATCAAGTCATTTCGATTAGTATTGAATGAGATAGAATTTTTACAAAATGGCCCGGACCGCGATTTTGCATGTCCGACCGCCATTTTATAAAAATTCTATCTCATTCAATATTAATCAAATAACTTGATTCAAAGCCAAAATGATCACAAATTGATGTAGTTTTATAAAAAAATATGCCAATAAATAAATAAAAATTATACAAATATATATGAAATGACAAAGTATATAAAAAAAATAAGAAAAAAAATCAAATTTTAGACCTGCAGTTTGGCAGGTCGGACCTGCCATTTTGCAGGTCCTAAATATCTTCAAATTGTACAAGTCTGTGATAAGGGTAAAATTGGTAGTTTGGTTAGATTTTACAAGGGTTAAGAAGAAGTGGGTATTTTTCAAATTTATATTATTTTGGTGGGCATTTTCGCCAATTACCCTTAAACTTGTGGATGCACATGAAGAACATGAGAGGAAATGGCAGGTTAATTTCACCTTTTTTTTTTTTGAAATAAATGTTGATTTATTTCACTTGATTCTTCTGCTATATATATATATATATAACCATAAAACTTTGTACAATCTTTGTCAATGGTTTTGTGATTAATCCGAGAGAAAAAGTTGTAAATGATTCGTAAAATACTTTTGGTGCAAAAACGCATATTAAATTAAACTAAATTTAAATATGTTGTGCAAGCCAATTATATTGAACCAATAAGAAAACTGTTTGATACTCAATTTATATGTTACTTATTTATTACTTTTATGCAGAGGCATGGAGTGGCCCAGAAAAACATTATAAAGTAAGGGTTTCGTTTTGCGTATGAAATACAGCTAATACTACGAATAATTTGTTCTTCTTTTAGAAGACACAAATATTACAAATAACAAGAAGCTTCTGCAGACACTACAACTACTCAGAGAAGTGTCCCAAACATCCATCAGCAACATATCTGATGAATTTTTATGTGCGCACAAAGTTTGTTTAATCCTAAGTATTTACAATAAAATATATTGCACGTAAAAATGTACAAGGATTGTCTTATCGTTGAAATCCTGTCATTGGCATAGTTATAAGTCTTTATTGCAATTGAAGGCAAAAGAGAAAAGGATTAAAAAATAATGTTAAAAAAAAAAGTCATAAAAAAAGTCGTTGGTATTGGTTTTCCCTTTATTTATATGAAGCAATAAATTTCACGTATATGAAATTTCCATTCGACAACTTAGCATTATCTATCCTTTTCATTAATTTTAATTAACTAGATATCGTTCAAGTTGCAGTATATATTTCCATAAAAAAAATGTTTGTAGCATTCTTTTAATTAGGAAAATAAATGCAGAATTTACAGCAAAATAAATTGTTAATGAATGGGGATAAAATAACGATTAAGAAACAGAGAATAATGTATTTATTTACAGAAAAATGGATTGGTATATATTATAAATTCATATACTACAGTACACCTATACATATATATATATGGGTGTGTATAAATTTATGATTGTGTATATGTATATGTGTATGGAATATATATGTGCATATATGGGTATGAATATATATATAATATATACGCATATATGTGTATGTGAATATTTATTTGTATGTATGTGAAAATGGATAAGTGTGATTGTACACATATTTATAATTGTGTTTATAAATATGTATATAGATGGATTGGTATATGTGTACTGGAATGGTTGTATATACCTGTCTAAGTTGGAGAATTGTTCGATCGTTAATTTAGTGAGGGTAGGGTGGTAATTATCTAATTACCTATTGAGGGTATTTTAATAATTATCCATGTACTTAGGGTTATCTTGGTAATTATCGAGTGGCTGACTTTTCTGATTATATCGGTGTTCGCAATTTCTGATTGTTGGTGTGAGCAGGGGCAATTCGGTAATTATAGCTATCAAAAGGGATGGTTTTGTAATTATGCATTTTATTTCATTGTTTGGTTGTACTTATGCATTGTAGCATAAACATTCATTTGCATAGAGCAATTCAAGAAGTTTATTGTTTTATGGGAAATGAAGAATTTTTCCCTAAGGGTTTGTGTTTTTAAAATGGTTGCACACAAAAAATGCTGCATCGTTTTAAAACCCTGTTTTTAATAGCTCATGAATCGACCACACACACGTGGTCGCCGAACGTTGTCTCATCCGCATACCAACAAAGGGTGTGGTGTTTCGTGTGGCCGCACAAAACGCGGAAAGAGAGTGAGCTATTCGATTAAAATAAAAAGGGAAAAAAGTGATGATTTTATGTGTATGGTTGTATACTATATGACATAGCATTGTGTCACGGCCGGCATTTCATCGAACGTATTGTGGGCGTTTTTCCTACACTTGGGCAAGAAGCATGTGGAGTTCTCTAGATGTGTGTAGAACATTCTAGAAGATTCTAGTGCTTGCTTAGTTGTCGCTTTAGTTGTATAGACTTGGTGGAGTATTCTAGAAGCTCCATCTCGACCGTAGGATCAAATGTATTATAGCCGTAGATCGCTTTGTTGTAACACTATAAATAAGGGGAGGCTTCATTAGCCAAACCACCAAAGTATTGAGGAATACAATTATTTCTCCCCATCTCTCTAGTTTCTCTCTAAAGTTCTTGCTTGTTGCTTAGCTTTCTGGGCAGTAGGCTTACTTAGTTGCTTCCGGGGTCAAACAAGCAACTAGGCCGCACGCTGGGTTTTCAACAAGTCCGCGACGGTTGGTATCGAGCCACGCTCAGTAGGAGTTAGCAAGCTAGAAGAACACGATGTCTTCGGCCCAGGTTGCGGTAGGAGAAGAGATGAGGAAGGAGGTCGAACCCACCATTCCAAGGCGAGCACGAGGACGTTCGAAGTCACGAGCCGCTATGGAGGCCACGGTGGCCAAGGTGGAAGTAGCTGTCGCCGACGTGATGGAAAGGTTGGATCGTGTGGAGCAAAGCATGGAGGGGCTCGAAGGTCGTGTGGATGACCAAGTGGAGGAGCTCCATGGCAACATGCAGTCACGACGCCAATCTTGAGACATGGCGTCAGAGAATGCTACCTTTCAAGCAAGTGCTTGAAACACTTTCGCCATGAAAGCTCAAATGGAGGAGCTCAAGACGTGGAGGAAACTCGTGCGGATTGGGCGTTATGCAAGCTGGCTGCAACTAGTGGTGCCATCACCACTCAACATGCGTTTCGACTCCAGGGTGGATGTTCCCAAACCCAAGGAGTTTAGTGGCAGAGGATGCCAAAGAGTTGGACAACTTCATGTGGCACATGGAGAGATACTTTGAGGGGCTTAACATGCACGACGAGAAGCAAAAGGTAATTACCGCTTCCCTTTACTTTACTGATCTTGGTGCTACGTGGTGGCGTAGGAAACATGAGGAAATGAGAAAAGGGACTTGCATCATCAACTCATGGGAAGATCTAAAGCATGAGTTGAAGAAGCAATTCTACCCCGTGAATGCGATACATGACGCACGAAAGAAAATGAAGGAGTTAAAGCATACATGCTCCATTCGTGAGTATGTGGAGGAGTTCTCCGGCCTAATGCTTCAAATTCCCAACATGACCGAGGAGGATCTTCTCTTCAACTTCATGGATGGGCTACAATTGTGGGCATCTCAAGAACTCCAACGACGGGGAATACAAGACATCGCCACCGCCCTCACCACCGCAGAAACTCTCATGGATTATAGGCAAGGTGAGTCCTCAAACTCAAAGCCAAGAGATGATCATGACGACGGTGAGGAAACGAAGTTCCATAAGGCGCCTCAAGGCAAGGATAATTCGAGGAAGCCTTCACAAAACCGAGATTGGAAGAGGGGAGGCAACAAGGAGGTAAAGCCAAGAACCAACTGCTTTCTTTGTGATGGTCCGCATTGGGCGAGGGAATGCCCTAAGAGAAATGCCCTCAACGCCATGCTTAACGAGAAGGAAGCATCCGCGGCAAGAGAGAAGCACCCGAGCCATTCCGAATTGGTTGCTTACAACTCCTCAACGCATTGCATGTCAATCCGGTCCCGACATCCAACAACAAGGATAGATCCCTCATGTACGTGGCGGCACGTATAAACGGGAAGGATGCGCAAGCCATGGTGGACACCGGCGCATCCCACAACTTCATTAAAAGAGAAGAGGCCATGAGGCTTGGCCTAAAATTCGGAAAGGGGCAAGGGCGTCTAAAGACCGTGAATACCGAGGCAAGACCATTGGATGGTACGGCTCGCGAGGTGGAGCTAAATCTCGGCTCATGGCAAGGTAAAATAGACTTCTCTATTGCTCCTATCGATGACTTTGATATTGTGCTTGGTATGGAATTCTTTAGGCAATTCAATGCCATTCCTCTTCCTCGCTACAACGCGATGTGCATCATGGAGGGAGGCCCGTGCATGATTCCAACCATGTCGAAGCCAAGCACCAACACCAAACGACTCTCCGCCATTCAACTTGAGAAGGAGTTTGAAGGAGCTGTCAAACACATTGCCGCTCTTTGTAAGGACAAGGCGGCGAACACTCTCGTGGAGATACCGAGAGACATGGGCAAGGTCTTTGAAGAGGTCAAAGACGTCATACCGTCCGAGCTACCAAAGGAGCTTCCGCCAAATGGTGAGGTGGATCACAAGCTTGAAGGCAAGTTCGGTACAAGCACTATGGTTACCAACGCATCGAGTGGAAGAGTCGAATTGGCGTCGACAAGTGAGCTCCAAGGGGAAATGTTCAAGGAGAACATGGAGCATGATGCCAAAGAAAAGCGACATCGATGCTCGGTCATGGAAAGTAAAATGGAGCCAATTTGGGTCGAAGATGGCATTCTTCATATCGAGGGGCAACACGGTTACATGCCAAATAGGTTCGATAGCAAAGCATGCCACGACACCAAAGGGATAAGGCATCCGAAGCAACAACCTTTGACTCCTCATACCATTGTTGTGAATCACAAAGGGAGGAGTCCATCCACTTTCAAAGTTGTCGAGAATGGGACTAAGCATGCGGACTTGGTGAGGCACTACCCGCGGAAGACAACCAAGAGAATGGATCAATGGGCGGGCACAAGGCAACACCATGTTGGAGACCTTGTGTTCAAAGGGAAACCGACGGGAACGACAAGCATTTATGACAAGGAACGATTGGTGCGCGGGAGGAAAAATCATCCGAGTCATGAGTACTTCGTAAGGCGGAAGGGACGACCCGAAGGTGAAGCAAGTTTGGAACCCGCAACTACACATTGGCAATTCAGGGATTATCTCAAGGGGTTCCATACGAGAAGTCGACGAGGACGTCGACGGCATGGGTGGGGGAGAATGTCACGGACCGGCATTTCATCGAACGCATTGTGGGCGTTTTTCCTACACTTGGGCAAGAAGCATGTGGAGTTCTCTAGATGTGTGTAGAACATTCTAGAAGATTCTAGTGCTTGCTTAGTTGTCGCTTAGTTGTATAGCACTTGGTGGAGTATTCTAGAAGCTCCATCTCGACCGTAGGATCAAATGTATTATAGCCGTTAGATCGTTTGTTGTAACACTATAAATAAGGGGGAGGCTTCATTAGCCAAACCACCAAAGTATTGAGGAATACAATTATTTCTCCCCATCTCTCTCTAGTTTCTCTCTCTAAAGTTCTTGCTTGTTGCTTAGCTTTCTCTTTGTGTGGGCAAGTAGGCTTACTTAGTTGCTTCCGAGGGTCGAAACAAGCAACTAAGGCCGCACGGCTTGTGGGTTTTCAACAAGTCCGTGACAATTGGCATATGCATTTGGTTGCCTACTGAGTGATTTATTACTCACTGTTGTTTGCTATCATGTGTGATAGGTAAATCCAAAGCTCAGCAGTAGGGGCTTGGTTGCAGCGTGAGACCTGGGGAGGCACAGCATTGTACAGTGTTCTTCCGCATTTTCCTTTTTATATATTTTGGGCAAGGATACTCTGTGTTTAATTAAATACTTTTTCTTTACGGTGTGGGTGTGTATACATTATTTATTTTAAAGTACTATTATTTTATGGTGTGGTTTGCAAAACGGTCCCAAAGAGTAAAGAAAGGTTTTAATACTATCATGACATTATGCAGAATAGTTTTTAATTATAAATCAAGTTTGTGTTTAAAAGGAAAAAGAAAAAAATTTTACATAGTAACTACACCTTGCTTAGGAACGTATGCTCGAGTAAAGGGGTGTTACAGTTTTAGTATCAGAGCCTTAGGTTTTTGAACATGTACTTGCTGATGCTCCAGTGACCACCTACGTGCCAAGGTAGACTATTTTGGGATTTATTTTGGTAGTGCATGTTTATTTATCTTGCTTTACGTTACTGTTCTGCTTAGATGGGCCAGTGGTTTAGTCAGGCTTCTTGTTTCGTTCGTGGGGGACATGTTACACCGATGGTGGTGCTGGTGGCGGTACGTGTGGTGACCTCAGTGAGGGAACAACCATCTAGATCACATTCTACGAGGATGTCGCATCGAGGGGATATTCCGTCTACCTCTGATGGCGGAAATCAAGACATCGGTTTGGATGAAGACTCCGCTCGTCGTGAGCTGAAGGGTAGGAGACAGGATGTCGCAATGTTCTTGCGTGGCGAGGCTATTATGGTACCTATACGAGGTGGAGGTCACTATTATATTTCTACCGGGAGGTTTGAGTAGATGCAGACTAATCATCGACATAAGATGTACAAGTGGTACATGGACCAGTATCGTTATAATCCAGCAGAGTAGTTGGCCTTGACCCTTCAGGTGGTAGCACAGGGTTAGAAAGTGCCACCCGTTGTAGTTATGGGCCAGGTGGTTGATAAGGATCCTGAGGAGGTTGTCGAGGAGGACCCAGAGGAGGAGGCTATGGGTTTCGAGGACTATGTGCCTTTCAGTTATTCTCTCGAGCCGGTGGACCCCAAGGATTTTGATCCGTGGGATAATCCTGCTAGTGATTATGGTTTCGGTGTCTCTACAAGTTTTGTTGTTTGTATATATGTATTATATGTTATACATATGATATATGTATATATGAGTATATGTATACTATGTATATATTGTGTAATATATGTATTGTATATGGTGCTTGTATAACTCTTTATTGTGAAAATAAAGTGTTGTTTTGCTGTGTAACTTATCAAATTATTATCGAATAATTTGAATAAGTTTTATTCCCTCGTTTGTTGCAGATGCTGCGTTCTACGAGAAACATTCACTTCGAGCCTGAAAGTAGTTGGGGGGATGCTATAGGTCGGCTTTTGGAGGCCATTGAGCTACTTGTGGCTCAGAATGCACAGCAACAACGACTGCAACAGTAGCAGCCTCAGTAACCACATCAACTGGTGGGGATTAATGTGGTGATGAAACAGTTTCGCGATTTTCATCCCCTAGAGTTCGAAAGATCAACGAATCCCTTGGTAGTGGAAAGTTGGATTCGTGAACTAGAGAAGATCTTTGCTTTGACCGTTGTCATGGAAACACAGATGGTGATATGTGCTTCCTTCATATTGAAGGAGGGAGCCAGTCACTGGTGGGATATGATTAAGCAGGCGTACTGCACTGACGAGCATCCGATGTTGTGGGCCTTATTCAAGACTTGTTTCTTGACAAATACTTCCCACGAGTTAAGAGAGAGGAAAAGGAAGTTGAGTTCCTAAGTTTGAAGCAAGAGAATCTTTCCCTTGTTTAGTACGAAAGAAAGTTCAATGAACTTTCTCGTTATGCGTCATTGATTAGTAAAACTCATAAAGTTAATTACTATTTCTTCCTATGATCGATTTAATTAAACAAACTCCCATTTATTGCAAATAAATAAAGGAACAATTATTCTCTTTTAGCAAAATAAAGAAACAAAATTATTACAAATTCCCTTTTGTATCCCCATAAAAATATGTATAAGTGTGTGTGAAAGAAAGTTTATTAATATTTACTAAAAACAGCTAGATAAATATATGAGCGTTTATAGACTTGAATTTTTCAAAGAGAATCAAATGATAGAACTTTGTTATTTCTACAAATCAAGATAAAATAGTAACCTTCCTCTTTTTATGCATCCCAATAGTAAAATTATTGCTTACTCATCCATACTTAATTGGTTTTAGTTCCAGTAAGTTAGTTACTTACTTACTTACTATATATATATTTTTAGAATTTTTCTCCCTCTAATCAAATTTCAACATTGTCGTCAATGTTTAAATATAGATATTTATGGGTCAAAAGATGTTACCTAATACAGCATTTATTGAAAAGAGAAACCTAACAAAGAATTAAGCAAATAGAAATTGTTATAATTAAAACTAAAGGATAAGGAAGTTATAAATTGAGTGTCAGATCAAACCTTCACTTTTTACTTCTTCGCTCCGACCAATTTAACTAGGCCATTATTGGATCAGGTTCATGTATGAAGCATTGTAGTTTATCAATTAATTCATGAGTAGTTAAAGCAGAAACAAGGATTTGTCATGCCGAATGAGAGATAAAATTTTGTTCCATAACATAATCAAAAAAAGATAACAAGCCATTTGAAAAATTTCTTCCAAAGTACCATAGCCACCAGGTAAATTAATGAATGCATCAAATTTCTCAAGCATTTTAGATATTTAGTAGTGCATGATTGAGACTCTTATTTCCCTCCCAACTATCATCTCAATGATATTTCTTGTAGTTAAAGCTCTAGAAATGATATCTAAAATATTGCTTCCTCCTACATGTGTAGCTAATGATACAGCCTCTAGTAAGTAAAGACTACATTCCCCAAATACTAAATGAATCTTTTTCTCAGCGAGCACTCAACTAAGGGTGGTTGCTGCTTTTAGAAACTCACTATCCTTACCAAGACCTGATCCACAAAATATATAAATATTTGTGAATCGACAAACAGGAGTTCCCTCCATCTCAACCTTTCAATGACTATGATTTGGACAGTGATAAAGAAAATGAGGTGTTTAAATAGGGTAAAGAGACCATGCAATAATGAAAAATGCAATGATATTACATGGGTAGGCCAACTGTGTCCAGACAATATTGACATTATATAACACCCCTTTTACATAAGCCCGATGACTCGAATAAAGAGATGTCATTTTGAAAAGGCGGTATAATTGAATAATATAAAAAAAAATTTCCTTTTGAAACCAAAATTGGAAATTGAATAAAAATTTTATTTACTCTTTAGGATAGAATTAAACAGTTAGTATTAATAGCAAAACCAAAATACTTTTAAACTCTAAATAAATACGGTTCTTTACATAAAACCAACAACATAAAGAAAATCAACTGTATCTCTATCATAGTTCTAATTTTAATCAAAAGGAAACAAAATGCGGAACAAATTTGTACTATTACCCCTCTTCGATGGTCCGCCACGTCAATGCCAAACTGCCCAAGATAAGGTTCATGATTACCTATACACATAAAACAAGTAGAAGTGAGTGAAAAATACCCAGTAGGTTTCCAACATGAATGTGATGATGCAGTGCAATATGTTGTTAGAATGTCAACAATTATGAAAAGTTCATGTCCAATCCTCTTATAAAAGTAACCATCTATGCATTGACTTTTAAAAACTCGTGTACGTAGAACTTTTCACTTTGCGTAAGTTTTAGTTATGTTAGAGCTAGTTACTCGTCAGTAACTTTAATTTCCTAAAGCAGCACACACGCATACTTTCAAAGAAATTCTTATACTTATAATCATTTAGAGGAAACGGTGTGAGTAGGGAAGAAACCCGCTTGCATCCGCGTCATGCAAGTGTCTGGGTTACAACCTCCACATACATCAATACGCTAGCATGTGATCGCATACTAGAATCATTTCTCTCCACTCACTAGTTAGTGGGACCTCAATCAAACGATTCACTTACATAGTCATATAAGCTCCAATCACTGTATTCACAATTACCTATGCATGCATGGACATGACTTTTCAAAACACAACCTTTAAAACATGATTTGACTAAGAAAGATAATTTCCTCATATGTAATAATCTTTCATGACATGTTAACATGCATCTGTATCTCATGTTTTAAGTAACAAATTATCTTCTCGGATTTAGGGTATGAATACCTACAAAATTTATTCTAATCCCATGAATGAAATGAATCTAATCACAACAATTACACTGCTCACAAGCCATAACATATATTCTAAATTCAAGACTACTCATATGTGTGTGTATATATATATAATAATAATTGTTAAAAGTAAAACATATACTATTTTTGTAAGTTATCAAAAAATATACTATTTTTTGTAGCACAAATACAATTCGTTATACAGTAGTACCTATATATATATATATATATATATATATATTTGTTTATAAACCATACAAAGAAAATCCACTTAGTTTCAAATCTATTTGTAATTATACCTTTATATAAATATATATATATATATATATATATATATATAAGTTTGCAAAAGAGATAGATAAAAATATTTAATTATAGGTACATTACTAAAGGCACTAAACAAATTTTCAAAACCATTTATAAGTATATATATATATATATATATATATATATATATATATATATTAATGTACACGTTTGTAAAAGAGATGCAATACATATATATATGCGCGTTTGTAAAAGAGATGCAATACACTCACACCCACATAAATTTTTCAGATTTATAAAAAAAAACCATAGTAAAATAATAATAATAATAATAATAATAATACTAATATTAATAATAGTAATTCTACTAAATTTCATGTCAATATAAGTGTATGGACTCAAACTTTAACATATTTTTATGCAATGAGAAGGGCGTCTCATATGGCTGGTCACATACACAGCCCATTTCATTTAATTTCTAGCAACTCTCATTCATTTCAAGCATTTATTCCACATACAAAACAGGTCATGAAACCAGCCCAAACATTCCAGAATTTACCAGCAATTAAACATTAACAATCAAACATATATTGCCATACTTTCACTAAGATCTTGGTACAAACATCAATAGCACGCTAATACACCCACAACTATCAAACTTCAAGCTTTAATGACCACAAAATCCCCTGTACATAGCCAAATACACAAGCAGCCCAACACATCCAAAATTTCCAGCAACAAACCCATAGTTATACCACATAAATCAAGAGAGAAATAATCAAAATTTTTGAAAAAATAACCAAAGTACCCATAAACCACACATGGCCAAAATTATAGGAGTATACCTACTGAAATTTTCCAGAAATATCATTGATAAAAAGACAATGTGAAAGCCATAAACAAAAAGATAACAAACTGAAATTTAGAGAATATATTAAAAAAAATGCAGAAATTTTCCAATTAAATAAAACCATAACATGCCAAAATTTGGGGCTTTTGCCAAACTACTTAGAATACCCTTAGATCGAGTTAAAACTAACGTTTTTATACACTTTCCAAGATATTCCAAGTGGGACCAAGTCGATCCAACAAGAAAAGCACTTAGAAAGAGTAGATCCAAGTCAAAATCAACAAGAACACACTACAAAATCACTAGCAAACACTTGTAGTGTTGGGATCCTACCTTGAGTTTGCTTAAACCTCACTTGAATCCTTGAAAAAGCAAGAAAAAAAACACCTCCCAGCTGCTGGAAAGTGGCCAGCCAAACAGTACCCTCCTTGCTCTTGAAGTCCCTTTGAGTTTCCTCTTGAAAAGCTTGGAAATCTAGCTTCCTTTCCCCTCTTTTCCTTCTTCTTTGTCAAGAAACTCTCATCTCTCTCTCTCTATGGTGATGGACAGCAACCAAGGCTTCAATTGGGGTTTAAGTTTCACTTATAAGGTTGCTTTTAAAGAGGGAATTAGGGTTTCAAGGGTGTCATGTAAGTGAAGCTACTTTTAACTCAAGTTTGATCAAATCTGAAATTGGGTCTTACAAGTGGTTCCCCCTCATAAACAAGACCACTACTTAGTCAAGCATGTTCCAAACACAGTCAAGACATGAATCCCAGTCATCACACTGCCAGTCAAAATGATAATGTGGCAGGATTGACTGTTGACTGTTGATTTTGACTTTGACTTGGACTTACCATTATGGAAACAAACACAGGGAAAACATAAAAGATAGCAAACGACTCAGTCTTAGTCAACCAACACTAGACCATGACCCTACAGTCACCGGTCTATATGTTGACTTTAACCAGAATTGACTTTAACCAAAAGGCTATGTATACAAAAGTAAGAAGATATTACAGATTAAGAAACAAAAGATTAGGCCAATTGTGCGTAGACAAGGTTGACATTAAGACATAAAAAGGGTTTTTTTTTTTTTGCTCAAACCAAAATGATGACATGCATGTAGTTATGATTGTGCCTCACATCTTTCCCTAATTTTACATCCAGTAACAGCTTAAATGCCTTCTATGAGTCGAGGATAAGCTTTCCATCTAATTTTTTTTTATAAATTGGCAAACAGGGTCTTTTAAAGTCAAATTCCCAAAACTGTAGCGTTGTTGTTCATCCTTGAAAAGATTTAACAAATTAAGAAGTTCCCAACAAGGATGCGTCTCAAGAGTCAATAAAATATCATCCAATGATTCCTTACTCACTCCATCCTTAATAAAGTTTATTTTATCTTCTCAATTAATGGAAACCAATCTCATAGAATGACATCGCTTGTTGTAAGTCCATCGTACAAATTTGTGACAAACTTGCATCCTTTTTACTCTTCTATTTTTAGAATATGAATTCTTACTCATTTGTGGCATGTATGAAACAAAAAATCTAAAGATACACCAACTAACCGGACCTTTACTTCAATTATTCAGCATATATCTTTAGGCATCCCCTTGTCCATTAATATTCTCAATCTTTCACACCCAACTTTATAAATTTTTGTCATTACATTATGAGGAGGGAAATGAAAATATTTTCTCAATTATTATGGGGAACTGAAAAGAGACCGATTTGAAAATCACAGGGTACCATTATCTGCCACTTAACGTGGAAAGAAAGTAATCAAACTAAAAATGTCTTGCAATGACAAAAATAAGGGAAGTTAAGAAAAAACCCAAATATTTACATTAGCTGACCATTATTTTCATGACAAGGGTCAGAAAGTGGAATTAATTCTTCATAAAAAATATGATTGTCTAAAAATGGTTTGACTCTTTGTCCATTTACCTTAAAAACAGTATTCAAAGGATGGCCCCATAAAGATACACAAGTCTTACAATGAATGGACAGCTCTACCTTGATCTTTATTTTTCAAAAAATATATGAAGTCAAGAATTATAAAGCAGAACCTTTTGGCCAACATGAAATGTTTTTTTTAAAATTGTTTTTTCATGAAAAACTTTGGTTCTAACTTTTTGAATTTTTTATTCTTATATACATTATTTCTCGATTCTTCAAGTTCACTTATGTGTAGCTTGCGCAATTTACAAGCACCATCAAAGCTGGCATTCCATAGACAAATGACATGGTTTCCAGTATACAAGTCTATAAGGAGACATGCCCAATGATGTTTCAAAAGCAGTTCGATATGCCCAAAGTGCATCGTTTAGTCTCAGAGATCAATTTTTATGATTTGGGCTTACCATTTTTTTTAAAATTTATTTTATCTCCCTATTTGCAAGCTTTGCTTGTCCATTTAACTGAGGGTGATAAGCAGTGGTAATTTTGTGTGTGATTCCATATTTTTTTATTAAAGATTCAAATGGCCTATTGTAAAAATTTCTTTCCCCATCATTTAAAATGGCACGAAGAATTCCAAAATGACTTAAAATATGTTCTTTCAAAATTTTAATCACTGTTTTGTGATCAATATTTCGAGTTGGAATTGCCTCTATCCATTTTAAAACATAATCTACTGCTACAAATATGTACATAAAATATCGAATAATGGTGGAAACGGACCCATAAAATTTATACGCCAACAATCAAAGGCATCATTTTTTTTTTTGAAATATATCCCAACTTTTGACAATTTTCACAAGTTTTACTGAATGCATGTATGTCTTTAAATAATGTGGGCCAATAAAATCCACACTGCAAGATTTTTGCAGCCACTTTTTTGGAAGAAAAATGAGCTCCACATGCTTCTGAATGATAAAAGTTTATGACACTACTTACCTCATGGCTAGGTACACATCTTTGAAATATCTAATCCAAGTAGTACTTGAACAGATACGAGTCATCCCAATAAAAGTTTTTCACCTCAGTTAAAAACTTCTTCTTGTCTTGTGAAGTCTAATATTTTAGGATTTGACCTGTGACAAGAAAATTAAAAATATCAGCAAACCAAGGTAAATTTGAAATGTTAAAAAGTTGCTTATCAGGAAAAGTGTCATTAATCGGTGTTGATTAAAAGGTTTCATAATAAACTAGTTTTGATAAATGATTAGTCACTACATTTTCCACTCCTTTTTTCTTTTGAATTGTGATGGAAAATTTTTGAAGTAAAATAATCCATCTAATCAATTTAGGTTTGACATTTTTTTTGGACAAAAGATATTTTAAAGTTGCATGATCACTAAAGATAAGAATTAGTGAGCCAATAAGATAAGATTTAAAATTTATCTAATGCAAATACTACTGTAAGCAATTCCGTTTCAGTTATAGAATAATTCAACTAGGCATTATTTAAGGTTTTACTTGCATAGTAAATGACATAAGGTTTCTTATCTTTTCTTTATCCTAACACTACTCCAGCAGCATAATCACTTGTATCATACATTATTTCAAAAAGTAAAGACCAATTAAAATGTTGCATAATAGGAGCAGAAGTGAGCATGCTTTTAAGCTTAACAAAAGTCTTTTCATAATTTTCTGTTCGTTCAAAAATAATATCTTTTGATAGAAGGTTACTCAAGGGTCTAAATATTGTACTAGAATCTTTAATAAACCTTCTATAAAAACCAGCATGTCCCAAAAATGATCTAACATCTTTAACAGATTTTGGTGTTGACAAGTTGGAAATCAATTCAATTTTAGATTTGTCTATCTCGATTCCTTTTGTTGAAACAATGTGACCAAATACAATATTATTTCTTACAATGAAATGATATTTTTTTCAATTGAGCAGAAGGTTATTCTCTTCACACCGGACCAAAACTTTTTCCAAGTTAGATAAACAATCATTAAATAAGTCACCAAACACAGAAAAGTCATCCATGAAAACTTTAAGAAAACGTTCAACCATATCACTAAAAATGCTAAGTATGCATCTTTGAAGTGTAGCAGGTGCATTACACAATTCAAAAAGCATTCTACGATATGCAAAAGTGTCAAATAGACATATGAATGTAGTTTTCTCTTGATCATTGGGTGCAATTGCAATTTGGTTAGATTCAGAATACCCAACTAAGAAACAGTAGAATTTATGCCATGAAACCTTTTCTAAAATTTAGTCTATGAAAGGTAAAAGGAAATAAACTTTCTAAGTCGTTGAGTTAATGCTGAGTTAAGTTTTCTATAGTCAATGCACATGAGCCAACCAGTAAAACTCCTAGTTGGAATTAAGTCATAATTTTCATTTTTGACTACAGTAACTTTAAATTTTTTACATACAACTTGTATAGAACTTACTGATTTACTATTAGAAATAGGATAAATAATTCCATTATCTAGTAGCTTAATGACTTTATTTCTCACTACCTCTTTCATATTAGAGTTAAGCCTTTGCTGCATTTTTCTAGATGGTTTAGCATTTTCCTCTAAATAAATCTTGTGTGTGTAGATGAAAGGGTTAATTCATTTTAAGTCAGCTATTGTCCATCCTAATGCATTTCTATGTATTTTCAAAACTTCAATCAACTTACCTTCTTGCAGTGTGTCAAGTTTGGAAGAAATTATTACCGAAAAAGTTTCATTAAGTTTGGAAGGAATTATTAGTGAAAAAGTTTCATTATCCCCCAAGAATAAACATTTTAAGATCATATGGTAATGACTTCAAATCGAGCTTTGGTGGTTGAATACTTGAAGGTATGGAGACATTGAACTGTAGTGGCAATTCTTCAAATCTTGGTCTCCAGCCATTTACCTTTGAATCCTTAAATGTATTTAATAAGAAAAGTATATACGAGATTTTAGAATTGATATTGAATGCAAATTCATCAAAAATAATTAAACAGACTTTTAATGGGTGAGATGGATGAGTAGAGACAAATTGTTCATAGACAATTTCATTAATGACATCTTCTTCTTGTAAATCACTTTTATCTCCAGGTTATTTATAAATATGAAAAACATTCATTTCCAAAGTCATATTCATAAAAGAAAGTTTCAAAACACCATTTCTACAGTTAATCAAAACATTTAAAGTTGCAAAAAATGGTTCTCCCAAAATGACAGGTTTTTAAGCTTTGGAATTTGAAACAAGATGTGTGTCCAAAACTATAAAATCCATAGGATAGTAGAATTTACCATTTAAACTAAAACATCCTCTTAAAATCCTCTAGGAACTTTAACGGAAATATCAGCAAGTTGAAGTGTTGATGTTCTAGTTTTCAATTCTCCCAATCCTAACTACTTATAAACAAAAAAGGTAAAAGGTTAACACTTGCACTAAGATCAAGTAAAATACGCTCCACCTTAGTATTTCCAATTACACATGTTAGTGTTCGACAACTAGGATCTTTATACTTAGGTAGAGTATTTTGTTGGATAATTGAACTTACACTTCCAATTAAAAATGTTTTCTTTTGTAGATTCAATTTCCTTTTTATAGTACACACATCTTTCAAAGATTTTGCATGTGAAAGAATTTGATTTATTGCATCCAACAGAGTAATGTTAACTTTTACCTGCCTCAACACCTCTAAAATTTTAGTATTTTTCTTTAAATTTTTAACTGGTTCCAATCTTTGAGGAAAAAGAGTAGACAATAAACACTTATCTTTAAGAATAGGTTCTAATTCATCATACTTATCATCATCCTTACCATTACCCTTCGGCTCCAGGGTGCACCTTTCTCGTGGTCTTTGGAATAGATGGTTTTATCTATGAATTTTCCACTTTGAAGAGTTGTGACAGAATTGACATCTTTAGATTGGCTCTCACTTGAAATGAAAACATGACATTGGCTAGCAGGATTAGGTTAAGGTTGAGTAGGAAACTTACCTTTCTCTTAAGTGTGCAAACTTGTAGTTAAAGTAAAAAGTGTTTTCTTGATCTGATTGATAGCTTGTAAAGTTTGATTATTGATGTTTGTTTTGCTTTGAATAAAGCTTGCATTGTCTTTTTCAAATTCTTTAGATGTAATGATGAATATAGAGAAAAATTTGATGTACCTTGAGAAGGCATTGCGTATGCAATATTATTGTTTCTTCAGCTGAAATTTGTGTGATTTTTCCATTTTGGATTGTATGAATCTGAAAGAGAAGATGTAAATGACTTTTTAAAGTTATTCATTGTTTACTTACTCATGTACAACTTCTTTAAATATAAATTTTTTTTGACATATATTTATTGAGTTCCCTAAATCATCATAAATGCCACAAATTTCTTGTTTTTGTACAGATTTGATTCCTTTTACTTTTCCTAATTCCATGGCTTCAATCTTTCTAGCTAAGTTAGTAAACCTAGCATTTAAATCTTCTTATTGACTAAGGTGATATTTTTTCTTATCAGCATTTGTAAAATTATATCTAATTGAATTTTTAGAAGAAATTAAGAATTCTCAGCCAAACAATCTAAATATTCTAAGGCATCATCACGTTTTTTTATCAAGAATCTCACCATTGCACATTTTTCCTAAAAATTGTTTCATTTTAAGTATTAAGCATTCATAAAAGAAACTTATAGTGCGTCATTTTTCAAAACTATGATGTGGGCAAGAATTTGGCAAATCTTTAAAAACGTTCTCAACATTGATAATATACTTCATTTGAATTTTGGAAAAAATTTTGGATTTGCCTTTTGAAAGCATTAGTTTTATGTGTTGGAAAAAATTTCTTCAAAAATTCACCTTACATTTCTTGCCATGTACCAATTGACCTTGGTTTCAAAAGGTTAAGCCAAATTTTTACTTTATCTTTTAAAGAAAAAGAGAATAATTTAAGCTTAACAATTTCCTTAGTCCAATTTTGATCATTAAATGTGGTACACACTTTCTCAAATTTCTTAAGATGGAAATAAAGACTTTCAGATTCTAAACCATGGAAATTAGGAAGTAATGAAATCATATTTGGTATAAATCTAGAGTTATTAGCATTAAGTTGAAAGACATTCACAAAAAAAAGCATTAAATGGAAAGATAAAATATGATGGACTAGAATTTCTAAGTGGTTGCAAATATTCACGAATGGTTCGCAATGGTTGAGTTTCATATTCATCATGTATACTGTCATTCTTAGCCATTGTGTCAAACGTATGTAATTATAGAAATGATTCAAACAAATCAATATACAAAGTATCGGGATTGGTTTTAATCAAGCGATCAAAATTTGCATCACGATACCAATTAAGCATAAACAGCGAAATAGAAGAAAATAAATAAATACATAAATAAAGGATACGAGGCTCAGCCTTCCATGATAGAAAAATTCAACAAGTAGGTGGTGTTAAAAAATTAGCCATTAAATAATAAAAAAATAAAGTAAAAAGAGAAGAATATACCAGATTTGTGAAGTTTACTCAAAGAAAGATAAACATCAATTAATTTGGTCTTCAAAACAAGCTCCCCAGCAATGGCGTCAAAAACTTGCTACAACTTAATGGTTGCAATCCGAAGTACAGGTTGTTTCAAATAATAAAATTTCGGGAATTTGAGGTGGATCCATAGGAAAATTGATGAAGAAGGTGAATAAGGGATTTATCATAAAAATTAAAATAGAAGTTGTTCTCAAATAGAAAAAGGATTTGCTATAGTTAGAAGATCAACTCTTTTTATATAAAATAAGGATAAGATTATTTTTTTTTTTATAACTCAATTAGAATCCACATACAACGTAGGTTCTAATTGAAAAATATAACATTCAAAGTTCATTCAAAATTATATATGTAGATATATTTTATTACTAACGCCAATACTTACAAATGGGTTCTACCATTCAGTGTGACAATCTCTTGTCTACAATGAAACAAGATCCCCACTTTACAAGGAGAGTTCTTAATAACACTAACGCATATAAGTGAGTTTAAGCATTCATTGTGTCAATCTTTCGTCTACAATAAATTAAAATCACCGCTCTATAAGGAGAGTTTCTAAGTTGATTGAAACAAATACAACACATACAATAACAACATGATAATATAAATATTCAAGTCCAAAAAAGAGATTAATCTAATCTTATTTTGCCCTTTCACCCAAGCAAAACTGAAAATTAGCTACTCATAGACAAGAAGAAAGGAAACAAGAAGAAAAGAAGAAAAATGAAAATGAACATAACGTCTACTTAGAACACAAGAAGATTACAAATAAAAATACAAAGAGAATGGTTTTGATCCATCTACCAATCTCCTCAAATGAGTACTAAATGTTACTATTTATAGACCATTAAGGGTAACAAAATGCCAAGAGACTTGTATAAAGATAAACACATGGTTAGGTAAACTTTGAAAATGTATGTCATGCTTATCTCCCCAATTGCACCGTCCATATCACATCCAATTCGGTGGAATCTTCCTTTGGTCAAAACAGACATATTGTAGCACATTATTAGCTATCCAGATCATCAAGAATTAGGCTATTTGGACTAGTATTGCGTGAGATATGACCAAAATACTGAACCATGTTAGGCTGGTCTCTTAATGTAAAACGGTTGCATTTTAGCCCCAAATATGGCCTATTAAACATTTGAACTTGTAGCACCCCCTTATCCAAGCCTAGGTTCCCGAATAAGGTATAATTACTATATAATTTTTTTTCTTTTATAAATTTGATTTGTGTAAAAATGATTTTGAATAATACCACAATAATTCTAAAACTTTCTTTTACTCTTTGAGATTGTTTTACAAACTACACCATAAAATAGTAATACTTTAAAACAGATCAAAGTGTACACACTCACACCGTAAAGAAAAAAAGAGTATTTAAAATACATAGAGTATCTTTGTCCAAAATACCAAATCAAATACGAAAGATCATAGTTTTACGCTGTGCTCTACAGTCCACACCCCGCCAAGCCCTACTGCGAAGTCTTGTATTTACCTATCACATGCAATAAACAATAGTGAGTGAAAAACACTCAGCAGACAACCCAAATGCATATGTCAATGCCATGTTATGTAGTGTATATCACCATTTTTTTCTCTTTATTTTATAAACCAAATAGCTCACTCTCATTCTGTGTTTTGTGCGATCACACGAAGCCCCATATCCACCTATGGTATGTGGTTGAATCACCGTTCTAGAGCGACCCACCCATCGAGTGCTCAGTGATTTAAAGAGCTATTTAAAACAGATTTAAAATCATACACACACACTGGTGCAACCATTTTTAAAAATATGAACCCTCAGAGAAAAATCTATTATTTCACATAAAATAAAAAAATAATGAACAGCAGTCAAACTTGGTTAAACTTTGAGTATGGGTAATATGGGTAGAAAAAATCCCTTGACACCTCCGTAGGTACTCTTGGCCCTCATAAAATGCTCAAAGAAAAATGTGAAACGATGATCGAACCGAAAATGTATCTCGGAAATGACAAATTTGGAAATAAAACGTAGTTATTACAACTCCCACCAAAAAGAAATTTCTTCCCCGAAATTAAGTTTAAAGAGTTAGGATAAAATTAAACCGTTAATGTAATAGCAAAATCAAAATATTGCTAAACCTCGAAAAATATAGTTCTTTACACAAGATCCACAATGTAAAGAAAATTAATTTTATCTCTATCAGAGTTTTAGTATTATTAAAAGGAAATAAAATTACGGAACTAATTTGTACTGTTGCTACCCTCCGCCGGTCCGTCACGTCATTGCCAAACTGCTTGGCTAGGGTCCAAGATTGCCTAAACACAAGAAATAAACAGAAGTGAGTGAAAAAAACTCAGTAGGTTCCCAACATGCATGTGATGATGCAGTGTAAAATGCCATTAGAAAGTCAACAATCATGAAAACCTCTTGTTCGTTTCTCTTTTAAAACAACCATCTATGCAATAACTTTTAAAACACTTATACGTAGGACTTTTCTCTTTATGTAAATTTTAGTTACGCTGGAGCTAATTACCCGTCGGCAACTCTAACTTCCTAAAGTAGCACACATGCATACTTTCAAGGAAATCCTTACACATTTAATCGATTAGAGGAAATGACATGAGTGGGGATGAAACCCGCTTTGCATCCGTGTCATGCAAGTGCCGGGGTCCTACCTTAGATTAGCTAATACACTAATACACTACTAAACACAAGCAACCACAAGTAGAGTTTGGATCCTACCTTAGATTATCTAAAACACCACTAAAACCCTTGAGAATACAGGCCAAGAACCTCCCTCTAACAGCTGGAAATATGGCCAGCCTCTTCCTTCTTCCTCTTGTTTGGTGCTTTGAAGAAAACCTCTTGAACAAGCTTGGAAACTAGCCTTTTCTCCTTGCCTCCTTCTCCTTCTTCTCTCGAAAACACTCTCCTCTCTCTTTCTCTCTATAGTGGACGGCAATACTAAGGAAGAATAGAGTTTGTTTTCAGCCAACATATTACTTTTATAGTGGAAAGGTTGAGGGTTTCAAAAGGGTGGGGCCAAACTAGCCACTTTGACCCAAGCTTAACCAAATTCAAACTTGGTCTTGCATGTGGTCTCCTATATTACAAAGCAAGACCACATTAAATTCAAACTTGCCACATACACAGTCAAGGGTTAAAAAAAAAAGAGTCTCAGTCATCACACAGCCAATCAAAATGATGATGTGGCAGGGTGGACTGTTGACTGTTGACTTTGATATTGACCAAAACTTTGACTTTTCTATAAAATGAAACAAACACACATAATACATAGAAAATCACATACCACTCAGTCTCAGTCAACCAACACCAAACCTTGACCAGACAGTCAATGGTCCATACGTTGACTTTGATCGAAGTTGATTTTGACGAAGTTGACTTTGACCAAAAGTCAACTTTTCACAAAGTAAGTAGATATTATAGCTGGTGTCACCACTGATTCCACAACCAGGACTTCAAGCCTCCTGCGTAATAAGTGAGACATGCGGCTAAACCACTGGCCTATCTAAGCAGCACAATCATGTAAAGCAAAATAAATAAACATTCAATACTAAAAAAATCCAAAAGACAATCCACCTTGGCGTGCAGGTGGTCACTAGAGTGACAACAATTACATGTTCAAAAACCTAGGGCTCTGATACCAAAACTGTAACACCACTTAAGTCTAGGTTCCCAAGTAAGGTGTGATTACCATGTAAATTTTTTTTTCTTTTATGGTATGGGTGTGTATACTTTAATCTGTTTTATGGTGTGGTTTGCAAAATGATACCAAAAAGTAAGGAAAAGTTTTAGTATTATTGTGGTATTGTCCAAAATCATTTTTATGCAAATCAAATTTTTAAAAAAAGAAAAAAAATTACAAAGTAATTACACCTTAGACGAGAACCTAGGCTTGGGTAAGAGGTGTTACAGAACTGGACTTTGTTGATAACTACAATTTTTGATGTATTAAGTTATCTCTCCATTACATTAAGAATCACCTTAATTGGCCTTCTAGATTGAAAGATACATTAATTTCATTAAACCTATGTCAAAAACACACATTCAAATTTATTTTTACTTTTAAATGTAAATTTAAAGAAATTACATAAATTATAGGGATTAATGGTACTCTTAAGTGTACAATAATTATTTAAACTTTAATAAATATACATTTTTAAATGCTCATCAAGCTATTCTTAACACATCTGACACTTAATTTGCCAACTTTTCCCATTGTTTCTATTTCTAATTTTCATTGTAGGATTATCAATGCCACCATCTTAATTGCTTTAAGCTATCTCATGCACCCTCATATGCAACTCTCGACATGATGTTAATTTCTCCATTTTTAATACTACTTTAGATAGGGCCCACTCTTCTAGCATACTAATACCTTAATGTGATTGCTATCTTCACCTCAATATGCCACACGACTCCATTTTTCATGGGACTCTTTCATCAGCCATGCATATAACATGACCATTCTCCTCGATCCACTCAACATACAACATTCTACTATGCATGGGACTTTGTTAGCCACACATCCGAATAATCCCTCTAAAATTTCTTTGAGTGTGTCTCTAACTTCCTTTTCTAAGGATGAAGCCTCTCTAGCCTCGATTTCAAATTCCTCTAGGACGGTCTCATAGTCCCAACTAGTTTTTGTCTTGGATTTCAACTACCATACTACTAAAGAGGAAAACAAAATTGATGGAAAAACTCACATTATTGATGAGCAAAACCATGATATTTATTCATACAGTTGTGACACCATACCTATGAAAGATAAGTACAAGTAAAGATAAGCATATACAACAGCCCAAAATACACGCATGCAGTTACATGAGAAAACAGTAAGAGATACAATAAAAAATAGCCCTTCAAGTTTTAGGTCAGGAATAGACACTAAACGTGGCACATAGTAAGTCAAATTGTTGACACAGTAGGGGCTTTGTGAGAGCATCAACTAGCTAATCAGAGCTTGAGAATGGGTTACATAAAGTTAGCCAGTTGCAACACGATCATAGACAAAATGAAAATCAACACCAACATGCTTCATCTTCGAGTGAAAGACCAAATTAGCACAAGCATAGGTGATGCTAATATTATCACAGTAGACTGTGGGCTTGGTGGAAGACTTTGATATGCATTTCATGTAAAAGTGATAACAGCGAAGTAAACTTAATAGTAGTGTTGGCAACAGCGCGATATTCGGCCTCCGTCGAAGACCAAGGCACTGACTTTTATTTCTTCAAAGACTAGGAAATTAGATTACTCCCCAAGAATACCAAGTATCCTATGGTAAAGGTCCTATCATCCCTGTTACCAGTCTAGTCGGCATCTGAGAAGGCATGAAGTGAGAGAGAGGACCCATAATGAAGAAGAAGACCAAAAGACCTAGTTCCTTTTAAGTAGCATAAAAGGAGCTTTACAGCACCCCAATATGTCTCAATCGATTGGTGGATGAATTGTGCAAGTTTATTGACCTTGAAGGAGATGTCAGGTAAAGTAAAAGACAAGTATTGAAGGCTCCCGACATTAGCAAAAGGAACATCATCATGAGGAGGGAGTGATGTAGATGACAACATCAGGGTGGAAGCTTCCTTGGCATTGAGCATTCCAATTTTGTCTAGGAGGTCCAATATATACTTTATTTGAGTTAAAATATTCCTTCCTTGGAATGTACCACTTCTATACCCAGGGAAATGTTAAGATCACCCAAGTCTTTAAGAGCAAAATTGGAATGCAAATTAGTTTCAAATGTAGTAAAAAAGGAATGACTATTGCTTATGAGAATGAGGTCATCAACATAAATCAGCAAATAGATTGTGACTTCATGCTTATGGTAGACAAATAAAGATGTGTTGGAGTAGGAGTTGACAAACCCATAACTAAGCAAAAAAATTTTGAGTGTAGTATACCATGCTTGTGGCACTTGTTTAAGACCATGTATTGCCTTCTTTAGTCTACACACATAAGATACATGGTAAGAACCAATAAAACTTGTAGGTTGAGACATATACACGTCCTCATCTAATGTGCCATTCAAGAAGGCATTGTTCACATCCAACTGTCGTATTGGCCGATTTTGAGAGAGCACAACACAGGGCATCATGTGAACAATTACTATTTTGACTACCTGATTGAATGTGTCTGCATACTCAATGCCTAGTCTCTAATTGAAGCCTATTGCAACAAGCCGAGTCTTAAATCGGTTTATGGTACCATCATAGTTTCTTTTAATTCGAAAAATCCATTTACTACTAATAAGATTCTATGTGGCAGAGGGAGGAATAAGATCCCATGTCTTATTTGGTTGGAGGGCATTAAACTCACTGGTCATAGTTGCACACCACGATTGAAGTTTACGAGCTTGAGTTGTTGTGTGTGTTTCATCCTTATTTGGAGGTGGATGCTTAGCTGCGATAAAGAGGAAAATAAAATGATGGAAACAACTCACTTTATTGATGACTAAAACAATGATATTTATACATATAGTTGTGACACCACACCTATAAAAGATAAGTACAAGTATAGATAAGCATAGACAACACCCCAAAGTACACGCATGCAGTTACATGAGATAATCGTAAGAGATACAATCTAATAACCACTAGATCATTAATGGACCAAAATGGATTGTACCAAGTAAATTCCGATGTTCATTCACATCTCTAACAAGTATTTGCACAAATTATAATGACTCTAAGATCAGAACTAGTACTCTAGCTAGAAGACGGTACGTTACATAAAATTAGATGAAACAAAAAAGGAACGGAATGAAGAAAACATTCCCAAAACAGTTTAAGATGATATTTCCAATACAACCAATCTAACAAAATAAAAAATCAAACAATTCTATAATACACAAAACAAGGATAGCAATGATCATTTAAGTTACAATGGTTTCCAATTAATAGCTACACTAAATCACTAATGTTAACCTTTTGGTAAATTTCATTCGACCCCTTAAAATTTCCAAAAGAAAAACAACCTAAAAAATTTCATCACCTAAACTATAAATTCCAGTTAAACCCAAAATGCCCTATACCCCCAAATTTGGGGCTTTTGGCTAAACTCAACTAAAATTTGCATACTATATATCAACTAAAAGGCCAAAAGACAAGAAATAAATATATGTTTTCAATTTCAACGGGCAATACACGAGGTGGACAAAATTTGGCCAGAAAGTGGCATCCAAAGGAGGTTTTTCATGTACAACTAAATCGGGATAGATTAAAGCTAAAACAAAGCCATAATCATGTGTTTAAGGGTAAAAAAGAGTAGGAAAGGTCCAATCGTTCACTGAAAAATTTGTTGGAATCTCATGAAAGGAGGAGAGAGAGGCTGTATAGGTTTGGATGTTTTCCGATAACTATTGACTCTGACATGGTTCAAGGGTGATCGGCAGAGGAGTGGCATGAGCTGGCAATGTGGGTGGCATATGGTGGCAAGGCATTGAGGTGTGGTGGTGTGGCAGCCATGAGAGAAGATATTATGGTGGTGGTGTGTTGGTGGAGAGAGAAGGGAATAGAAGAAGAAAGGGGTGATGGGAAAGAAAAAGGTTCTAGAAATTTTTTTAAAACATAATCTTTGATCCCAAATTATAATTTTACCCTTATCTTTCAATAAGCATGACTTTTACATCATAACTCCATTTTAGACGTGTTGCATGTCTTCAAATTCGTATCTATGAACTCTATGCAATAATATCAAAGTCAAAATATAAAATTATTAGTGATAAAAAGTCAACTTTGGGCCCCATTAATGGTACCGTAAAGTCAAATTTAGTCAACCCTCCAGTCAAAATGATTTTTTTAAAGCAATTTTTAGGAATGAGTTATTACGGCAACGATGTATTTGAGTAGAGAATGCGACCCTGGATTCTAACCACGTTGTACGGTGCTAGGTATGGGAGGGTGGCGAAGTGTTGTGTTCTGGATTCCTCATCAGCAACTGAATGGAGTGTATTTGAAGGAGTGATATTAGTAACCCTAAATCTCAAGTACGCTTGAAGGAGGGTACTACACAGCAGGGCCCACATTCAAAGGAACTGATTTATTCCATTTGGAAATGTTGCTGTCAATCCTAACATCACTTGAGGGAGGTTGAAAGTCGAAACATGAGAGAAGTAGATATAGGCCTCAATTGTTGTGTGCCAAAGACCACTTCATCGTCATTGGACCTTCTAGGTCTTTCTCCACCCACTCTATTTATAAGTATCTACATTTTATAATTTCTAAAACATCAGAGTAAGAATCAAAAGATGGGAGTTTCAGTAAATACTTGAAGGGAAGAAAATGAATGTATGATACTAATTCATACCTTCATCAATTGCGAGCCTTCAACAGAATCAAACATCATATGAGGAATTCCATCTCTAGATGGCCCCAAAAAAGTACAATTTGAATTACTTCTCTTACTTCCCACTACTCTAATACTTATCTCAACCCTAGAAATATCACTCTTTGGACCATAAAACGGAACCCCCTCGAGATGATTTCCAGCCTGTCTCTCTACAAAATTTGCCATGACAACAAATCAAACTTTAATGTCATTATGTAAAAATCCTAATAAAAAAAATGCTTTCAAATATAGGATTTCATCAACACATTAAGGAGAGGCAAACATTTTAAGAAAAAAAACAATACAAGTCAAGTCCATTCTTTAAGGTCACAGATGATGGCTACTAAATAGGCAAATAAAGCAAACATGAACGTACCAAATGCTGATCAACATGAGCTACTTCAGTCAAATTTCCTTCTACGTAATGATAAATTTTTCAAGAAACGAATCCTTCTATACTATTTCAAACAGGTAACAACACTAGGAAAAGAATAAATCTTATAAATAAAAACAATGCAAAACGATTTTAAATGGAAAAAAAAAACTAAACCCAAAAATAAAAACAAACTTATGCTAAACTAGCAGCAAATGCTCCAACAAAATATATGCAATGATACAAAGTCATATAAAGCCTAAAAGATGCAAAAGAAGAAACAACAATAGTGAAAAGTTTATGGCTGATTAAATGTAACCCTGGAAAGAGAATGTAATAAATAGAGAAAAAGTATATTGAGAAAAGAGAAAGCCACAAAGCCAACCCCCTTGATGCAGTATTACAAAAAAAAAAAAAAACCTTACTGAATAATGACCACATTGAAACTAATTCATAGAGTACCCTACATCATCATACCAAAATCAAGAGCTGCCATCCAATTAAACACAAAAGAGATGTGTGGTTGCGCCCTAATTCAAACACTCTAACATATACAACTACACATAGACAACGTGGCTTTCCAAGTCCCCAAAGAACAAAGAAAAAGACCAAAAGCAAGAAAATGAAAATAACACTGATGAAAATTAGGGAAAGGGAAAAAAATTAAAAAAAAAAGAATCTTTAGATGTTTATAGCTGAAAATTCAAGCACCCAAGTGAGAAACAGAATGTTATAGTCAAAAGTGGGGAAGTGACTTACCAGAAGCAAGATCAGAGGTGGTCGAGATAGGTCCAACTTCACCATTAGAAGAAGCCCCAAGTGAAGTAGTAGTAGAAGAAGGTTAAGCCTCAGAGAGCCTAACATTAGGGGTAGTGGTGTTGGTCTTGAGGACCAAAACCGAAGGAGAAGAATCACTAGGCTTCATGCCTAAAAAGTCATGGAAAGGAGAAGAATCACTAGGCTTCATGCCTAAAAAGTCATGGAAAATAGGCTTCACAAGATGACGTTCATTGTGATATTATGTTATTGATAGGTAATAGAATTATTATTGACTTTGTTTTGCATACTTTACTGAGCAACCATTATTAGCAGCACAATCATTTTTCTGACCCCATATTAGTCTGCTATATCGCTTTAGCTTACTACTCCTCAGCTGTCTTGGAGTAAAAGACAGAGGGAGAAAAGATCCTTATTGTCCAACTATTATATGTGTGATTGGAAATGTTAAGGTAGAGCATGTTTTACTTTATCGTGATGTAAGTGTTAACCTTTTTGTCTTTTTCTATTTATAAGTAGTTAAGATTGGGAGAATTGAAACCTACAACAAGAACACTTCAACTTGCTAAGTGTTCAGTTAGAATTCTAAGAGGAATTGTAGAGGATGTTTTGTTCAAATTAACAAATTCTACTCCCTTGTAGATTTTATAATTTTGGACATATTCTATTTTAAATTCCAAAGTTCAATTTCCCATCATTTTAGAATGTCCATTTTTTTTTAACTTCAATTGCTTTGATCAACGGTAAAAGTGGTGTTTTAAAACTTTTTTTTGGGAATATGATTTTGGATATGAATATTTTTAATATTTGCAAATAACTTGGAAATAATAATGATTTGTATGAAGTGGATTTCATTGATGAACTTGTCTATGAATAATTTGTCTTTACTCTTCCATTTGACCTATTAGAAGCCTATTTAATTATCTCCAATGAATTTGCATTCAATATTAATCCTGAAATTTCACATATGTTTTCTTTATTGAATGAGTTTCAGGATTCAACGAAAAGTGGCTGAAGACCAAAGTTTAAGGAACTGCTACTACAATCCAATGTTTCTGTACCTCTAAATGTTCAACCACAAAAGCTTGATTTGAAACCATTAACATCTTATCTAAAATATTCTTTTTTGGGTGAAAATGTAACTTTTTGGGTAATAATTTCTTCCAAACATAACATACCTCAAGAAGGGAAACTGATAGAAGCTTTGAAAATTTGTAAAAAAACATTAGAATAGACAATAGTTGACCTAAAGGGTATTAATCTTCTCATTTGTACATGCAAGATTTATTTAGACGAAAATGTCAAACCCTTTAGAGAAATACAGAAAAGGTTTATCCCTAATATGAAACAGGGAGTGAGAAATGAAGTACTTAAGCTTTTGGATATTGGAATTGTTTATCCTATTTTTGACAATGAGTTGGTAATTCTTACATAAGTTGTACCTAAGAATGGGTAACAGTTCTAGAACTATTACTGGTTAGTGTATGTGTATTGACTATAGAAAACTTAACTCACTGACTAGGGAAAATTATTTCCTTTTACTTTTCATGAATCAAATCCTAGAAAGAGTTATGGGGCATGAATTCTACTATTTTCTAGATGGATATTTTGGGTATAACCAAATTACAATTACACAAGATGATCAAGAGAAGTCTACGTTTATATGTCCATTTGACACTTTTGCATATCATAAAATGCCTTTTGGATTGTGTAATGCACCTACCATATTTCAAATATGAATGCTTAGCATTTTCAGTAACATGGTTGAACATTTTCTTGAAATTTTTTGTATTTGGTGACTCATTTGATAATTGCTTATCTAACTTGAAAAAAGTTTTAGCCAGGTGTGAAGATAAAAATATTGTGCTTAATTGTGAAAAATATCTTTTCATAGTAACAAATAGTATTGTACTTGCTCACATTGTTTCATAAAAAAGAATCAAGATAAATAAATCTAAAATTGAGTTGATTTCTAATTTGCTAATACGAAAATCTATTAAAGATGTTTGATCATTTTTGGGACATACTGGTCATTAAAAAATTTAGTGCAATAGATAGACCTTTGAATAATGTTCTATCAAAATACATTGTTTTTTAATTGATAGAAAATTTGAAAAGGCTTTTATTGAGCTTAAAAGCATGATTACTTTTGCTCACATCATGCAACTCTCTAATTAGTCTTTACCTTTCAAAATAATTTGTAATGCAAGTGATTATACTGTTTGAGTGGTGCTAGGATAAAGGAAATATAAGAAACCTTTTGTCATTTACTTTGTAAGTAAAACCCTAAATAGTGCTCAATTAAATTATTCCATAAATGAAAAGGAATTAGTTGTAGTAGTATTTGTATTGGACAAATTTAGATCTTATTTTGTTGGCTTATAGATTTTTATCTTTAGTAATAATGTAGCTTTGAAATACCTTTTCTCCAAGAAAAATATCAAATCTATATTGATTAAGTAGATTCTTTTACTCTGCAAATTTTTTATTACCATTTGGGATAAAAAATGAGTGGAAAATATTGTGGTTTATTATTTATCAAGACTAATTTGTGACAAAACCTCTGAATTCACACCAATTAATGATACTTTTTTCTAATGAACAACTTTTCAACATTTCAAATCTACCTTAGTTTGCTGATATAGCCAATTTTCTTGGCACAGATCAAATCCTAAAATATTAGACTTCACAAGATAAAAGAAAATTTTTAACTTGGGTAAAAAAATTTTACTAGTATGAACCTTATCTATTTAAGTAATTTTCTAATCAAATATTTTAAAGAAGTGTACCCGATCATGAAGTAGTGTCATTAATTTTTATCATTTAAAAGTATGTGGAGGTCATTTTTTTTTTCAAAGAAAATGGCTGCAAAAATTTTAGAGTGTGAATTTTGTTGGCCCATTCTACTGAAAGACAGACATGCATTCTGCACAATTTATGAAAATTATCAAACATTGGAATCCATTTCAAAAAGAAAAATGATGCATTTAAATGCTATTCTTGTGATTGAAATTTTTTTTTGTTAGAATATATATTTTATGAGTTAATTTCCACCATTACTTAGTTTTGTGTATATATTGGTAGAAGTAGATTATGTCTCAAAATGGATAAAGACAATTCCAGCTCAAACTAATGGCCACAAAATAATGATCAAATTTTTTAAAGAACATTTCTTAAATCATTTTGGAATTCAACAATTCATTTTAAGTGATAGGGGAATACATTTTTGCAATGGGCTATTTTAATCCTTAATGAAAAAATATGGGGATCACAAAAAAAGTTGTCACCCTTATCACCCTCAGTTAAATGGACAAGAAAAACTTACAAATAGGAAGATAAACAAATCTTAGAAAAAAATGTAAGTCCAAATTGTAAAGATTGGTCTCTAAGACTAAACGATGTATTTTGGGTATACTAAACTGCTTTTAAAACTACATTGGGTATGTCTTCCCATAGGCTTTTCTATGGGAAACCATGTCACTTGCCTGTAAAAGTTAAACATAAAGGTTACTAGACCATTAAAATGTTCAATTCAAACCTTGTTGACGCTTATAAATTGCGCAAATTATGAATAATTAAACTTGAAGAACTAAGAAATGATGTATATGAGAATTTGAAAATTCAAAAAGCTAGAACTAAAGCTTTTCATGATAAAGTAATGTTAAGAAAAACATTTGGTGTTGGTCAAATGGTTCTGTTTTATAATTTTCAACTTCACATATTTTCAAGAAAATTAAGATCAATGTGGAGTGGTTCATTCATTGTAAAACATATGTATACTTATACGGCCATCGACATTGAGAATCCTAAAAATAGTACTGTATTTAAGATAAATGAACAAAAACTCAAACCATTTCTTGAGAATCATATCTTTGACAAAGAATTTGTTTCACTTTTTTTTGTTATGAAAATAATAATGGTCAGTCAATGTAAATATTTGTGTTTTTTTTTCTTAACTTCTCTGTTTTTGGGGTTGTAGGAAATTTTCAACAATTTTATTATTTTCTTTCCCAGTAAAGTGGCGTATAACTCTACTTCGTGATTTGCAAATTGATTTCTTTCCAATTTCCCATATAATAACTAATTCATTTTCTTCTTAAAAATGGATGTCACTCTTTCAAATTTAAAAAAATATTTTCCTTTCCTTCCTCAAAATGTTTTAACAAAATCTATAAAGCCAACTATAAAAGATTGAGAATGCTAATGTTTAAGGGGATCCCTGGAAATATACGCCGGATAATTAAAGTAAAAGTTCGATTAGCAGGGGAATCTTCATATTCATTTGCCTCATACATACCAAGGATACGTAAAAATTCTTATTCCAAAAGGAAAAGAGCAAAAGGATTGCAAGTTTATCATAAATATGCATGATAGACTAGTAACAAGTGATATCATTCTTTAGGAATGGTTTCCACTAATCAAGAAGATAAATTAACTTCATTAAATATAATTGAGTAAAGATTCATTTGGATGATATCTTATTGACTCTTGAATGCATCCTTATGGAGTTGTACATCATTAACTTTGTTATTTGTGGAATCATTTTAAAGATAAACACAAACATTATTATCTTGAGAATCTGACTCAAAAAGATCATGTTTGCCAATTTATAAGAAAATTAGATGAGAAGCTTATTTTTAACTCATAGAAGGCATTCAAATCATTACTAAACGTAAAACTAGAGGAATATGTGAGCCACAATCACAACTACATGAATTTCATTATTTTGTTTTGAAAAAGAACAAAACTTTTATCTTAATTTAAAACTTTTCTACGAACAGCTAGCCTACTCATGTAGAGATTATCATTGAATCCTTCATCATTGCATGCTTTCTTTACCCTATTTAAACACTTTATTTTCTTTGTTACCATCTAACTCATAGTCATTGATAGGTTGGGTGAGTGTAGAAATTGATGGAATTTCTGTTTGTCGATCACAAATCTCTGTAGATCAATTCTGAAAAAGATAAAAAGTTTGTAAAAGCAGCAAGTACTTTTGGTTTAGTGTTCTTGAGAGAAAAATTCATTTAATAGGGGGAGGTAGCCTTGGATTAAGGGGTTGTATCAATAGTTGCACATGTAGAAGGAAGCAAGGTTTTAGGAATCATTTCTAGAGCTTTAGCTTAAAAAATAACATTGGAAGGACAGTTGGGGGGGAATTAGAAGTCTCAACTATGCATGAATGGATGTCTAAAATGCTTGAAAACTCTAATGTATTCATTGCCTTACCAAGTAGCTATAGTACCGTAGAAGAAGTTTTTCAAATTGTCTTTTAGGCTCAACTGAAAATCCACTATAAACCTATAGGTTTATTAAATGTTAGTAATTTGTTTGATGGTTTGTTATCTTTTCTTTATCATGCTGTGGAATAAAATTTTATCTCACATTCGGCACAACGAATTGTTGTCTCTACTTCAATTGCCAATGAATTAATCAATAAACTACAAGCTTTCATCCATGAACCTGATCTAGTAATGGCTCAAATATATTGGTTAGAACGAAGGAGTAAAAAGAGCAGGTTCAATCTGACACTCAATTTATAACTTCATTTTCCTTTGGTTTAGTCATAGTATTTTGTATTTGCTTAAGTTTTTGTTTGGTTTTTCTTTTTAATAAATGTCGTATTAGGTAATATCTTCTATTTCTTATTTATCTATATTTAGACATTAAAGATAATGTGGAAATCTAATTTGGGGTGAGGGGGAGAAGAATAGTTGATAAAAAAAAAAAAACTAACTAACTTGCTGTAAGTAAAACCAATTAACTAAGTATGGTAGAGTAAAGAGTAATTTTACTCTTGAGATGCATCTAGGAAGAGAGGTAATTATTTTGTCTTGATTTATGGAAGTAACGAAGTTTTATCATTTGATTCTTTTTTAAAGATTCAAATATATGAATTCTCACATTTTTTATCTAGCTATTTTTAGTAATTATTTTTGATAAAATTTCTTTCACACGTACTTACACATTATTGTGGGTTGCAAAAATGGAACACTACAATAATTTTATTCCTTTACTTTACTAAAAGGAAACAACCAAGGAAATTGGTAGTTTAAAAAAAATTAAATAAAGTGTAGAAATAATTGTAGATAAAGTTTGATTTCGTAACCTTTATAACTTAAGCAATTAAACTTGAAGAGGTATCTCAACACCTAATATCCTAAGACCAATTAGTTTGAGAGTTATTAGTCTAACACTTGATGCAAGGGTTAAGGAGAACATTGCATTCATCTATAAAAATAAATTTAAGTATTTAAGATTTGAGTATCAAGCTCGTAGTGGTGTCTTAACACCTAATGCCTTAAGATCAACTAATTTAGTAGTCATTAGCCCAAAACTCACTACATGAGTTAAGAATGTATTATATATAATAATAATAATAATAATAATAATAATAATGGCTCATACCCAAGGAAGTAACATTAACAAAGTAATGAAACAAATTTTTCTTCATTCTAAATTAGCTCCATATGTATGTGACAATGAACATAAAAGAAGGTTTAACAATAACTTGACAATAAAAATAGTTAGATTCTGAGAATTTGTTTTATTGAATTGATCAAGCAAAAAATAATAATAATAATAATAATAATAATAATAATAATAATAATAATAATAATAATAATAATAATAATAATAATAATAATAATAATAATAATAATAATAATAATAATAATAATAATAATAATAATAATAATAATAATAATAATAATAATAATAATAATAATAATAATAATAATAATAATAATAATAATAATAATAATAATAATAATAATAATAATAATAATAATAATAATAATAATAATAATAATAATAATAATAATAATAATAATAATAATAATCGAGAGATTACTTAGGATAGAAAGACATCCAAACTAGGTTGGCATCATTGGAGAACATCCCAACTAGGTTGGCACCCTCCAAACCCACACCAAACAAGCAAAAATTTATTAAATAAGAAGATTACCACCGTTACAACAATTACATATAGAGACCGAAATAAACGAGTAGAGAAGAAAAATTACGAAGTAATAAAAGAAAGAAAAGTAACCACCTCATTAAAACACGAAAGAGGAAAAACCCAAAAGGGAAAATCTCAATCAAAAAGTAGGGGTAACAAGATACAACGATTAAATTACTTTCTAAATCTATAGTTTGCAAACCCATTGACATTTCTATAATGCATTGGTACAAGAGTGAAGACCACCACCATCAGCTCCGGGTGAAGAAGCGGAAATCTTGAAGAGTCATACGGATTTCCTCCCGAAGATGTGAAACCCGAATGAATGCTGGAAATATAACTAATCGCATTGACCATCTTGATTTGTAGACCCACGACTACCTACCGACGAAAGAGCAAATTGGCGACATAAGTGGAGTCACACTCCAACCAAAGATGATCCCAACCGAAATCTCTAAGCGCTCAAGCAATAATAAGCCAAAAGCTCACTCAAAGCATAACACGAGTCGGATGAGCTAAACGCGCTTTAATGAAGCCCCTACTAGTGGCAAGTATCCGCAACCACGGGCGGGAACCATCGCGGCCGTCGGATAACCTTCAACCATCCCTAGGGGGAGACCAAACCACGGAATAAACCGGGAGCGAGGCCCGCAGACCCCTAAATTCCCGAGGATCGAAGATCACCAACGAGTTGTGCATCGGCCCTTGAATAGCATTTGCTTCCCTAGTGAAGCCCAAATAAAAGCCAAAGAACGCTAGAGGAATGAAGACATTACTAAAATGCCTTTGATTCCTAACATACCAAATAGCGAGAGAGCATGATAATATGCGTCCAAAGATTGAAGACACGAGTGCTTAATGAGCCTCATAGCCTTCTCAAACATAGAACCGAATTGGAAGTAACCAATCTGATCCGAAGGCAACCCCAAGACAATCCCAAATGGCAGGTAGGGCAAGTCGAAGAGATGAGGAACTGTTTCCAATTCCTTACCACGATCCCATTTTGAGGCCGGGAGAAACCCTCCTAATCAAGACATCCGGTTGGAATCGACAGGAAGAAGAATAATAATAATAATAATAATAATAATAATAATAATAATAATAATAATAATAATAATAATAATAATAATAATAATAATAATAATAATAATAATAATAATAATAATAATAATAATAATAATAATAATAATAATAATAATAATAATAATAATAATAATAATAATAATAATAATAATAATAATAATAATAATAATAATAATAATAATAATAATAATAATAATAATAATAATAATAATAATAATAATAATAATAATAATAATAATAATAATATATAATATATAATAATAATAATAATAATAATAATAATAATAATAATATATATATATAATAATAATATATAATAATAATAAAAAGAAAGGTAAATGATCCCTACCCAAGGAAGTAACCTTAACAATGTCATGAAACAAATTTTACACCATTCTAAATTAGCTCCATATGTATGTGATAATGAGCATAAAAGAAGGTTTAATAATAAGTTGACAATAAAAATAGTTAGATTGTGAAAATTTATTTAACTGAATTGATCAAACAAAAAAAAATGCCGATAATAATAATAATAATAATAATAATAATAATAATAAAGAAAGGTAAATGACTAATGCCAAAGGAAGTAACCTTAACAAAGTAATGAAACAAATTTTACTCCGTTTTAAATTAGCTCTATATGTATGTGATAATGAGCATAAAAGAAGGTGTAACGATAACTTGACAATAAAAATAGTTAGATTGTGAGAATTTGTTTAACTGAATTGATTAAATGAAAAAAATATTGATTAACTTTGTGGATTGTACTAACTAGTGACGCTTGCATTACTAGGGACTAGTAATAAGTTAGTTAGGAGTTGTGATAAACACTTAAAAGTGTATATTTATGAAGATTTAAATGATCATTATACATTGAATAGTATCATTAAATCCTTTAATTCAAAAAACTTCTTTTATCTTAAGTTTAAATGTTAAAATGTTTGAAATTTGTATTTTTGAAATAGATTTAATAAAATGGATATATCTCTCAATCTAAAAAGTCAATTGAGGTGATTCTTAAGCTAATGAAAAGAAGACTTAATATTTCATAAAATTATCGTTATTAGTAAAGTCCAATTCAAAAGTTTAGAAGGTCATACTTAGGCTACAATACAACTAATTTGTATTCTGAGATGAGCTTAATAAGGTTTAGTATTTCAACCATATCTCCTAAAATAATAACCCCAAAATTGTAATTCTTGATGCTATAGAAAGCTAGCATGTGTCTATACAACTTTAATATTTTTATCAAAAAAAAATTCTATCGAATTCGGTGTGATATGGATGATGCAATTGGGCGACAAGCATGACATGCATTTTCAAAATTTACCCAGATTTTTCTCCATCTCCATACAAGTCTCTTGGCATTTTTCACCTTTAATGCTCTATAAAAAGTAGCATTGAGTACTCATTTGGCATTTTTGATTAGGAGATCAACATTATACTCTTTTTGTCTTTGTTTCTATTGTTACAATCTTCTTTTATTCTAAATAGAAGTCATATTGTAGCACCCGAATTATTTTTAAGTATATTATATATATATATATATATATATATATATATATAATTATTTTACTAATTATTTTTTATTAAATTAAATTAATTATATGCTTGGTGGCCAAATAGATTTTAATTTGGAGTTTTGAAATTTAAGAAGTTGTGTTTAATTAGGAAACTTAAACCTAATAGGATTGGTTTTTCTAAAACCCTAGAAGGTTGCTATAAATATATATGTATAGGTGTATAATATGGCAAGGCTATACAAACTAGGAAAAAGAAAAAAGCAAAAACAAGTGACAAAGGAAAGAAAGAGAGAAAATAGAGGGAAAAAAAACAGGGAAGAGAGAAGGGTTGGTAGCCAAGGAAAAGGAGGGGAAAAAAAAGGGAGCTAGGAAAAGAAGAAAAAAAGAGTGTAGGTTATGCAATTGATTTCTTTTGGTTAATTTACTAAGAAGATCAATTAAAGTAAGTTCCATATCCATATTTGTTAGGGTTTGCATATATTATAATTGATTTCATAGACTGTTTGTTATGTTTGGATGAATTTAAATTTTATTGTTCTTGCTTTCTTGTTTAAGTTTCAAAAGCTTAAATCTATGGTCATATGATTTATGTGATATTACTGTTTAATATAGATATGAGATTAGTCAAACAAATTCTTATGATGTATTTGTTATTTAATTTTCAAGAATCTTTATAAAGATTGAAATTTTGATATAAGAATGTTAAAATAAATAGTTGGAAATTTTAGGCATATTAAAACTATTATTTATGCATCTAAAAGAACTAATTACACGTTTATGTTTGCTGGAAAATATTTTTAGATGAAAATTATTTAAGTTAGCAATTGTTTTATGTGAAAAGTTTAATATTTGCATGTATTAATGGTTTGCTTAAATTTTTTATATTTAATTACATGTGAATGAATATATGTGGTTTGATTGCTGAATTTTACTTGGAAAATATTCAATATATCTACTGAAATATTTTCCTAAATAAATATGTTCATGCAAATGTACAAATTTGAACTTATGCTGTATTAGTATGTTATAGGCGCATAATTATGGCATATGCATATATGAGCATGAAAGCATAACAAAGAGGCTTTGTCTTTATGCTAAGGAAATTTGATTTCCAAAAAGTTTAAAGGATGTAAAATATTTTTGAAAAGAAACAGTCATGGTCATGCATTATAGGCAATGTTTGTGAATAAGAAAGGAGCCTATATTTGTGTTTGTTCTGTACAAAGGAGGGCTCAATACTCCGGTATAAGTGTGGGTATATGTAGGACTCATTGATGATCATAATGGGACATGACTATTGTAACATCCCATAATCGAAACTCTTGGATATGATATAGGGGATGCTACTTTGCATTTGCTTATGGTATAAAATAAGATCAATTTTTTTTTCTCTTTTCCTCTTTACTTTTGATGCACAAAATAGTACCACTTTAAAATTTATCGAAACACCAATAATAATATTATTAATAGTATCTTAAATCACAACACACATGTAAAGAGAAACTTAACAAATATATTGGTCTTATAAACTTTTTAAACAGAGAAAAATGAGTTTAGTTTATAATATAGTGGAAGCATTTTATTAGCTTGGATCATGCAGAACATTATAGCCGAACACCACCTTGTAGGTTCCCTAAGTCGACGTTCCACTTGATCAGTTATCAATGCCAATACCTACACATATAAGCAAATAAAAGTGAGTGACAAATCACTTAACAAGTTCCACAGTGCACACACACAATATGAAATGCTTAGGCTTATGCATAAATAAATGCATACTTATTTTTGAATAGATCTTACATAGTTCTTACCAAAACACTTTTTATTTAGTTTGAAAATAAAACCATCATTGTAGAACTTTCATATACATATCCATATGTAATATTTGCTTACTTTTGTGCACAGTTGACCTTAGGTCAAAGTCAACTCCAGTCAAAGTCAACGTATGGACCACTGACTGTCAGGTCAAGGTGTGGTGTCAGTTGACTAGGACTGAGTGGTATGTGATTTTCTGTGTATTATGAGTGTTTGTTTCCTTTTATAGTAAAGTCAAAGTTTTGGTCATGATCAAAGTTAATAGTCAACAGTCTACCCTGCCACATCATCACTTTGACTGGCAGTGTGATGACTGGGACTCTTTTTCTTGACTCTTGATTGTGTTTGTGGCAAGTTTGTTTTTAATGTGGTCTTACTTTATAAAAAAGAAGATCACATGCAAGACCAAGTTTGAATTTTGGTCAAGCTTGAGTCAAAGTGGGCTAGTTTGGCCCCATCCTTTTGAAACCCTAGGACCAATATTTTTAAACACTTAGTTGTCAAGCCACCAACCTCATTTGGAGCTAGAGCAGCCGGCTATTCTTCTTGGGAGAGAGAGAAGAGGGTTTTCTTGAGGAGAGAAGAAAGAGGGAGAAGAGTTAGGGCTAGATCTACAATTGTATCAAGAAGGAATCAAGAGAAATTACAAAGACAAGGAAAGAGCTAGTGGCCGGCCATTTTCAGCTGCTTGAGGGAGGTTGTTGGCTTGCATTCTCAATAGTGGGGTTTTAGCTAATGCAAGGTAAGACTTAAATTCTACTTGTGTTTGCTAGTGTTATGGTAGTGTATTAGTGTTGTTTGTGACCTAAATCTACCCTTTTTATGTATTTTTTTTAATGGATCTACTTGGGACCAGTTAGAAATTTGTAAGATGGGCTATTTGAAATGGGTTTTTAAAAGTTAATCAAAGCTCTAATATTGTATAATGGTCCCTTTTTTTACATCTAGTGTTTTGATTGAAAATGTGTGTTGTGAACCAAAAAATTTCTGAAATTTTTGTGGATTTGATCTGTTACTGGAATTTAGATATTTGTCCAAAAACTCTGAAATATTTATTTTCTATACTTGAGTATCTTGTGAATATGCTCGTTTTTGAATTTCTACAATCAGAGTTCAGATGAGGGATAATGAACTGTTTCAAAATTACTGGATGGATAGATGTTTTGGGAGAACCCTGCACCATAACCCATGGGTTTGGTGATATTTCAGGGCCTTCAATTTTTACTAATTTTTTATTCACATTTTTCTATTTTAATTCATTAAGTTATGGTTATTTCAATTTTAGAATTTCCTCATTTGGAGTTAAATTGAGGGTTATATAATTTTTAAAATTTTATCTATTTTGCTGGAAAATTCTGAAATTTTTGTGACCATATTTGTATATTGTTTTAACCTAGGTTAAATGTTGTTTCTTAGTGGAAATTTTGGTTTAAAGTGAACTGTACTTGACCAGTTATTTGTATGGTTTTAATAAACTAAGTAAAGGTAATAATGTGACTAGTTTAGGACTTAGATTTAAACCAAACTCCATGACTACTTTGTCTAAAATCAACTTTGATATTTATTTAGCTTTTTAAACTAATAAAGTATGAAACTTTATACTTCTTATATTGGTTAATTTAGTGAGATTATAATTTTATTTATAAAGTATGGTTGTTGAAATTTGATTTAAGTATGACTATATTTGCTTTCCTTTGTAATTAAATTACTATTTCGAAATACTTTCTTTGGAAATACATGAGTCTATTCACATGGATATATTTGTATGGATCTATATATATATATATGTGTGAATATGTATAGATTTACGTATAGTAAATAATAACTTGAGTTATTAGAATGAATTTATACTTATGGTTATGCATGATAAGAATATATATATAAGTATTTAAATGCATATGTTGTCTTGCATATGGGAGTTAATTGTGTTTGAAGCTATGCATATTGATGACATGATAATGGTGTCTGCTAGCTATGGCATAAGCATACGCATGCATTGCAACCCATCATGGAAATTTTTGTTATACGTAAGAGAAATAATTTTCTTATCAACTTATGTTTTAAAAGTTATGCATTGTATAGACATGGCCATCTACTCGTAGGCAATTAAAATTTAAAATGGATGGGGCTTATATGATTGTGAATGTGAATCGTCTAGTAGAAGTCCCACTAACTAGTAAGTGGAGAGGATAGATTCTTGCATGCGCGCACATGTGAGCGTATTGGTGTGTGTGTGGGATGTAACCTCAGCACTTGCATGACGCGGATGCAAGCGGGTTTCATACTCACTCATGCCGTTTTCTTTAAGCGATTAAATGTGTAAGAATTTCCTTGAAAGTATGCATGTGTGCTGCTTTAGGAAACTAGAGTTACAAAAAGTAACTAGCTCCAGCGTAATTAAAACTTACGCAAAGTGAAAAGTCCTACGTATAAGAGTTTTGAAAGTTATTGCATAGATGGTTGCTTTTAAAAGAGAAACGAATAAGAGGTTTTCATAACTGTTGACATTCCTTCAACATATTGCACTGCATCATCACATGCATCCTGGGAACCTACTGAGTATTTTTCACTCACTCCTATTTGTTTCTTGTGTTTAGGTAATCCTGAACCCTAGGCCGAGCAGTTTGGCAATGACGTGGCAAACCAATAGAGGGTGGCATCAGAACAAATTAGTTCCCCAGTTTTATTTCCTTTTTAATAATACTAAAACTCTTATAGAGATATAGTTAATTTTCTTTACGTTAGGGATCTTGTATAAAGAACCGTATTTTTTTCGAGGTTTAGGAATATTTTAATTTTGCTATTAATACCAACAGTTTAATTTTATCCTAAAGAGTAAAGAAAATTTTTATTCAGTTTTCCCAGTTATATTTCAAAAGAAAATTTTCTCTATATTATTATTTTATACCGCCTTTACGAAGTGACATCTCTTTATTTTGGTCTTCAGACTCGGGTAAAGGGGTGTTACAATCATCCTAAAAAAACCAATGTAGTAGCCGATGCTTTGAGTAGAAACTATGCTAGTTTTAATGGTAATCTAATTACTACGCAACTGCATATTTTGGAAGACTTGAGAATAATTGATATTGAGTTAGTTCCTAACCAATATTCATATATGTTGTCTTCACTCAAGGTCCAACTGTCATTGGTTGGCAAGATTAAGAAAGAATAAGATGATGACACAAGTTTGAAGAAGATCAAGGAAGAAGTTATTCAAGGAAAGAGGCTTGAGTTTAATCTCACTGGAAATGGAACTCTAAAGTTTGGAAGTCATTTTTGTGTGCCTAATGTTAAAACGATTAAAAAGAAAATCTTAGTGGAGGCTTATTGTATACCTTACACAGTACATCCTAGAGCTACTAAAATGTATAAAGATGCCGCAAAAGTTTATTGGTGAAATGGTATGAAGAAGGACAAAACGTGGAGCAATATCGAACGTGTCAGCAAGTGAAGATAGAGCATCAAAGACCATCTGATATGCTTAAACCTCTGATAATTTCATAATGGAAGTGGGGAAATATTATCATGGACTTTGTTGTGGGATTACCATTATCTCAACATGGTAATTATGCAATATGGGTAACAGTGGACCAACTCACCAAGTCTACTCACTTTTTACCCATGCATATGACCTATCCTATGGAAAAGTTGGCGTAACTCTAAGTTGAAGAGATTGTGAGACTTCATGGAATGCCTATTTCGATTGTGTCTAATCGAGATCCAAGGTTTACATCATTGTTCTAGAAAAGTATGCATAATGCTATGGGAATGAAGTTGACCTTTTATATTACTTTTCATCCTCAATCCGACGGACAATCCGAAATGACAATTCAAACTCTTGAAGATATGTTTCGTGCATGTATGCTGGATTTTCAAGGGAACTAGGAGAAACATTTACCACTTTTGGAGTTCGCATATAACAACAGTTATCATGCAACTATTGGCATGACACCCTATAATGCTTTATATAGAAGAAAGTGTCGATCTTTGACCTATTTGATAGGACCGTACCCAGGATGGGTCCCGCCTCGGGAAAATTCTACCAAAATTTTATATAAATTTCAGAAGAACCTCCCTAAAACTTGGTCTAACCTAGTTTTGTACTTGCAAATAAAATCATTTTCAAAATATACATCCAGTGGTCACAACAAATACCACTGGATTTCCCACAACAGATTAACCAGTTACCATAATAAATTTTAAAGTAGGAAGAATTTAATATACAGCACACCTTGGTACCAACATGGGATATTATCAGAGCAATCTAATTGATTTTTCAAGAGTAGTAATAAAAATAAAGTGCGCCAGTTGAATTCAAAAAAAGCTAAAAAGTTTATTAAAAAAATAACAGAAAACTCTTGAGCGTTGTAATATAGGGGCGATGATGTCTTGCGTGGAGATCCAACCAGAGTCAGCTAAAAGTTTACTGAAAAAAAATTTTAAAAAAATAAAACAGAACTAATGAGGCAAGCTCAGTGAGTGGACCCATTACTAACAGAGTAAATAATTTATGCAATAATGTAAATAAATTATATTAAATAGTTTAATAACCTCATGGTAACAATTCTAACACTAATGAGAATAACAACAATAATCAATACCCTATACAATAAAAAAAATTCATAACAAATGATCACAGTAAATAACAATATAAGAAAATCTATTAAACTGGTGAAGAATTATACGCCAAGATACAACCCAAAATCATAGAGGGAAGGGGAAAACCGTCATACTACCCTTGGCCCCAAGGCGAAGAGATGGATGGGAGAGGAAGCGTCATACTACCCTTGCCCCAAGTAGAAGAAAGATGGATCATTGTCCAAATTTCGTCGCATAGACAAACAAGGGGACGGAATATATATATCCATCGTCCATCCCTACGCAAGGAGGACGGAATACAAATCATCCACAAGGCAATCACTACGTCCAGGTGAATATAAGGCGTATACTAACGGAAGGAAATATAACACAACCATGTCCACGGCGTAAAACATATTTAATGGTCAAACTCAATATTTAAACTCTCCAAAATCACATTTAATAATCAATATGTATTTAAATATATATTTTCTCATAACAACAGTCATATATGTACTATTTAAAATAATTATTTTAATATACCGAAAATTGTCAAATTCATTAATTTATAACAATACTTAAACATAATCAATTTAATATAAAGATATAATTTTAAAAGTAAGATTTAATCCACTCACAAATTATCACTGCTAATCCGCAGGTGAAACTGCTCCAGTATCCGCTTTAGTCACAGTTCCTACGTAATAACCAAATATACCATTTATTAATTCTCAATTTAAATCAATAATATTTTGTTTACACAATCTCACCCAGCACTCCATTTCTCATATTTGGGAAATTTCTAATTTTTTTCACACATTTAGTATTGTATGCGTGAATAATACCGTATACGTTAATAGTACCGATATCAAATCTGAACTTCAATTTAACTTCTACTTAATACTGAATACCTTAATTCAACCAAATTTGAGTTCTCTCATGTCCAATTGATATAATTCCCAAAATACATCAAACCCCTAAAATTGGAATTTTTTTCAAATTTTAACCAAAATTGACGTATTATATACCAAATCAAAGCCCACGAGATAAGGATCAAGAATTTACCTTCAATTGGACCGGGTGATAACCGACGTGGCCGAAATTTGGCCAGAAAGTTTCGGGTTCGAGGAGAATTTTACAATTTCTGCAAAATCAAGCATTTTTAAAGAAAACGGAGCTCAGAATCGTATTCAGGAGGTCGAAAACAGTGGGAAAGCACTTACCTTTCATAAAAAAACTCACCGAAATCTGGCGAATGGAGGAAAGAGAAAGAGAAACTTACCGGAATTTACTCTGATCCGGTGGCAAACAATAAGAAGCGGTCGGTTATGGTAGAGTTCGACGTGGCGATTCTAATGTGGTAGTGGGCGGGTCCGTGATGCCGCATGAAGGCGTAGTAACCATTTGTTTCCAATGGTGCTTAGAGAGAGAAAATAGGAGAGAGAATGAAATTGGAGGGTGAAGGCTCGGGGAAGAAGAAGAAGAGGAAAAGAAAAGAAAAAAAACATTTTTATTATTTAATTTTAAAATATTTATGATTTTGCCACTGTCTTCTCTTGACCATAACTTTCAAACCGTAACTCCGAATCAACTGTGCTACTAGTCCACGAACTCGTATCGATAAGCTCTACGCAACGGTATCAAAGTCAAAATAAAAAAATAACACGTGGAAAAAGTCAATTTTAATCCCTACCAATTTAGATAAAATAATCAAAAATAAAATTAAAAAATACGGGTTGTTACAATCTACCCACCTTAAAGAAAATTTCGTCCACGAAATTCATACCTTAGTAAGAAAAGAGATGTGGATAATGTGCTCGCATCAGTTGTTCAGATTCCCAAGTGGCTTCCTCCATTGCATGATTTTTCCATAAGACCTTTACAAGTGGTATAATTTTATTACGAAGTACTTGATCTCTTCGATCAAGAATCTGAATTGGTTGCTCTTCGTATGACATATCATCCTTAATTTCTATTGCTGGAGCTTCTAACACATGAGAAGGATCAGAAATATACTTGCGTAACATAGATACATGGAAAACGTCATGAATTCGAGAAAGTTCCGTCGGTAGGGCAAGTCTGTAAGCAACTGGACCAATCCTTTCGACAATTTCATAGGGCCCAATAAATCTAGGACTTAATTTTCCTCTTTCCCGAATTGTACCACGCCTCTCCACGGTGACAATTTCAGAAATACCCAATCACCAACGTTAAATTCCAGATCTTTCCTTCGATTATCCGCATAACTTTTCTGTCTATCTTGAGCCGCTTTCAATTTGCTACGAATTTCTTTTACCTTTTCGGTAGTCATTTGCACAAACTCGGGCCCTATAAGTTTTCTTTCACCAACCTCATCCCAACATAAAGGAGTTCTACACTGCCTCCCATATAATGCTTCAAACGGCGACATTCCAAGGCTTGAATGGTAGCTATTATTGTATGTGAACTCCATTAATGGTAGATGGGAGTTTCAGTTCCCTTTAAATTGCAAAACACATGCTCTCAACATATCCTCCAAGGTTTGGATAGTCCTTTCTGATTGTCCATCTATCTGAGGATGAAAAGCCGTACTAAAATGTAACTTAGTACCTAAAGCTTCTTGCAAACTTCTCCAAAATCTAGAGGTGAATCGAGCATCTCGATCCGACAATAGACTGGTACCCATGTAATCTTACAATTTCTTCCACAAACAAGGTAGCAAGTTTTTGAAGAGAAAAGGCCTCTCTAACTGGCAAAAAGTGTGCAGACTTGGTAAGTCGATCTATTATCACCCAAATTCCATAATGTTGTCTCTGGGTACGGGGAAGCTTAAATAGAAAATCCATAGTGATGTGTTCCCACTTCTACTCCGGAATAGGCAATGGTTGCAAAAGTCGGCGGCTTTTGTCTTCTCGCTTTCACTGGACAAATCAAACACTTGGAGACAAACTCAGCAACTTCTTTTTTCATTCCTGGCCACCAATAATGATCCCGTAAAGTGCGATACATTTTTGTACTTCTAGGGTGCATACAATAAGCAGAATTATGTGCTTCATCAAGGATTTCTTTCCTTTTTTTTTATCCATAGGAACACAAAGTCTGTTACAGAAAACCAAAGCTCCATCTCCTCTAACAGAAAAATCTGTTCTTAGACCCAAATTAACTTCACTTCTAATTTTCATCAATTTAGAATCAGAAAATTATGTTTCGCGAATCTGATCAATATGCGTTGGTCGAACCTGAAAACTAGCCAGTAGGGCTCCACTATCCCTCAAATCCATGCTAACTCCCAACTTTCTCAATTCAAGAATCAATGGTAAACGAACTGTTTGAATATGCGCTAAAGAGCCTATAGCCTTCCTACTTAAAGCATCAGCAACCACATTGGCCTTTCCTGGATGATAATCAATAATACAATCATAATCCTTAATTAATTCCATCCATCTTCTTTGTCTCATATTCAACTCTTTTTGTGAGAAAATATACTTAAGGCTCTTATGATCCGTAAAGATTTGACAAATGGCGCCATAAAGATAATGTCTCCAAGCCTTTAAAGCAAAAACCACCGCTGCAAGCTCTAAGTCATGAGTTGGATAGTTTACTTTATGTCTTTTAAGTTGTCGAAGCATATGCAATCACCTTTCCATCTTTGCATAAGAACACAACCCAATCCACGATGAGATGCATCACGAATACTACAAATCCTTCATTTCCATCGGGAAGAGTTAAAGCAGAATCGATGTCAACCTTTGCTTAAGTTCTTGGAAACTTTGCTCACATGAATCCGTCCAATCAAATTTCACCTCTTTCCGAGTCAAATGATGAAGTGAGGCTGCTATCTTAGAAAAACCCGAATTTATAATAACTAGCTAACCCGAAAACTTCGTGACTTCAAGAACACTCGTGCTTTTCCAGCTCAACACAGCTTCCACTTTATTTGGATCCACATAGATACCTTCAGTAGATATAACATGTCCCAGAAAGACTACTTTATCCAACCAAAACTCACACTTGCTAAACTTAGCATAAAGTTGATGTTCCCTCAGAATTTGCAATACCCAACTCAAATGCCTCTCGTGCTCAACTTCACTTTTAGAATATATCAAAATATCATCAATGAAAACTATCACAAACCAATCCAAGAATGGACGAAAAACACGGTTCATCAAATCCATAAATGCTGCAGGAGCATTTGTAAGTCCAAACGACATAACCAGGAATTCATAATGACCATAGCGAGTCCGTAATATAGTCCTTGGAATATCAGATTCTCTAATTCTCAATTGATGATACCCAGACCTTAAGTCAATCTTTGAGAACACCTTAGCACCATCAAGTTGATCAAATAAATCATCAATACAAGCCAGTGGATACTTGTTGCGAATTGTTACCTTATTCAATTGTCGGTAATCAATACATAATCGTAACGATCCATCTTTCTTTTTGACAAATAACACTGGTGCTCCCTAAGGTGATATACTAGGACGGACAAATCCTTTATCAACCAAATCCTGCAATTGAATTTTTAACTCCTTCATTCACTGAGCCATCCTATCTGGGTAATGAAATAGGATTAGTGCAGAGTTAAATCAATAACAAAATCTATCTCTTCGGAGGTAAACACGAAAGATTGTCCGAAACACATCCAGAAAATCTGCATAACCGAATATTTTCAAGTTTCATTTCCTTAACTCGAGTATCCACTATATAAGCCAAAAATCCCATACAACCTTTATGTAATAAACGTTGAGCTGAAAATGCCGAAATCAAACTTGTAAAAGAAGTCCTCCGATCACCATGAAATACTACTTCTGGCAACCCCGGTCTTCTAAAAGTAACCTCTTTATGAAAACAATCCATCGATGCATAATTTGTAGCAAGGAAATCCATTCCAAAAATAACATCCAACCCCTCCAAATCTATTAAGATTAAGTTTGCTTCTACTACCAAATCACCAATGAAGAAAACACACCGCTTTAACATACGCATTGGGCCATAAAGAATCCCCTATAGGTGTGAGAACCTCAAACTCCATATCCAAGTGCGGGTGATATACCGACAGGCAACAAAATTACGTGAGATAAAAGAATGTGTAGCTTCAGGATCTATAAGAACATAAGCATCCATTCCAAGAATAGATAAAGTACCTGTCACCACATCAGGAGTAGCATGTGCATCATGTTGTGTCATGGCAAATACTCTTCCTTGACTTGAAGATCGTCCACGTCCACCACTACTCCCACGAGCTGGTGTGGACTGTGCTCCACTCAAAGATGCACCTTTCTGCCCAACCTGAGCACCATGCCCTCTTCTGCCACTGAACTGCTGATGGCGTACACCTGATTCAGATGCTCGCGAATCAAACTCATGAGTCCCCATACTGCTATGAACAAGAAAAGGACAATCTTTTCGAAATGTCCGCTGTCCACAAGGAAACATCCATCAGTCCTCTGACAAGGCCCGCTATGATATCTGCCACATAAAGTACACGCTATTCGAGGACTGCCCCCAAACTGTGGTCTCTGATATGAACTACTGCCAGAACGATTAGACTGCTGTCCCGATCTCATACCACGACCACTACTCTGTCCTGACTGAATGTTTTGATTAGATCTAGGCCTCGAACTGTTACCGCCAAGATCACGAACTATAACTTCAAGATCCCTGACTAGGAGTACCTGCTGAAGTCCCTTCGAACGGACGACGCCTGGATCCCTGCATCAATAACTGCCGCTCAACTTCCAAGGCTGCATCCCTTAAAGACTGATATGTAGGATGTACAGCTCCAGATATACCAGTAGCAATAGAATCCCTCAACCCATCTAAGAATCTCCTTTTCTTCCGCTCCTCATCTGGAATCATATAAGGACAAAACTCTGATAATTCCAAAAACTTTCTTTCATATTCGGTAACTGTCATGCTTCCTTGAACTAATCTCTCAAACTCCTTCCTTTTTGCTTCTTTGTACGCCTCTGGGCAAAACTGAGCATCAAATGTAGCCTTAAAACTTTCCCAAGTGTGTTGTCTCATGCTCCTTTCTACAACCCACCAACGTCGTGCGTCCCCACCAAGAAGAAAACCTGCTATCTTGACTTTTTCTTCATCAGAACAGTCCATCCCCTCATCTAAAACCTTTTCCGTTTCACATAACCAAAATAATGCCTCTGCAGGATCGGTGGCGCCATTAAAATGTGTAGCACCTAATCTCATTGCTGCTTGCGCTGATGGTCTTGGTTGAGCACCTATATTTAAAGTTTCCACAAGAAGCTCCAATACATCATCACTCAAAGCTGGCCCACCGGCACTATCAGCTGATCCCGAATGATTCGCGGTCCTACTGCGTCCACGTCTTGGAGGCATCACCAATTAATACTACAAAAAAATAAAAATATTTCAGTCTTTCCACAAATATTAACCAATTTTAAAAAAATTATAAGAATATATATATGTATATATTCTTTTTTTTATTTTTTTTTTATAGAGAAAAATTTATCTAAAAAATATAAAACTTTGCACAACCATAAGTAGGTCTATAGGAAACAAAACCTAATGCTCTAATACCAATTGTGACGACACGAGTAGTAGCATGAGGCAGCCTACTCGGTGTCCAAATCCACATCGCTGGTGGTGGAGGAAAGGTTTAATAGGATAGAGAGTTCCTTAATACAAACCGAGGCCTTTTCAGAGCGTTTGGCTAAGGGGTTCGTAGGAACTCCAAACTTAAGCGTGCTCAAGTGTGAGCAATCCTAGGATGGGTGACCTCCTGGGAAGCCTGACAAAACCCCATACCGTTGGTCGTACGGTGGCTAAATTGGGGACAATATCGGTTGGAAAGGGACCAGGGGAGCCCAGTGGAGGGCGTTAGACTTGACCGGGGGACCCCAGTGTGGGGGTGTTACATATTAGGATGAGATAGGTGAGAGAAAGCTACTTGAACTTAAGATTCTACAGCAAACGAGTGAAGTCATAAGTAGAATTCAATAAAGAACGAAGGTTTCTCAAGATATATAAAAGAGTTATGCTAACAATCGGAAGAAGGATCTAAGTTTTGATTTGGGAAATAAGGTTTTTCTTAAAGTAGCCCCGATGAGAGGTGTTATGAGGTTTGGAAAAAAAAGAAAGCTAAGTCCATGATACATTGGACCGTTTGAAATTTTGAAAAAGATTGGTGAATTGACTTATCGTTTAGCTTTGCCATCAAACTTATCAAGTGTGCACGATGTGTTTTATGTATCTATGCTGAGAAAGTATGTGCATGACCCATCACATGTGCTAGAGTTTGAACTATTAGAAGTACAAGAGGATCTTACCTATGAAGAGAAACCAATGGAAATCCTAGATCGACAAAATCAAGAGTTAAAGACTAAGATCATTTCTTTGGTCAAGGTTCTTTAGCGAAACCACACTTTGGAAGAAGCAACATGGGAACGGGAAGGGGAAATGAAATCTAAGTACTCGAGTTTGTTTATTGGTAAGTTTTGTTTCCTATTTAAGCAAATTTTGGGGACGAAATTTCTTTTTAGGATGGATGAACTGTAATAACCACCTCTAAAATTTGCTTATTGGTATGTTTATTACGAAATTTTACTTGTGTGCTCATGCACGAATATACACGTATGAGTTTGTGAAGTACTACATGGACATAAAGTCAGAGAATAATAGGTGCAATGACATGTTTTATATCATGCGCCTTACATGATGCAAAGTTCAATGATCCTCCAAACCGAGAGTGTTACACACAAAGTTTAATATCAAACACCTTACATGATTCAATGTTCAACGATCCTCCAACCCAAAAGTGTCAGGTACAATGTCAGATGCAATGACAGGTGACTGATACGGTTCAAAACTCAATAATTTCCTAACCCGTGTGTGTCAGGGGCAACGTTAGACGTAATAACAGGCATCTGACATGTTGTCAAAACTTGCTGTGAATTTAAGTCGCTGTGTGTGTACGTGAATATGGGTACGATTCATCTTGTGCAAGAATGTATGTGCATTTATATATCTTTATGGTTGACACCCATTTATGTGTGATTTGATATTTGAATTTCTGATTTTTAATTGACATTATTTGATAATTAGTTGATTGATTTTTTCCTTATTTGAAATAAGGAAAGTAAGAACTAAAAAATAAGGAAAGTCAGACTAAGGTTTTTATTTATAAATTAAGAGGCTGCAGAGAGAAATTTTCTATATTCTCCTCTCCTTTCAGTGCAGAAATTTCTTAGATAATTATTGAGAGAAAATTTTATGTGATCAAGTAAGGAATTTCAAGAATTTTTAAAGATTCAAGGTAAGTTTCACATTTATTTGTTGTTTATTTTAATTGTTCGAATATCTTCTCTTCTCCAACAATTTCTATGGATTGAAATTAATGATTTATGCATGATAATATGGATCGTGTGTGATGGAAATTTTGAACTAAGAGTGGGTTTCTAAGGCATTGTTGAAAAACGCATGGATTTACAGGGAAAGTTTTATTTTTTACAAAAATACACATTGAACCTTGATTCCTTTTATGGCCGATCCTCATGTATGTGTCAAAATTGAATTTTTGTACATGTTTGATCTTCGAATTAAGGCCATTTATATATTATTTGGAGCTAGTTTGGTTAACCTCAATTGGGTCAATAATAAATAACAATTTTCCTAAGTTTAAGATTGTTTTTATTTAATTTTTAAGAGGATTATTACTGTTAGAAATTATTTGCACATTAGGTTTGTTAAATCATTGACTATTCACATTTTAATTAAGCTAGAATTTCTAATAATATGCTGAAACTTTCTGAATATTTATATGCATGCTACTTATGAACTTTTCTGCAAATAAATTACTGAAAATGTGGAATTATATGGAATTTATGAGATGTATGCATGGTACGGAATTTGTTATTTGTGATTATTGATAGTTGAAACATCTATGGGAATTTGTAATGATATTTTACCGTGAAATATATTTTTGGGTATGATGGATTAATGAATGCATATATGCTTAGTTTTCTTAGATTATGAAACAAGTATGCATGATCATAAGTATGTAAGTATGAGCATGTGCATTTAAACATGTATATAAAATTCAATTTTACAAGGAATGTACATCTTCAAGATTTATTGAAAAGTAAAACAGATTTTCAAGAGAATCACCTTATAGGTAAATATGGATAAGTTTGATATGGAGCTTTTATATGTATGTATAGAACTGCATAAGGGAAAGCTTGTTTTCATGGATCCAATCAAGTTTGTAGGGCTTACATGAGCACATGTATATGGACTTGTATATGTGGAAGGACTCATTGAGGATCACAATGAGGGCATGACTAATGCTTTTTGGTCGGAATTATTAGCATTGGTTTGTGCTTGCATGGTTAGGATGCAAGTTGTCCATTTTACCTTACTTATGCACATATGTCTTTTTGTGGTTTGAAATCTCTTGGGATATGCTACTTAGCTATTCAAGGGATATTTCTATAGATTATCTATGGGTTCCCTTGTATATGTGAATGAGAGTCCTACAATGGTGGTTTTGTTTTTAAATAAATAAAGAAGTTTTGGGTTGAACTATGCAAGATATGTTTAAAAGTAAGCAAGATGCATTGATTTATGCATAAGCATAAGCATTCCATGTTGTCTGTGTGTGCATTGTGAAAGTTGCTGAGTGATTTGTTACTCTCTTTTGTTCACTTATATGTGTAGGTAATGGCACTGAAAACTGACTAAGTGGAATGTGGACTTGGGGAATCTGCGAGGTGGTGTTCGACTATGTTGATCTACATGATCCAAGTTAATAAGATGCTTCCGCTATGCTATGCTTTAATCTCAATTACTGTGTTTAATAAGTTTATAAGACCAAGATATTTGTTAAGTTACTCTTTACATGTAGGTTTTGATTTTGAGATACTATTAATAATATTATTACAGGTATTTCGTTAACTTTGAAGTTGGTAATGTTACTTTTACAGATCCGAAGTAAAGAGGAAAAGAAAAAGAAAAAAAAAATTGGTCTTATTTTACGTCATGTACTATACAAGTAGTATCCTCTAGATCGGATTCGTGTGGTTTAGTTAGGTGGTGTTACAAGTAGTATCCCAAAATGAGCATTTTTCCTGAAAAAAATAATAAATTTATAAAAATTATATTTCATTCAATATTTATCAAAATTTTATTCAAAAATCAAAATGTTCACAACTTAATGTAGTTTTACACAAAAATATGTTAAAAAATAAATAAAAATCACATGAGTAGATAAAAAAAGAAAAAAGAAAGTGTAAAAAATAAGAAATGAGATGATAGTTTAGCATTTTTTTAGAAAAATAATGAATTTGTAAAAATCATATCTCATTCAATAAGTATCAAAATAAATTGATTCAAAAACTAAAATACTCACAATTTGATGAAGTTTTATATAAAAATATGCTAAAAATAAATAAAAATCATAAGAGTAGATAATAAAGAAAAGAAAATGAAAATTGAGGAAGAAAATGAATTATATGGCTAATGTGCTTTGCTCTACCATGCTGCACTGAATTCTTTGTCATAGCAATTGCAAGTCCACTTGAATAAATGTTGCACGCCGTTTAGTTTGAAACAAATCAACGAGAATTTTCCTTAACCAAATTGCTTGGCTTGCAGCAGTTGAAGCAACTATATATTCTGCTTCGGTTGTTAATTGTTCAACCACTTTTTGCTTTCTCGAAACCCACGAAAACACTCCTGAACCAAATGAGAACACATATCCAGTGGTTCTTAAAGTCATGAAGACACCCTACCCGATCACTATCTCAAAAACCTTCCAGCAAACCATCTTCAACAGAAGTGTAGAATATACCAAAATCATAAGTTCCTTTAATATACCTCAAAATTCTTTTAGCAGCTCTTAAATGAATATCTTCAGTTGATTGTATATACCTGGATAAACACTTGTAGCATACATGAGATCGGGTCTAGATGTTATTAAGTATAAAAGACTACCCACCAAGCTTCTATAGTAACTTGGATTTACTTCTTCACCCTTGTCAACCTTTGATAGCTTATCATTTTAAACAAATGGTATTGGAACTGCTTTACATTTATCCATATTTTATTTTTTTTCAAAAAATCATATACTTTTTTTTGAAATGAAAATTCCAGTTAAGGATTGACTAATTTCCAAACCAAGGAAGTAAGTTATAAGACCCAATTTAATAACTGCCTTCAAAATTTACGTCATAATGCGTCTATTTGTAAATTTTCACTTGTGTATTTGAGTACGATTGTACACATGTGAGTTTGTGAAGCACTACATGAACACGAAGTTAGAGGATGTTAGGTGCAATGACATATTCTATGTTAGGCGCCTGACATGGTTCAAACTTTGCCAAGTTTTTCCCTCAAATTCGAGAGTATCAGATTCAATGTCAGGCACAATGATAGGTGCTCGACATGGTTCGAAGTTTTGTATTTATGCAACCTGTGCATGTCAGGTGCAGAGTCAGGCGTAGTGATAGGCGCTTGACATGTTGACAAAGTGGGCACTGATTTTAGATCTCTGTGTATGTATGTGAGTGTGTGTACAATTCGTTTAGTGCCAGCACATATGTGTACATGTGTGATTATATGGTTTGACATCCATTTATGTATGGGTTTAACATTTGAATTTATGATTTTTAGTTGGCATTATTTGACAATTATATCATTGATACTTTCCTTATATGAAATAAGGAAAGTAAAAGTTATGAAATAAGGCAAGTTTTGACTAGGTTTTGTTTTTAAATTAAGAGGCGTCTATAAGGAAAAATTTTCTACAATTCTCTTGTCCTCTAACTGTTGGAATTCCCTAAAGAAAATTTAGAGAAATTTTGTGAGATCAAGTAAGGATTTTTCAAGGTTTTTGAAGATTCAAGGCAAGTTCCACATTTATTTATTATTTATTTTAATTGTTTGAATCTCTCTTCTTCTCCAACAATTTCTATGAATTGATTTAATGATTTATGCATGACAATATGGATTGGTGTGTGCTGAAAAATTTTGACCTAAGAATGAGTTTTATCGAAAATCATATGGATTTACATAAAAAGTATTAATTTTTAAAAAAATACACATTGAATCCTAAACCCCTTTATGGCCGATCCCTTTGGGCATATTAAGATTGAATTTTTATTCATATTGAACATTAAATCAAGGCTAATCAAGTTTAGTAATGAACGATTTTTTATAGTTGCAAATTGTTTTGAAAAGAACAATGATTTTCTTTACGATACATGTGTTCTAAAACAAATTATGAAAGAATATTGTTTGCTAGAAAATTTTTGGCATTTTAACTATATTAATGCATTGAATATTCATGTTTCAAATAAGTTTGAATCTATACTATATTGCTGGAATTTTTTAGACATTTACATGCATGATATTATGTCAAATCATGTCACAATTATGGTTTAGATTAAGAAATACTTGCTAGAAATTTTGGTACTTTATAACATGAGATCATATATTGCGAGTTTGATTAATTGTAGCTTAAATTTATCGTTATGCCATGTACTTGTTAATTTCTCTGCGAAAATAGCTTGCTGAAATTTATAAAAATAAATAGAAATACAAGTGTATGCATGGCATGGATTATATTAGTTGTGATTGAAGATGACCAAAACCTATATAAGCATTTATTATTATAATTTGCTATGAAATATATGTTTTGGACATGATGGATTTATGAATGCATGTACACTTGGTTTCTTAATTTGTGAAACAAGTATGCATGATCACAAGTATGTAAGCATGAGTATGTGCATTCAAACATGAATATGAAATTTGGTTTTACAAGAAATGCACATCTTCAAGATTTATTGAAAAGTAAAGTATGTTTTCAAAGGAAACACCTTGTAGGTAAATTTGACAAGTTTAATATGGGGTTTTTGTATGTATGTATGAAACCGCATAAGAGGAGGCTTGATTTTGTTGGATCTGACCAAGTTTGTAGAGTTTACATGGGTACATGTAGACGGATTTGTATATGTAGAAGGACTCATTGAGGATCACAATGAGGGTTTGGCTAATGCTTTTTGGCCGGAGTTATTAGCATCGGTTTATACTTGCATGACTAGGATGCAAGTTGTCCCTTTTACCCCACTTACGCACATATGCCTCTTTGAGGTTTGAAGTCTCTTGGGATATGCTGCTCAGCTATTCCAGAGATATTTTTAAGAATTACTGATGGGTAATAGCTCCCATGTATATGTGTATGGAAGTTATATAATGGTGGTTTTGTTTTCAAATTAAATAAAGAAGTTTTTGGTTTGAACTATGGAAGAACAGTTTGTAAGTAAGCAAGTATGCATCGATTCATGAATAAGCATAAGCATTTTAAGTTGTGTGTGTGTGCATTGTGGAACTTGCTAAGTGATTTTGTCACTCACTCTTATTTGCTTATGTATGTAGGTAATGACACTAATAACTGAATAAGTAGAACATGACCTTAGGGAATCTATAAGGTGGTATTCAGCTAGTTAATCTGCATGATCCAAGTTAATAAGATACTTCTGATATACTATGTTTTAATCTCATTCACTATGTTTAAATAAGTTTATAAGACCAAGATATTTGTTAAATTTCTCTTTATATGTGGATTTTGATTTTAAGATACTATTAATATTATTCCTACTTGTAATATCTGCTTACTTTGGTGCACTGTTGACTTTTGATCAAAGTCAACTCTAGTCAAAGTCAGTGCATGGATCGGTGACTGTCGGTCATAGCCTGGTGTTGGTTCACTAAAACTGAGTGGTTTGCTATCTTATATGTTTCCTTGTATTTGTTTTCTTATTTGGTAAAGTCAAAGTCAAAGGCAAAGTTAAAGTCAAGGTCAACAGACAACAGTCCACTAATTCTTTCTTATTTTTTGTTCACATTTTTCCCTTTAAATTCATTAAGTTGTGGTTCTTCTGATTTTGGAATTGTCCAATTTGAAATTAAAATGAGGGTTTTACAATTTTGCATGTTTTGTTGGAAATTCTGGATCATTTGAGCTGGCTGTTTAATCATCATTATGCTGGGTTTTTTTTTTATATTGTTGGAATTGCTGGGGACTTTTTGCAAATGTTAGTTGTTAATGTACGAAATTTATGTGAATTAAAAACCTAGTAAAATGCATGGGAAAAATTATGTGATGAAATGGTTTTGAGTTACTAGAAATTAAGAAGCTTGTGGGCTGTTTATGACCAGTTTTTGTTTAAGGTCTTAAGTTAGTAAAATATTGGTAATTTCTGGAAATTTTGGACTGAATAGGGCTTTTGTGGATCAGCCAAGTGTAATGTTTTAGTAAACCAATTAAGTGTAATAATATGACTAGATTAGAACTTGCAAATCAAACCAAATTCCATGACTACTTTTGCCCAAAAACAGCTTTATTTTCTACCTAGCTTTCAAACTATTAAAGTAGGAAACTTTATGCTTCATGTGATGGTTAACCTAGCAACATTACAATTTACTTACAAAGTATATTTGCTGGAACTTTATTTATATAAATGTATATATATATATATATATATATTATTATCCCTTGTAATTAGAATGTTATCCTGTATATGTTTTCGTTGGAAATAAGTGGATTTTCCTACATGGATATACTTATATTTATATTTATATAGGTAAATGCTATAAACCTCAACAAGTGGGGATGTTATAGAGCCCACATGTGGGGTTTTTCAGCTTAATTGAGTTTTTTTCTACTTTTTTATTTTTATTTGGCATTTAATATAGTTTTAGATTTATTATAGAAATAAAAATAACAAATAAAACATAAAAATTAATATAGTTTTTTTCAACTTAAGAATTAAAAGCTAAATAAATGTATAAAATGTCATTTTAGATTTTTAAAATTTCAAATGAATAAAATTTTTAATATTGAAATAATTTTTATATATTTAAAAATGTATTCAATGCAAACAAAAAAGTAAAAAATTAAAAATTAAGCTAAAAAACCCCACAAGTGGGCTCCATAACATCCCCACCTATTGGGGTTTATAGCATTTCCCTATTTATATATACATATATATAAATGCACAAATGTATAGATTTATATATATATATTTATTAGTTATTTGATTTATAAGAATTAAATTGTATCAATAGTTGTGCTTGTCAAAATATGAATGTATATATATATATACTATTAGTTATCTTGAGTCTAGATTTTCTCCATGGGTTAAGCATAGAATATTCTGTAGTTTACACGCTTTCAATTTACACATGGGGATTGAGTATGATTTGTGTTTCTGTGTACTATGAGCGTAAGAATGACATTGCTAGTTATGGCACAAGCATCCACATGCATTGCAATCTATCATGAATGTTTTGTTATACGTAAAGGGAATTATTCTACCATTAATTCATGTTTTAAAGGTTTTGCATTAGATAGTCATGGTCATGCATATGTAGGCAGTTATAATTTTAATGAATGGAGCATATGTGATTGGTTATGTAAATCGTCTAGTAGAGGTCTCACTAACTAGTGAGTGGAGATATTGGATTCTTGCATGCGCACATGCGTGCTTATTCGTGTATGTCGCAGTTGTAACCCCAGCACTTGCATGACGCGGATGCAAGCGAAGTCTCCTTCCCCACTTACACTGTTTTCTCTAAACGATTAAATGTGTAAGGATTTTCGTGAAAGTATGCATGTGTGATAGTTTAGGAAATTAGAGTTGCTTATGGGAAACAAGCTCCAACGTAATTAAAACTTATATAAAGTGAAAAAGTTCTACGTACAAGAGTTTTTAAAAATCATTGCATAAATGATTATTTTTTGTAAAAGAGAAATGAACTGTTGACATTCCTTCAATATATCGCACTACATCATCACATGCATGTTAGGAACCTACTGGGTGTATTTCACTCACTCCTGTGTGTTTTTTGTGTTTAGGTAATCTTGAACCCTAGCTTGAGCAATTTGGCGTATTTTATTTGCTTTTGAATAAAATTAGAACTTTGATAGAGATACAGTTGATTTTTTTTACGTTGTGGGTCTTGTGTAAAGAACTGAAATTACTCAGAGATTAAAAATATTTTGGTTTTACTATTAATACTAACAGTTTAATTTTATTTAAAGAGTAAAGAAAATTTTTATTCGGTTTTATGATTTTGTTTTAAAGGAAAATTTTCCTTTACATTATTCATTTGTGTCGTCTTTTCGAAGTAGTATATCTTTGTTTGGGTCTTCGAGCTCGGGTAAAGGGGTGTTACAGTTTTTGTATTGATTGCCTACTTTAATGTCCACTCGCACACCAAAGGTAGATTACTTTACTTGTATTTGGTTTTGCTTTATTGTTGACTCTGTGTTCTATTTGGTTTATTGTACTAAAATGGGTTAACGAGTTAGCACTTCTTCTCATGCTTCGTGCAAGCGGAGTCATGACATGTTGGAGGCGTCTATCTCCAAGAGATTGAGGTTGAGCTCAAAGCCGACATCCTTCCACAGTGATATAGTGGCTAAGCTTCACTAGGCAGAGGTGACTACAGAGATTTCATCCTACAAGCCACACTAGTGTCTAGGAAAGAGAATCATGGAGCAAGGGGAGCCATCACACCGCGGGACAACACATGCCCCAGCATCATCCTCCAAGGTTGAGTGCAAAGAGATTGGGGAGTCTGAGGATGCACTAAAGCAGGAGTTGGAGCCGAAGAAGCTCGAAGTAGCTAAATTTTTTAGCGGATTCACTACATTTGTACCTTTACCAAACAAGCGAGTATGGTATGTGGACTCGATGAAGTTGGACCAGTTTTAGAAAGACCACTACTATTTAATGTATCACTGGTACATGGTTCAGTATCAAAATGACTCTGGCGAGCAAGCAGCCCTTAATGATCATTTGGATCATATTAGAGTTGAGATTCCACGTGCAGTTGAGACAAGCCCTGGAGAAGAATAGGACCCCGAAGAGGAAGAGGAGCCCAAATAAGAAAAGGACCCCGAAGAGGAAGAGGATCCTGAGGAAGAAGAAGAAGACCCTGAGGAGTTTCCTGCAAATGTTTAGAGAGAGAGATCAGTTATTCTCAGTTACAGTAGTAGTAGTTGTAGTAGTGGTAGTCTAACTAGAAGTTATTAAGTGTGTTTGCATTATTGATTGTGTTTATTTATATTAACTGCTACCCATGCTTATCTAATTGTGACAAACATCTTTAAATTGAAATGTTATCTACATGATATTCTCGTTGTTTCTTTTTTGCTATGTTATTTATTTTGTATAGCATTCTTTTGTTTCCAAAGATGCCATGTGGGAGACCAAGAGCTGACACCACTAGTGAGAACAACACAGAAAATTAGGCCAGTGAAATGGTTGAACCTTTAGTAAGCATTGCAGGTTAAGGATCACAACAATCTAACGAAATCAGTGGAGTTGTTGAGCAATTCAGGCACTTTCACCCTCCAGTGTTTGAAGGCTCAACCAACCCATTAGTAGCTGAAGATTAGATCCGTGATTTGGAGAAGATCTTCACACTAATGGAGTGCACTGAGTCTCAAAAAGTGGTATGTGCTTCATTTATGCTTAAAAAGGGCGCTAACCACTAGTGGGATATGGTTAAGCGGGCTTATAATTTTGAAGAAACCCCTATATTGTGGACCCAACTCAAGGAGCTGTTCTTGAAGAAATACTTTCCAATAGTAAAACGGGATGAAAAGGAAGCTGAATTCTTGCGATTGACACAAGAAAACCTTTCTTTGGTTGAGTATGAGTGAAAGTTTGACGAACTCTCTCATTATGTGCCACATCTGATGGATACTGAAGAATGCAAAGTGAGACATTTCGAGAAAGGACTGAGGTCAAAATTGTACAACGTTACTATTGGAGATATACAAGAGCTTGACATATGACGAGAAACCTATGGAGATCTTGGATCGAAAAGATCAAGTGTTGCAGAACCGAAAAATTTCACTTATAAAGGTGCTCTGGCAGAACCACGAAGTCGAAGAAGCAACTTGGGAACGAGAAAACAAAATGAAAGCCAGGTATCCATCTTTGTTCAAGTAAGTACTCTAACTCCTTACATTTAATTTCGAGGTCGAAATTTCTTTTTAGGAGGGATAAATTATAATATCTTCTTACTTTCACTATTGACTTTTGGTCAAAGTCAACTTTGGCTAAAGTCAACTCCGATCAAAGTCAACGCATGGACAGGTGAATATCGGGTCATAGCTTGGTGTTGGTTGACTAAGACTAAGTGATTTGCTATCTTGTATGTTTCCCTATGTTTGTTTCCTTATTTGGTAAAGTCAAAGTCAAGAGCAAAGTCAAAGTCAAAGTCAATAGACAATAGTCTACCCTACCACATCATCACTTAGACTGGCAGTGTGATGACTGGAACTCATGACTGGATTGTGTTTTAGGGCATGTGTGGCTAGGAGTGGTCTAACTTTAGTGAGAGGAGAACCACTTGTAAGACCAAGTTTGAATCTAGTCAAACTTGAGTCAAAATGTAGCCTATTGATATCACCTTCTTGAAAACCCTATTTCTCTCTTTAAAGGCCACTTTATGAGTGGAACCCAGGCCCATTCTTCCTCCTTGTAACCACCCACCTTCACTAGACAAGAGAGAGAGATAGTGCTTTCTGAAAGACAAAAGAGAGAGTGTGTGTGTTAATGTAAAGTTTCAAGCTTTTTCAAGAGAAAATTAAGAAGACCTCAAGAGCAAGAAGGAAGCTATTGGCTGGCCACTTTCTACCAGTTTTTGGAGGGGTTTTGTCTTGCTTTTTTAAGGTTTTAAGTGGGGTGTTAGCTAACACAAGGTAGGATCCCAACCCTACATGTTTTTGTTAGTATTTTAGTGGTGTGATCTTGTTGATTGTGACCTAGATATACTCTTCTTATGTGCTTGTCTTCTTGGATCTACTTGGGTTCACTTAGAAATTGTTAAAATGGGCTATTTTTAAGTGGGTTGTAGAAAGTTAGCCAAAGCCCTAATTTTTGTATTGTGGTAGGGTCCCTTTTCTTCTAATGTTTTGGTTGAAAGTGTGGATTTGAATGTGTGCTGTAAATCTGGGAAGTGCTGAAAATTTTATAGATTTTGTTTGGTTGCTTACTTCCATGTAGTTGTCTAAAAATTTTGAAATTTTTACTGCATAAACTTGGGTGTCTCATGAACAATTTCATTTTTGAATTTCTAAAAATGGAGTTTTGATGAGGGAGAAATAAATGTTTTAAAAATACTAGATGGATAGGAATTATGGGACAAACCCTGCACCATAACCACTGGGTTTGATGATTTTTCATGACCTCTAATTCTTTCTTATTTTTTGTTCACATTTTTTCCTTTAAATTCATTAAGTCTGGTTCTTCTGGTTTCGGAATTGTTCAATTTGGAATTAAAATGAGGGTTTTACAATTTTTGCAATTTTGCTTGTTTTGCTGGAAATTCTGGATCATGTGAGCTGGCTGTTTAATCATCATTGTGCTGTGTTTTTTTTTTATATTGATGGAATTGCTGGAGACTTTTTATAAATGTTAGTTGTTGATGTACAAGATTTGTGTGAATTAAAAACCCAGTAAAACACATGGGAAAAATTACGTGATGAAATGGTTTTGAGTTGTTGGAAATTATGAAGCTTGTGGGCTGTTTATGACCAGTTTTTGTGCAAGGTCTTAAGTTAGTAAAATGTTGGTAATTTCTCAAAATTTTAGACTAAATAGGGCTGTTATGGACCAGCCAAGTGTAATGTTTTAATAAATCAATTAAGTGTAATAATGTGACTAGATTAGGACTTGCAAATCAAACCAAATTTCATGACTACTTTTGCCCAAAAACAGCCTTGTTTTCTACCTAGCTTTTAAACTATTGAAGTAGGAAACTTTATACTTTATGTGATGGTTAATCTAGTAACATTACAATTTACTTACAAAGCATATTTGTTGGAACTTTATTTATGTAAATGTATATATGTATTGTTATCCCTTGTAATTAGATTGTTATCCCTTGTAATTAGAATGTTATCCTGTATATGTTTTTGTTGGAAATAAATGGATTTTCCTACATGGATATACTTATATTTATATTTATATATATATATATATATATAAATGTGCAAATGTATAGATTTATTTATATATTTGTTAGTTATTTGAATTATAAGAATTAAATTGTGTCAATAGTTATGCTTGTCAAAACATGAATGTGTATATATAAATATATATATATATATACTATTAGTTATCTTGAGTTTGCATTTCCTTCATGGCTTAAATATAAAATATTCTATAGTGTACACACTTTCATTTCACACATGGGGATTGAGTATGCTTTGTGGTTATGTGTACTATGAGCGTAAGAATGACATTGCTAGTTCTGGCACAAGCATCCACATCCATTGCAACCTATCATGAATGTTTTGTTATACGCAAAAGGGACTGTTCTACTGTCAATTCATATTTTAAATGTTTTGCATTATATAGTCATAGCCATGCATACGTAGGCAGTTAAAATTTCAATGAATGGAGCATATGTGATTGGTTATGTAAATTGTCTAGTAGAGGTCTCACTAACTAGTGAGTGGAGAGATTGGATTCACGCATGCCCGAACATGTGAGCGTATTGATGTATGTGGCGTTTATAACCCCAGCACTTGCATAACGCGGATGCAAGCGAGTCTCCTCCCCCACTTACACCGTTTCCTATAAAGGATTAAATGTGTAAGGATTTTCTTGAAAATATGCATGTGTGCTGCTTTAGGAAATTAGAGTTACTGACGGGTATCAAACTCTAGCATAATTAAAACTTACGTAAAGTAATAAAGTCCTATGTATAAGAATTTTTAAAAGTCATTGCATAGATGATTGTTTTTTTTAAAAGAGAAATGAACGAGAGGTTTCCATAATTGTTGACATTCCTTCAGCATATTATACTACATCATCATATGGATGTTAGAAACCTACTGGGTGTATTTCACTTACTACTATGTATTTCTTCTGTTTAGGTAATCCTAAACCCTAGCTTGAACAGTTTGACAATAACGTGGCGGACCGGCGAAGAGTGTCAATAGTACAAATTTGTTTCATATTTTATTTCCTGTTGAATAAAATTAGAACTTTGATAGAGATACAATTGATTTTCTTAACGTTGTGGGTCTTGTGTAAAGAACCAAAATTACTTAGAGATTAAAAATATCTTGGTTTTACTATTAACACTAACAGTTTAATTTTATCATAAAGAGTAAAGAAAATTTTTTTTCGGCTTTTTGATTTTCTTTCAAAGGGAACTTTTCCTTTACATTATTCATTTCTGCCTTTTCAAAATAGCATCTTTTTTGGTACTTTATTAATTTTAAAGTTAGTATTATTTTATGGATCTAAAGTAAAAAGGAAAAAAAACTTTGGTTTTATTTTACGTCAGGTGTTACACCCAAATCTGACATTTCGAACAAGGTAGCCTTTTTTCTTTTTAAATTCTAAAACCAGCCTTCAATTACTTCCTGTTACTAACATGTCATCTACTTATATTGATACAATCAACATACTACCATTTTCAAATTTTTTGACATAGAGTGTAGCCTCATTTTCACTTCTAGCAAACCGCATTGAAGCACATGTGAGTCCACTTTATTGTACCATAGCAGGGGAGCTTTCTTGAGACCATATATGGCTTTGTGAAGCTTATAGACTTTATCTTTCATCCATTGAATAATAAATCCCTTCAGTTGCTCAATAAGCAACTCCTCCCGCAACTCACCATTCAAGAAAGCTGATTTTACATCAAGATGGTATACACTCCATTTGAATTGTGTAGCCAAAGCAAGAATGAGTCTTATTGTTTCATGTCTTGCTAACTGGAGCAAATGTATCTCTATAATCTATACCAGCTAATTGAGAGTAACCCTTCACCACCAACCTTGCCTTATGCTTGTAAATTGAACCATTTGGATTTACTTTTGTTTTGAAAATCCATTTTACACCTATCACATTTCTTGTTTTAAGTATGTCCACAAAGGACCAAGTTCTATTCTTTTTAATCATTCTAATCTCCAAGGATTTAGTCTTTCATGTAAGAGAATCAAGTAACAACTCATCTTCACTTTCTGTTTTGGATCTTAATGTGGAAACTTCAACATTAAGATTTTTTCCTTCAAAGACCTGGTAGGAAGTCTATTAAGTAAATAGACTACTGTATGTACAGCTTCAGCCTAGAATTTCAATAGCAACTTCTTATCCATCAGCATACACCTTGCCATCACAACCACTGTTATATTTCTAAAACACTATTTTGCTGGTAGTAGATAACCAACAGTCAATTGATGTTTAATACCCATATCGGCACAAAACTTTTCAAATTCATTTGAAGTATATTCCTTTTCATTCTTTAATCTCAAACTTAACTTACAACCACTTTGTGTTTCCACCGTGGCCTTAAACTTCTTAAAAACAGAAAACACATCTCCCTTGCTTCTCAAAAAATAAACCCATGTCATTCTAGTCAAATCATCAATTAAGAGTACAAAATATTTATTTTGATATAAAGATTTTGTACTCATTGTTCTATATAAATCTATGTGAACCAATTTCAATTTTTCCTTAGCTCTCCATATTGAACCTATAGGAAATGCATGTCTATGTATTTTTCCTAATTGACATGCTCCACACACTTCATTACTTACCAAGATCCTTGGTAAGTCCTTAGTTAAACCATTTGGTTGTATATATTTTAGTCCAGCAAGGTTGAAATGTCTATATCTCATATGCCATGTCATAGACTCATCTTTACTTGCAAAGTTTATTCTTTCATTCATAATATTCTAATTCAAAGAAAAACTTTTATCAACCATTTGAACTCTAACTACTAAATAGCCACAAGAATCATAAATGTAACAATAGTGCCCTTCAAATGTCAAAGCATAACCATGTGCAACCATTTGTGATATACTTAATAAGTTTTGAGTTAAACAAGGTATAAACAGCACATCATGAATGAGTTTAGTACCTTGTTTTGTTTTCATTGATATTGATCATTTTCCTTCCGCTTGATCCAGTACAATATTGCCAAGTTTTACTTTGATTTTGACACATTATTCCTAGTTGTAAAACATTCTCTCCTGTTTTGCCATCTGACTCATATAGCCACTATCTATAAACCATGTCCGAGAATTATCCTTGAGAGTTAATTGAACAACCATGAACAATTTTTCTGTCTCATTTTCTTGCTCATCAATAAAATTTGCATGTTAAACTGGCTGATTCTTTAGGTTGAAACCTTCCTTATGATTGATTTTGCTGGATCCTACAATTCTTCTTAATATGACCAAGCCTTTTACAAAACCTACACTAAATCTGTAATTTTCCTTTATACCAATAATGCTTTTCCAAGTGGTTTGTTCTTAGACAAATTCTACAAATTAAACCTTTATATCTTCTAACAGCTTCCTTTTCCACCATAATTTGTTTTCCTTTATCTCCCTTGTTAGCATAAGGTTGCTTGTAATCCTTCATAACTTGTTTACCTTTATGCTTTACTTGAAAGACTCCCTCAAAAAACTCATCTTCTCTAATTCCTTAGCTTCTAACTTGCTGATAACTTCAGCAACAAAAAGTGTTTTGAGATCACAAGACTCTTCAATAGCAGATATTTGGGCTTAAACTTGACAAGTAGACTTATCATCATCTTTTCAATGACCTTTGCATCTTCAAAGACTTCCCCAAGCACCCTGATTTTATTAACCAACTCAATCAATTTTGAGGCATACTTTTTTACTATCTCTCATTCCTTCATTCTAAACATTTCAAATTCCCTTTTTAGAGTTAAGACCTTAACTACCTTAGCTCTGCTACTTCCTTTAAACTCTGCCTTGAGTTTGTCCCATGCTTGCTTTGGTGATTCACAAGTCATTACTCTTGTGAAAACTTAATCTGATAAAGCTAAATGAATGGAAGTTAAAGCCCTTGGTTTCCTTGCTTTCATTTCTTCATATTATTTGACTTGGTTCATGATTGGATTTGACTCAAGTGGATGAGGATCCTCGTCAGCATCTATTGCATCCTATAAGCTTATAGCCTTCGAATATGACTTCATTTTTATCTCCCATATGTGATAATTTTCTCCTATAAACATTAGAGGTTCAACTCTTAAAAAACTTTTGGACTCTATATTTTCTTCACTCCCTGTTTGATCCTTACCTTCACAAATCCCTTTCAAATTTTCAAGATCGCATAGGTCCCCATAAAAGAAAAGATCTGATGCCATTTGTTGGTTTGTTTGTTTGTTTCAGAGAAGAAAAGAAAAACAAAGGAACTCACCCACTTAAATTCTCTGTATCATTTCATCAAATATATAGTACACATACAAAAAGTACAACACAAAAGCATAACTTAAGGTTTGGTTCTCACCTACTACAATACAAAACATCTTAAAACATGGAAAACCAAACAAATTCAACAACTCTCATATTTAAGCAAACAATAAAAAAAAAAAAACATTCCTTAATTTAGGAGTAGTTGGTAAAAAGCTTACTGTTTAACAATTTAAGACCCAAACAACTATCCAATACTTCGAATAAGAGTGGTTGAACATAGTGGTAACCACACTAGGTCAATATGGCATACTCAATTACTAGTTCACAAATTACATGAGAAACAATTATGATTGCCAAAACAAAACTATAAATAAGCAAAACCTTGATGTCAGTCATGTTTTCAAATCCTAGCCCTGGAGATGGATCCCACTTATATAGGTAATCATATTTGGTGATGGAATGAGGCTTGTTAAATTAGCAATGCATAATCTTTTTTAGGTATATTGATGAGAATCAATAGAAGAAACTTAGATTATACGTTAGGAGATTTGGGAACTAATTCAATTATTTATCTTTATACTTTTTAAGTTATTTAATTATAAATTGATTTTCCCAGTCTAATTATGTTTCCTAATTATGGTTTAGTTTCCCATTTCTAGTTGGTTGATTTAATATAAATTGGGCTCTCTAGAACCCTAATTGCTAGACTTCATTATTGAGTATTGAATAAACGTAATGCAATGGGTTTGGTAACCCATCTTTTGATTTAATGGTTTTACTGTTTCCGTGTTAAACCCAACTATTCGTTCCTTCTAATAAATAGATAAGAAAACACATTTATTCATTGATATTTCAAACTTGGAAAAACTCTAATCCTATGAAGTTAAGCAATTATATATGAGATTGAATAGCTTTGTACAAACTCTAATTTAACACTATCGTAATCTTTTTAAAGGTGTTTGGTTCAAGTGCAAACAAATCTATAGAAGACTAGGAATAACAGTTAAAAGTACTATAAAAATTCATTTATGATTTACTGTCATGACTTATTTTATGTCAAATTTTTGTCCGTAATAGTCCTCATTTATGTTTTGAGAGTTCTAACCAAAGCAATATACCCACAAGATGCTGAAGGACTGAGAAAAAGTGCAAACCACTTACTTCATTATTGGGATTATGGTTAAGGTCAAATGCATTGTTTTATGTAAATCGAGGTTTGGAATTGAGTGGGTATTATATATATATATGTGTAATTTGCTTAATTTGCTTATGGATTTGGATGGGTATTTTGTATATGTGTGGAATCAAATTTGATTTTATTTAGATGGGTTATGTAATTTGGATTTTAAATGGTTTTGATGTAAATATGCATGAAGGAACAAATACAAAAATGGTATGGATGAACCCTTGGTCAAATGGTCGAGGCTCTCACCGATTACCGTTTAGCTGAAAGGTGCATTCCATTTACTGAAATATATCACCCTCAGCCATTTGGCCAAGGGTTGCCTTCCTTTTATGCAAAAGAGGCACCCTCGGCCAAACTGCTGAGGACCTTGGCCATTTGGCCGAGGATTGCCTTCTTTCTATGCAAAGGAGGCGTCCTCGGCCAAAATGCCGAGGACATCAGCCGTTTGGCCCCTTCCATTCATATAGAGGAGACACCCTTGACCAAATAGTTGAGGCCCTCAGCTAAGGCCTTCCATCTATATAGAGGAGGCACCCTCGCCCAAGTGATCGAAAGTGATACCTTTCTATAGATGGAAGGCAACCATTGGCCAAACAGGTTCATCCCTATCATCTTCATGTTTGTTCTTTCATGCGTATTTAAATCAAAACCACTTAAACTGCATAACCCAATCCAAACAAAATCAAATTTAATTCCACATATATATAAAATACCCATCCAAATCCATAAGTAAATTAAGCAGATTGCACATATATACACAATACCCACTCAATTCCAAACCTATATCTACAAAAATATATATATATATTTTCCTTCAAATCTTCATTATGATTGTGAATGTGACGGTGACAGAGCAGGGATAGAGAAGAGAGAGTGAGACAGTAAAGTAGGTACTCTGTCTAGATTTTTGTAAGAAACATGGGTTTGTGGATATTTTTTCAAATAGTATTATTTTGGTCGACATTTTATCCAAAAATCCATAAATGAATATGTGAGTCTTGATTTTTTTTTTTATAATAAAAAAATAGTCTCAGTGTGGAATCATTAGATAGGGCCTCACTCATGGGTTTTTTTTTTTAATAGAAAAGGACCTTAGTGTAGAATCATAAGGCCTCACTCTAGAGATAGAGTCTTGTTGCTGCTCTAACTTTGCCCACTTTCCTAACAATTCCTTCTCCGCTTATTATTTAGCAAAGCTAAGTACACCTAAAGTTTTGATGGGAACTTATCAAGATTCGAACTACATCTCTCGCAAATAAATATGAGAACTCAATCAGCTTTCTTACCATTAGGCCACACCCACAGGTGCTATGTGGGTTTTGGTTATTGGGCACATGTTATGAAAAATTTGATTTCTACTTTGCGTGGTACTTACTAAGGACAATTACATTGAAATTTGCTTGGATGAATTTCTCTTTTTGCAGTGGAAGCGGCGTTTGAGGCCCTATACAAATGCTGAATTGTATGGCCTGACAAGTGCTAATTTTTATGGTATCCTGTTCGTAATTCATGTGTGATTGTGTCGCTGCCATCTTTATCAATATGTAACTTGTCCTTGGTAGCTTTAGGTATTAGATATTAATCTATCAATATATATATATATATATATATATATATAGATATATTAATGGCTTCAAAAGCATATGATATATAATCTGCGTGCAGGTGATGAAGCACAAAAACAAACTCTTTTTTTCAAGTGTTCAACAGAGAAATATGGACTGGAGGACCAAAAAAGGTCACCTCTTTATTGGTGCTTACTTTACATATTTGTAACAAGAACGCTACAAAAAGACATGTATAAGGAAATGTCACTGAAACTGGGCCTGTTTGTCCCCTCTTGAAACTTGGTAATTACCATTTGAATGATGGAGCACATCATACGATTGTAGTTCCAAGTCACGCTTCTGATCATCATCCTCCTCAGCCGCTATGCTCATCTCATCTTCATTGGCATGTCCTTGTTTCATCTCCTTGTTCTTCCCCCAAAGAACAGCATAGAGACCCACAACAATGCATACAGACCCTACAGCACTGAATCACACACATATATATATATATATATATATAAAGTACAAATAAATGTTTGATATATAATATGATAGTTTATATATACATACTACTCACGTTCCAAAATAAAGTGTCTCACGAAGAAGTGCCCAACTGAAAATAGCCACAATAATGAGCAGCAAGGGGCTGAACACTGAAGCATAGAGAGGACCTTTCGTTTGTATAGTCCATGAAGTGAGGAAAAATGCAAGTGCAGAACCCAATATTCCCTGTAAAATCGTTTTAACAAATTGTTATCACAACTTAAATTAAAAGTTGCACAATTAGCCAATCTCAACTAAGCCATCAAAATTGTAAGCGAACCGTACTGCGAAGAGAGACGCGACGAGCCACATGGGGTTCTGCAATGACCACCCCGAAATGTTGTGCTCCACCAGCAAGCCGATTGCCCCACACTCGATGCTGGCCATGAAACACATTAATGCAGTGCTGGTGTAAGGAGCTGGGAACTTCTCACTTAGTCGTGCCTGAAGATTAATTAACAAAAAGAAGAAGAAAGAATGAAACTTTTTCATGGAAAATTAATTTTATGGCACATGGATGGATGAGGAAGGAACAAGGAGTAGTTTTAATTTACTTGGATTATGAACCACAGAGCCCAACCAACAGTGCTTAGCATTAGGAAAAGAGGGCCCAAGATGAAGTTTGACTTGGTGCTGGAATTTGAGTCCCTCAATGTGTCAATGTATGTCCAGTGAATATTTGATCCACCTAAACCAATTGTGTGTCCGTGGTAGAATGACAACAACATGGCTCCACCTACGCATATAATTGTTCCTACTATCTTTGCTAGCCCTGGTTTCTTCATTGTTTCTGCAGTTTCTTGTCTGCCAAGCAAACATATTTTTGCATATTAAACTTACAACTTTTTTAAGCAGCAAAATTGACAAGAATATTGAAAAAGGAAATCCAAAGAAACAAACACAAAATGCCCTGTAGTTAGAAAAGTACCTGAAGAGGACAGCAAGGACAAATGTGACAGCAGGAAGTATGTTGGTCAATGCGCAGCTAATTGTTGCGGTGGAATTTTTCAAACCAATAAAGTAAAACACCTGATTTGCGACTACCCTGTAATTTTCAGGGAGATTGATTATGATGAAAAATACAATTAAACATGTATTATGGAGAAAAGTAATTAAAGTAGATAAAGCCTCCTTAATTACATGCTTACCCGGTCATAGAACACAAAAATATCTGGAACAGAATATGAAGTGTAATCTTGGGCCTGGTTTTTCTGTACACCAATAGTTGAAAATTTGACATGTCACTTTCACATAGCAGCTAATTAATCAGTTTTGACTAATTATAAATATATATTAAATGTATCTGAGGCTTCTGCAGACTCAGAAATAATAAAGAAGCTATAGCAATTACTTCAGCTGTTATGAGGTTAACTAAACAGGCGTGACAGATCAGAAGGGAGAACAAATTAATGCATATACATTAACGTGGTGATGAAATGGCAACCATGCAAAGCCACATTGCATGCACAAGTCACTCAGGCAGTCCCACTTGTTCAGAAACTGGCTTGCGTTACGTGCGTTAAAGCTAATAAGGACAGAGCAAACAGTTGACAATGAGGCAGGCCACATATGCGTGCGTGTTTGTTTTCTGTATTGTATCAGATATGGATACTCTATCACACTTCTTCATAAACTAGTACTTTTTTCGAGGATAAAATTTGGCTTTGTTGTGTTCTTGAATTCTGACTATAAACGGGAAAAGGGGGAGAGAGAGAAAGAGAGAGAGAAAGAATAAAGTTGAATAACCGATTCAATTCTCTATTTGATATATGGAAATTAAATAATCAAAAAAGTGTTCTTTGGAAAATGGGAAAAATAGTGTTTTGATTTTTGTCAGTTGCAGCTGATTTAGATGCAACACCATTGATACATTGCCCTGTTTTATTGCTTTTTTTTTTCTTCCCCAAACAAAGCTATAAACCAGAAGTGGAAAATAAGTAGTCAAAGCTACAAAGGGAATTACGTACAATCATTCCTATTTTAACAGGGAAATAGTTCTTATTTCTTCTTGGTAATTGATTATTTTCTGAATATAAAAAAAGGAGCAAAAAATCCCAAATCCATCATGGATTCTTTTGAGGACACATGCATGCATGCACCGAGATCGCTGACATATCAAAAACTCAAAACTAATTCCGAAGATGGTCACAAGCAAAGTGTCAGTAAGCCAGCCAGGAATTTAATAAAGCAAAAAAAAAAAAAAGGAAAAAAAGGGAAAGAATGATGAGCAGGTACATTTCGTGACGATGTTAAAGAGGTTAATTATGAGTTCGGACACATTTTACCTTTCCATCAAGTAACCGAAGGGAACGATTGCGAGGGTGGCAAATATTTGGCGGTAGGCGACAAGAACGAGCGGGTTCATGCCAGATTCCATTGCTAGCTTTGATGTAATATTCATCCCTGCATAGCACACTTGCGTTAACACCATCAGCAAGAACGGCACTAAATCCCCTGCCATCGCTGTCTTACTTATTTTCTTGGCTCTGTATCTGCTATGCTATATATATATAGCAAGCTCTTCTTCTTCTTAAACTTACAGAAAGAAAGCGAGAGAGAGAGATAGTGCGTTTTGAAGAGATAAAAAGAGAGAGATCAAATATAGAAGAGAATTAATATGCTTTGAAACGAGGCTGTCATGCACATTTATAGAGCAAAGGTGCACAACAGAAAGTTAAAGCAAATCTTGCTTGAAAAAAAGGAAAGATGAAAAAGAAACTGCTAATTAAAGATTGATTTTCTTGCAACACTTGGGCGACTGCATGGGCACGAGTGGTTGCCAACACAAATCTACGACATAAAGGCACGCTTTCAGTTTTGTCTTTGGGGGGTTTTTGGCAGCTTCGGCAACGTTCATAACAGGAGGGCTTGAACTCGAAGCAACCAAATTGCAAATTTCCATGTCATCTCCAAAACTATAATTGGGTCCTACTCGACCCTCTCTCTATGTCTATAATATGCCTCTCTCTCTAACCCCCACCTAACCACATACATTAAGCGTACCTTGATATTTTTTCTTTTTACCTAATTTTGCTAATAAAATTTGAGAGAAGTAATTGTTTTTTAGTGAAAATAAGAACCAAAAGAAAAAAAGAAAAAACCCAAATTCCATTTCTGTATAGAGGAAATGGGTTTTGATTAATGCATCAAATTAACCACCACCATCACCACCCCAACTGATTAGATCCTACCATTTGAAGAACTTATTAATATAACAAAAACGCAATACAGATGAACGTTTTTTGGGTGGTTGCCAATTCATGAATGAGTGTGTGAGTTTTGGACAATGTGATCTTTGTACACTTTCGTATTTTATAAAAATTAATATACATAGATAGAAGATAAAATAAAAGAAATAAAATAATACCCTGCAACTCCAAACTCTATGCCAACTATTCGTCATTCACACTTTTAACTTCGTATTTGTTTTTTCTTTTAATTTCAATGCATGACATGATGTCATGGTGTTATATGTAATATAAAAAGATTAATAATATGTGTGATCTGATTACGCTTGCTACGTTTGCATCTCATTAGACTCAGGTTGAGTCTTCCTTGTCAACCACATGCAAATCGGAGTCCGAAAAGGTCACGTGGGTCAAATCTTAGCCCACTAAAGAGCAGGGTCTCATAAGGGTCACTGGCCCATTTCTAGTAGGGGCTTCAGAGAAAGTGGGATTTTCCATAGGTGGCTCTAATATGCACCATAAACAAATCTGTATACACATCTTACTAACTTCACGGGTTTTTTGATGTCATAGCCAACGGGCCGTTAAATTTTTTAAGCCACGTTTGTAAAATTAAAATTTTAAATTTCATAAACGCTTTTAACTACCCTTTATATCTTCTTCTTCCCATTTAATGTGCACACTTCCTATCATCTTCCCAAATTAAATGCATATAAAAAGTATTAAAAAAATTTTAATATATATTAACACATTTTCATTAAACTGAATTTCGATCGAATTATACATTTTCTTCGCCGCTATTAAACCACCATTAATGTATATTCAAGCTTATGTAAGTTAATATTAATAGTAATTGTTTTTTTTCTATATTGATTGGGTTATTGATTTGTTAATGATTTTTGGTTTGATATGGAGTTTTCAAACGTAAACCGTAAACCGTGAAAAATCACGCTCGGTGAAAAATTTCGCGTCGTGATCGGGAAAGGAAAGGTGTTCATAAAATTTAAACTACTTGGTGGGACCACCGATGACCTGGTGGTGACCACCGACGGCCTGGTGGGACCACCACGGCCTGGTGGGACCAGGGTTGTTACCACCCACCATACCACACACGTCCAATCCTCGTCGGCAAATTTATATAGTTTTTAAAATTATATTTGAAGACTTTTCGATCTTGGATTGGGGCAAATAATATATCGTTGGAAAAGAGGATAAAATTTTTTTCAAATATTTTTCAGAATTTTGGATGATTTGTGATTTAATCATGCTCCAAACCCACCCAAATGCCGCCTCAGATTTGCATGTAAGTCAGGTTTGGAGCATGATTAAAAGGTACAAATCAATCCAGAAAATTCTAAAAAATATTCAAAAAATCTTATCCTCTTAGCTTTCCAACGGTATATCATTTGCCTCAATCCGATATCGGAAAGGTTTTCAAATATAATTTCAAAAACTATGCAAATCCGCCGATATGAGATTTGACGTGGGTGTGGTGGTGGCCACCACCAGCCCATGGTGTCCGCCGGTGGGTCCACCGATGGGCGTGATGGTCCCACCGACGAATTGGGTAGCCATACCCACCACCACCACATCCAAAATCGACAGATTTGCATAGTTTTTGAAATTATATTCAAGACCTTTCAATATCGGAAGGAATGATATACCGTTGGAAAGCTAAGATAAGATTTTTTGAATATTTTTTAGAATTTTCTGGATTGATTTATACCTTCTAATCATGCTCCAAACATGACTTACATGCAAATCTACCTGCAGATTTGGGTCGGAGCATGATTGAAGGCACAAATCAACCCCAAAATTCTGAAAAATATTCAAAAAGCTTATCCTCTTAGCTTTCAACTATATATTATTTGCCTCAATCCAATATCATAAAAGTCTTCAAATATAATTTTAAACCTATGCAAATCACGATTCGACGTAGTCCGGTGGTGGCTGCCACCACCAGCCCATGTGTTCGGTGGGGCCACGATGGTGCTTCGGGGTCCCACCGACGGGTACCATGTACGGTGGTGGCCGCGACAATGATGGTGCTCACCACCGCACACCACTTGCCGTTGGTGGCCCCACCACCCCCATCGGTGGTCACGACATTGATGGTGCACCACCAGTCGCCGCTGGCTCACCACCAGCCGTTTGGTCCTACCACCAGACGGCTATCATCGGTGGCACCACCACCTGGAGTCGAGGTTCACCGATGGCTCATGGGTGCCTACCACCGTGCCGCTTGTCTCTTTAATATTAAATATTTGTTTAATTTTTTTTAATAATATTTTTTTATATATTTTACTATATTTTATGGTTATTATTTGTTTTCTCATTTGGTGTATTTTTTTTTTGTTATAGGTACCCATAGATTTTGAGAGCACTGTTATAATTGTTGTATTTTATGATGGCACGTGGTTTGGCGATGGTCGCTTTCAATTTAAGGATTATCAATGAAAGTGATGGAAATACCTAGGAACTGTACTTATGCTCGGTTGATAGATGAGGTCTACAAAATTGTAAAAGTTGATCGGGAAAAGTACAATGTGAAGATGAAATACCAATATATTGTTAGTTATCAACCATGTGCTCCACAGGAAATAAATTTAGATCAAGATGTCAAAATATTTATCCATGTTGTGAAAACAATTATGCCCGTGACTCCTTTATATGTGGAGAACATTTCAAATGTTGTGAAGTTTATTCCGCATGAAAGAAACAATGATACATATGCTAAATTTATCGGAAGCGGAACGCCATATCTCAACTTCTGCCACAGAAATTGGAGAAAGGGAAAAAAGAAAAATATGTTAATGTTTCCGATGTTGAGGAAGCTCAATCATGGAAAGTCAAATCTCTCAAAGTCCTATTCGGAGACTCAAAATCAGGGAAAATGTATCATATTGGCAAAGTGAAGCACAATGGCAAAGTGAAGTCCCAAAACATGCACACCTTGGGAAACATGTGTAGAGGAAACTCAAACACACTTCAAACTCAATTGCCAACAACATGAAGAAGAAACTACTCCAAATGATTGTAAGTAACGTTGGTGCTAAATTTTTCCAATACCAATGTATCATTTGTAGGTGGTTCGATTCACGCATAACATCATCATTAAGTGGTTCATCCGCTACATGGACATAGAATCAGGTTCTTGTAATGGTGATGAGTTTAGTGTTGGTCAAGTATATGATGAGAAACAAGATTTGAATTTAAACATTTGTATGCTGTTCAAAACAACTTTCGCTTTAAGGTTGTAACGATCATCTACTACGCGTATGAGGTTCAATGCTTCCATGATACTTGTGATTGGAAACTTCGAGCTAAAAAGGATCCCACATTCGAGAAGTTATGGAAATAAATCAAAGTTAACTTAACCATGTCGCCCTTATCTTCCAAGTTACTACGCTTCAAATTCATGAAAGAATTTCTTACGCCACGATTCCATATCTTCTTGATATCTCCAAAATATTTATTTCAATTGATTGAACTTGGTGGAGGAATCGCATCCAATGAATGTTTCATCTTCAATCCATAATTAAACCAAATTCCTTCCATGTGAAGATTGCACCTTTATCATTGAAATTGAACTCCATTACTTCGGTGTTCAAGCTATCTGCTTGTCTTGCAATCATATTATGGATAATTCCACTACTTAACACTAACTCCCGCATTCTTAAAAATAAGATGCCAAAACAACTCTTCTTAAACTTCTTAAGTTGTCTTTCCTTCAACTTTGAAGGCTTTTCGGGATTTTACTTGTATTTGGATTGAATGTCCAAGATGCATTGCCAAATGGTGGACTTCGATGTAATCCTAATTCGATTGCCCTTTTCGACAATAAATGCATCGGGGTACTTTAAAGGCTTTGCTTCAGCCATTTTTCTATAAAATAATAAATTTCATAGAGAGTTAAACAATAAGGACATATATCACATTAGTCAAATTTGAAGCATGAGTTTATAGCATAAATCAATCAATAACAAAAATTCTAAAATAATGATCAAGAATTTGCATAGTTTTAGTATAAATTATATTTGCAGCACTTAAGTCGAGTTACAAGCATGATTTCATAGCCCAAATCAACCCAGAAAATTCTAAAAAAATATTTAAAAAAAATCTTGTCCTCATAGCTTTCCAACGGTATATCATTTGCTTCAATCCGATATCGGAAAGGTCTTCAAATATAATTTCAAAACAAACTATGCAAATCTGTCGAAGAGAGTTATGGACATGGTCTGGTGGTGGGGTGGTAGCCACCACCAGCCCATGGGTGCCCGGTGGGACCACCGACGCAACATCATTGGCCCCACCGACGGGCACCATGGGCTGGTGGTGGCCACCACCACCCCACCACTAGACCACTTCCAAAACGCTCTTCGACATATTTGCACAGTTTGTTTTGAAATTATATGTGAAGACCTTCCCGATATCGGATTGAGGCAAATGATATGTCATTGGAAAGCTAAGAGGACAAGCTTTTTTTAAAATATTTGTTTAAAATTTTCTGGGTTGATTTGAGCTATGGAATCATGCTTCGAACTCGACTTAAGTGCTGCAAATATAATTTATACTAAAACTATGCAAATCTTAGGAGACAGGACTTAAGTCGAGTTGGAATTTATAGTTTAATCAACCCATAAAATTCTGAAAAATACTTAAAAAAATTTTATCCTCTTAGCTTTCCAACGGTATATCATTTGCCTCAATCGGATATCGGGAAGGTCTTCAAATATAATTTTAAAAAAACTGGGCAAATCTATCGAAGAGCGTTTTGGACATGGTCAGTTCCGATATCCAATTGAGGCAAATGATATACCATTGGAAAGCTAAGAGGATAAAAATTTTAAATATTTTTTAGAATTTTCTGGTGATTTAGGCTATGAAATCATGCTTCAACTCGACTTTAAAGAATATATTTATGGCCATGCAAATGACAAAGACTTGTCGAGTTGAAGCATGATTTTATAGCCTAAATCAACCCAGAAAATTCTAAACAAATATTTAAAAATCTTGTTCTTAGTTTTCAACAGTATATTATTTGCGGATGGATATCGAGAAAGTCTTCAAATATAATTTTAAAACCTGAAATCATCGGGCAGGCGCTGGCTAGTGCAGAATGGGGTGGTGGTGGCCACCACTAGCATTGCCCCGGTGGGACCACCGACTCACCATCGGTGGCCCCACCGACGGGCACCATGGTCTGGGTGGCCACCACCACCCCACCACCACCCCTTCCAAAAGTGATTTGCATTGTTTTGAAATTATATTCAAGACTTTCCCATATCCGATTGAGAAATAATATACCGAAAGCTAAGAGGACAAGATTTTTTAAAATATTTGTTTAGAATTTTGGGTTGATTTAGGCTATAAAATCATGCTTTGAACTCGACTTAAGTGCTGTCTCGCATTTGCATAATAAATTATATTTCACACCTTCCCTAGATCGGATTGAGGCAAATAACATACTGTTGGAAAGCTAGGAGAATAAGAATTTTTTTAAATATTTTTTTACAATTTTCTGAGTTGATTTATGTCATAAAATGATGCTTAAAACTTGACTCGCATGTACTTGACAAATACAATTTTAAACCATGACATAGGACCATGTGCGCTGGTGGCCACCAATAGCCATCGGTTTGACCACCGACGCCACACCTTCTCTTGGTAGTTCCCTACCGATGGTCCCATCGGTTGTCAACCGACTATACACCTTGCCAAGGCCACACGGCCTTGGTACACCGTGTCAAGGCCACACGGCTAGGGCACACCGTGCCAAGGCCACACGGCCAGGGCACACCTTGCCAAGGCCACACGGCCAAGGCACATCGTGCCATGCTAAGTCACAATGTGTCAAAGCCTATTTTGGTTGGAATTCTACACCTAAATATATAAAATTCAACACCTAACCATCAATAATTTATAATATATCACAATGATCACTTCTCTAAGTATATTATTCAAACTTATTGTATACAAACTATATACACCAAACCATATATCACAATGACCACTTTCATTTATTCAAACCATATACACCAAAATCATTAACCTAACAAGTAAAACTTATGCAACATTCTTCATAAATAAGTTACCTATAAACAATAAAGCTCATAACATGCATTCTCTCATTTCAAACACTTACAAATCTTTATAAAGTTTAACTAAGGCATTTTATCAAACACCTAACATGCATTCTAATTTATTGCATAAATTTGAAATTTTTTTATTTATATCAACCATCTACACTAAAATTATCAACACAACAAGTAAAAATCATACAATATTCTTCATAAATACGTTACCCATAAACAATAAAACCAAAATACAACACAAAAAGTTAAATCTCATATATTCCCTTTTATGATACAAATCTACTATGTGAGTAGATGTGGACGCCAACAATACGTGTGTGTTCCAATGGAGATTTGCACCAATGTGGTAGATATGCAATGTGTGTGTTCCAAGGGTGATTTGAACGCCAATGTAGTAAATATGATGCACTTGGACTTCAAAAATGTGTAACTCAAGATGAAATTGAGAAGAAAAATGAAGAAGAAGATGAAGAAGGAAATGAAGAAGATGGAAAATGAAGACAAAATGGACTCAATTGGTCTAGAAGATGAAATTGAGGTGCGGGTCCAAAGAAGATTGTGTGGGTGTAGCCATGACAAGAGAATGAAGAAAGACAATGTGGGCTGTCAAGAGAATGAAGAAAAGAAATGTGTAGTTGTTCTGCAAAATGGGCATATTAACATCATGTGGTGTGGGTCAAAGTCGGTCAAAATGAGCATTAAATGGTCAAAATAGGAAATAGATAAAGGAGTGTCAAACGCTTATACCAATTTTAAAATTGAACTTTATAAGGGTAATTGGGTAATTTTAAGCTATAATTTTAATTAACTAAATTTTGGACTATTTTTCATTAAGTGATATTGGGTTTGATATTGGGTCTGGCTATGGCATCAAAAAACCCTAACTTCACCTGCCCTAATATATAGTTCCTTATTTACATGGGGATTTATTTTTGGTAATTCGGTCAACGACAATGGTCTCTCTGGGTATCGGCTCGGAGCATTCCAGGACGGCGTCGTGAGACTGGTGACGGGTTAGCGCGCGTTTTGAAGCCGTTTACATTAAACGACACATAAGAAATCGTCGCTGCCACGAGCACGCCGAAAAAGAGCCAACTTTTAGTAGCCAATCGCGTCATTTCACACCTTCGTTGCACTCACAGCCTTTATATCTCTCCCACACACACACACACACAAATACACACACTCTCTGTTGTCTAATCCAACAGTCCATGGCTTCCACATCTCACCCTCTTGCTGAGTACTCTCTCACCATTGCTTCTGCTTCTTCTTCTTCTTCTTTCAGTAGCCGTCGACCCAGTTGTTTCTCATTGCAAAAACAAACCCATCATCTTCAACTTCGGTGACTCCAACTCCGACACCGGCGGTCTCCTCGCCGGCCTCGGCTTCCCCGTCAACTATCCCAATGGCCGTACTTTCTTTCGCAGATCAACAGGTCGCTTGTCGGATGGACGACTTCTAATCGACTTCCTCTGTAAGTGGCCCCTACACATACACTCCTTAGTCTAGTGCTATTACTATACCCACCGTCGATCTCAATGACGGTGTTCATATCGATGGGATGAGTGGGTCCCAATTTATTTATAAGTAAGTGATGTAGATTTGTCATTATTTAGTGGGATCCATCATCCGGATTCCGGAGTTTAAGCTTTGCCTCGTAATTAGAATTTTTCACCCTTGCACTTATTATGCAGTGTACTTCTCACAGTAGCAGTTTCCTTGCTTTATTTTGCCTGAATTGCCCATCTTCTAAGTCCGAAGTAAATTATGACTTAAGCCTTTAGGCCTATGTATCGTTGTCAACGGTAATTTGGACTCGCACATAATATATAGTAGTCATAGTTCTAAAAGCTCATCTATTTCTTCAATGTCATTAGCTCTTTAAGTACTCGTTGTCTGTGATATTTATAATTTCACATATAATACTGCACTAAATTGTTCCAAAGAGTAATTGCATTACAAATAGTGAGAGATTCGATGTATTATATAGTTTTGTGTATCTACTGTCAAATTTATAATGTCTTGACTGGGACATGGGCCAAAGTTTCATTATATCACATTGTAAGAAAGATGGTGATGTTTCATAAATTATTATATGTGCAGGCCAAAGCTTGGATGCTAGTCTTTTGAGCCCATACCTTGATTCCTTGACAGGATCCAAATTCACCAATGGAGCAAATTTTGCGGTTGTGGGGTCCTCTACCTTACCTAAATATGTACCTTTCTCTTTGAATATCCAGCTCATGCAGTTCATTCATTTCAAGGCTCGCACTCTTGAGCTTGTTACATCAGGTATTAAATACTTTTTGGCTTTTCTTTTCTGCTTTATTTGGTGCAATGAATGTTGAGAAAATAATATTAGACACATACCCATTTTACAGCCCCACGAGTATCAGTGGGGTGTAAATCTATATATCTTTCTACTTTCTCTTCCTGAAAGTTGGATGCATGAATGTAACTGGCTGTACTCTATTAAAATTGGTGTTTAGGTTCACAAAGTCTTATTAATGATGAAGGGTTTAGGAATGCACTTTACATGATTGATATTGGGCAAAATGACATTGCTGATTCATTTGCTAAAAACCTCTCATATGCGCAAGCTATAAAGAGAATCCCATCAATTACTGCACAAATCAAGAGTGCAATACAGGTGAGTACAGGGACCAAATCAAAGAAAATTAATTTCATACTTATTTTTGCCTATCAGCAAATTTATGGTATTGATTGATAATCAATGGTTTTCTTACCAAGTACCCAAGTTTTAACTTGCATGGAAATGAAGACCCTATATGATGAAGATGGCAGGAACTTTTGGATACACAACACAGGACCATTAGGTTGCCTACCTCAGAAACTCTCATTAGCTCAAAAGAAAGATCTTGACTCGTATGGTTGTCTTTCAAGCTACAATGCTGCAGCGGTATTGTTCAATGAAGCGCTGCGCCATTTATGCCAAACGATGAGGACTCAACTCAAGGATGCAAATATAGTTTATGTAGACATTTATGCCGTCAAATATGATCTCATTGCCAACTCTACCAAATTTGGTAAGTTATTATTATATCCTAAATCATATCCAAGTATAAAGTGTTGGTAAAATATGCCCTGAAATGTTGTGATCTTTCATTCATATTGCTATTATCTAATGTAGGTTTTTCAAGTCCTCTAATGGCTTGCTGTGGCAATGGAGGCCCTCCATACAATTACAATATCGGGGTGACTTGTGGACAACATGGCTATCAGGTTTGCGAAGAAGGGTCTCGGTTCGTAAGCTGGGATGAAATTCATTACACTGAAGCCGCAAACACGTTTATAGCCTCGAAAATACTTTCCATGGAATATTCTACACCACGTCTAAAATTCGATTTCTTTTGTCGCGGTTGATGCTTTGTTGACATGAACTAGTTAGCCTCTGCACAAGTCTTGAAGCTAGCAGTCATATATTTGCTTCTTTTGTACTGTTACCATGAGAACAATGGCCTTGAAAATTTTGGTTTTAGCTTAGCAGTCTTTAAGTTTGTCTTGACAAAACTCCGACTGGAATTGGAGGCTCTGCTAAAACTGACCCCAAGTTGCCAGCGGCTGGATTTTTAGTTGATGTAGAAGGTATATGTTCTTATGGGATGGACATTAAGTATGAAAGTCTTCCCAGAGATTCAATAAAACTATGAAGCTGATCTTCACAATTATAATGGAGGCAAATAAATTGTTAGTGTTCTTTGGGTAAAAAGTACAATTGAAACTAAATGGGCAAAGAACAGCATATGAGTTCTTATTGAAGTAGCCACCAACCTTGTTCATTTACACAGGCCTGAGAAAGACTTGATAAAACCTGCCCTTCAAAAGGACCCAGCTAGAGCTTCTCACAACTATTATGTGCTAATTAACTTGATGTGTAATTAGCAAGAATCTCTTCTTGTTTCTTCATCTAAATATATTGATAACAGGGTTAAATCTTTATAATTTAAAATCTTGTGATTAACATGATTTGGTCAGGATAATTTAAGATGGAGGTGCACTGAAAAATTTGTCCACTTTTGCTGTGTCATTAAAATATGGATTATGTTCTCCCGAGCACTTTTAAATTTTTTTATAATCTTCTGACACGTTGATATCAATGTTTTCGATTGTGACATAATATAAATAATATAAATTGAAAGCATTTTTTTTTAAAATCATATTTGATGAAAGTGAACTCTAAAAAAACTTATACCTATTAATTCCTGCAGCAACGGGTCAATTTAGAATCAATTTAGACCACCAATGTTTAATTTTTTATATCAGGAACTTCTGTTAAACATATAGAAATTAGAAAATAACTTATAATTATCAGCGTATTTTTATTATATATACATATTTTTGTTCCTAAGTTTGAAACAAAATATTTTTTTTCTTAATTTTTTAGTAGAAATCAAATGAAAAATTATCATTAAAAAAATAAAATTAATTAGTAAAATAATAACTTAATAACAAGTGAGTTTTAAATAATTGTTATTATCTTCTTCTTTTCTTTTCTTTTTTTCTTTTTTCTTTTTTTCAAATTGACTTTAATCATACTAGATGCATGAATTTAAAATCTAAATTGTAAAATTTTGTAATTAATAAATGCTCTCTAAATCGTATTAAAAAATAAAGGGCTCTTTCATATAACCCCCTAAGGTTGGGTCAAACTATACAGGTATGAAAAATACAATTTAAATCCCCCAGCATTTGATTTCCACCGTTTAAGTTAACTGTGAATAGGTAAATTGATCATTAACTATTGTAAAGCATATGAACTGACGCAACCTCTCACCCCCACTATTGGTATGGTATTCTTTGAGCAGTGTGCTATCTCACTGTTCACCACCATATCTCATCAATTCAGTCCATTAGTATCTGGTATTACATAGTTGGCACGAACATTTCCCTCCATTTCGTAGGTTGCTTATGTTGTGCTCTGCCCTTGTGCTATACGACTACGAAAAAAGCAAAGTGAAGAAGTTCATATGTATCTCAAAGAAGATAAACTTGTGACGATCAACTTGCAACAATCAAGTAAGTAATCTATTCAATTAAGTCTTATTTTGATTTTAGGGTTTTAAATTAGGGATTTTAATTGGGGGGTTTCTTTTTTGGCTGTCGTTGGTTTTGTACATGTTAGGTTTAGGTTATATTTGTGGTTTTCTAAGGATTTAGGGTGGTATTTATGTATTTTAACAAGTTTAGGACTTACGATTTGGTTTTAGATTTGTGTTTCTATTGTTAGGGTTTCGTATTTGGGGATATTTATTTTTGGGGGTTTGGTTTTGTTTGATCGTTGGTTATGTTTATGGGTTTTAGTTTATATTAGGGTTTTGGTTATAGTTAGGGATTTATTTGCATTTATGGCCTTGTTAATCTATTTATACAAATTTTGGGCTTTCAGATTGACATTTGTATTTTTGTTTGTATGTCTATTTTTTGTTTTCAAATTGATATTTAAGGTTTTGTCTAGTTTTTGTGGGATTGATGTTGTTTATGATATTTAAATTTATTTTAATAAGGTTAGTGTTTGTATTTAATGTTTGTGTTTGTGTTTTCAATAGGTTGCAGAAGTAAGAGGTTATTATTTAGGTTGAATTCAAGGCTTGCATAAGTAAGAGCTGCACAAGTTAATTTTATTTATTTCATTTATTGTTATTATTATTTGCTTATGTATTGCTGTACAAACATTCAATTTGTAATTAGTAATGTAATTTGGTCTTTTGAGGAATAGTTATGATATATGAATAGTTAAGGAAAAGACTAAATCATTCGTCATTATGTCATTTATGTGTCAAATTTTTAATGGTATATGCGTAAGTACTCGATATATAAGCTGGAAACTAATACCTAGCCCAAAAAATACTTTCTTAAGTATTTGGCTTAAGTTTGGTGTAATGTATTGTATGTGTATTATTTTGTTGGTGATTATGTGTTATATGATTGAGTGGAATGGACTTCATACTTGTTTTGTTAGTGATTATGTAAATAATGCTTGAATGGAATGGAATGAGTTCATAAATTGATTGAATATTGTAGCTAAGATGTAATACATGATTGTACATGCTTCTTATTTACATTTTATTGTATTTTAAGGTGTTAAAAATACATATTTACATTGAATGAATGAGTTGGTATATTGTTGTATTGTACATGCATGCAATCATATTTTAGAGTGGTTTAACCCTCATTTCTCACTTGACTTACGCAACATATAAGTTAGAAACCAAGACCTAACCCAAAATTTTTTTTTTTTAAGTATTTGGCTTAAGTTTTGTGTAACAACACACCGTACCATGTATTTTTTGCCTTTGCTGTTTATTATGTATTTTCGAGTCACCTACTATTTTGATTTTGATTATATAAATAATACGCCATTGGTGTTGCTGCTCTTATATGTGGATTGTTAGGAGAATGCATTTCAAATTATTGTACACATATATGGAAAGAACTAGAATCTTACTTGGTTGATGAAGATAAGTACAATGATTTTGCTGTTTAAGGATGCTAAATTCTTTGGTGTGGGAGAGTGTTTATCATTTAAGGAGTCACAGCTTGTTAAAAGGGATTGTTACATTACCTAAAGGACACTTGCTGACTTTGAATACTAATGAAGATATGATGAATATATTCAAGATATATAAAGATAATGAGATTGACTAAATCTACATAAAGGTTGATGTGTTACTTATAGCATATGAATTTTTAAAGATATATATTATTTGGAATCATCACCTCAACCCACACAAGAAGACTCAGCTCCTATTCCAAGTGAACCACAATCACCAATCACATTTTCTAATGTACAAGAAGACTTGGAACCTAAAATGAACCACAAATAGATTCTTAGCCTCAAACATATCCCGAACCTGAACCCAATCCAAGTGAGAGAGAACCTAAAGCGGAAACAATTACCAATCCATAAGTGCATTATGATGAAAGTGGTTTTGAATCTAATAGTGTTGAGTCTGAAGCATATAAATCGATGATGATGATGGAAAGGTCAATGAAAGTGAAGATGAGCATCCTACAACTAAGATGACAAGAAAAGTGTTTAAACCCAGGAAAGATGGTCAAATAGTATTGGAAGTTGGAAATGTATTTAATAATATTTACTATTATAGAGTACACTCTTAGAATATTATGTGCAAGAATGACTTGCTTATAAATATGAGGTCAATGACAAGAATAGGGTAATATGCATATGTGAGAGGAGAGGATGTACATAGAGAATTCATACTTCAGAGTTATCCAATGGTCAAACATTTAAATAAAAATATTTAGAGGTGAACATTTATGTACACGGGCTGAGAAAAATAAATTGGTGACTGCTAATTGGATTACTACCAAATTTATTGACCTATTTAAGTTAAATCTAGATGTGAAAGTAGCAGTGTTGAAATCTGAATTGTATAGAAAGTTTGCTTTGAAAGTAGACATTCAAAATTGTATAGGGCCAAGAAAATTGCACTAGAGCTGTTGAATAGTGATTACATTGAGTGTTACTACAAATTGCACAAATATAGTCATGTGCTTATGACACTAAATCCTAGAACAATGGTCAAGATTAGTTATGACAGAAATACATTGAATGTGAATCCTACGTTCTAGAGATTTTTGTTAGTTTTCTAACACAAAAATAAAGTTTTTGAAGGGTTGCAGACCATTCATTGATTTAGATGGCTGCCATTTAAGAGGGTCATATGGTGGAGTGCTTTTATATGCTATTTTATTATATGTAAATAGCAGTTTATTTCCACTTGTTGTATGTGTATGTGAGGCAAAAAATTTGAGAGTTGGTTATGGTTTTAACATTGTTGCATGATTATATTATTGTGGAAGAGAATGACAATAACTTTCATAACAGATAGACAAAAAAGTATCTTAAAAGCTATACTAAATATATTTTTAGGGTAAAATAATAGATTCTGTGCAAGACATATTTATATAAATTTTAAGGCAAAATATTCAAGTGTGAAGATTAGAAATCTGTATTGGGTAGCTGCAAGAGTCACAAGTGCACATGATTTTAAAGTAAGGATGGAAGAAATAAAAGGTGTGAATGAGGAAGCATACAGCTATTTGATGGACATTCTAACTAGCCATTGGAGGAGACATAGTTTTAATGTAACTGCTAAGGTGGACCATTTGACAATAATATGATCGAGTTTTTTATAGCCGAATTGACAAGCACAGGTCCAAACCTAGTTTGACAATGCTTGAGTGTTTAAGGAGGAAGCTAATGATGAATATTCAAAAGAGAAAACAATTAGCACTCACATGGATATGTTTGGTTCCACCAAAAGTTCAATTTGCCATTAACAAGAATGGAAGAGATTCAAGGAGTATGAAAGTTATCTTTGGGGTGAAGAAGAGTATGAGATATTAGTAGAAACAAAGGCTATTGTGGTGAACTTGTAAGAATATCGTGTGAAAGTTGGCAAGTAAGTGGCATACATTACAAACATGTCATGTGTTATATAATAAACAAAAGATATGACCCGGTTGCATATATGGGTCAATATTTCCATAAGGAGACATACTTATAGGCTTATAACTCTATGATGCACCCTATTCTTGATGAAGCATTATGGCATGAAGTTGAAGCTAATTACGTGATGCCTCCAATTGTAAAGAGGAAACTTGAGAAGCCATAGGTGCTAAGAAGAAGAGAAGCTGACAAGCCGGAAAGGGAGAAAAGATCAAACCCAGTTAAGTGTGGAATCTGTAGGCATTGGGCACAACAAAAGGTCCTATCCACATGCTCCAGCAAATTTGAAGAGGATGAGAAATAGTTAGGTATTCATTTTCTCTTTACTAAAACTTAACTTATATTATGTTTTAAACTTATCTACTTACTATTTCATTTTAAATTTAATTTCTTTTCAATTTGTGTGATTTCACTTATCTATGTTATATTAATTTGTAATGTATTTTATTTAGGTTAATATCATAGCAACAATAACCTCAACAGCAAGAGCAACATCGTCAAGAATAATGGATTGAATGTTTAGTTAGGAGGCATATAAGCTTTTGTATGAAGAAGTGAAGGTTAGGTTTTTTAATGAAATCTGATTTTGGTTACCTTAGTCTCCATTAGTATTCAACTAGCAATTTGTTTCATTTGTCTGAATAAAATTATAAATTAAATAGTCTTTTGTATAGAGACTATGAATCAACTGTTGTATAGACTGTTGGATATAGTTGATAGTGCTATATCACCTTATTTTTTAGACATAGTACACATGGTTACAGTAAGGTGAAATGTGTCCATTAGTATTCAATTAGCAATTTATTTCATTTGTTTGAATTAAATTGTAAGTTGAATATTGCCTTGAATTTGTAGAAACTATTGGATATATTTAGTAGTGTTATATTACTACATTTAGTAGTTGACACAGTGTACATTCTACAGTAAGTTAATCTAAAATAATTTGCTTAATGTGATTTAAGGTTGTTATGTGTTAATATATTTTCATTTGATGCAATGTGATGTGCTCAAGTAATTTGATTTGCATTTGAATTTTTAATATTTCTCTTCATTTCATATTTATGACAGCCAAAATAAGTACAATAGTTGATATTATAAAAAAAAAAATACAATATTCAAGACTAGCATCATCTTCATTCCACCTTTCAACCCATCAGAACTTCTTACATTGATGGTAATCTCCTTGTTTTCATATAATGTGTTCAACTCTACTAGTTGCATGCTTATTCTCTGCCTATGTTGGTTAATTGCATCATCAGATATGCTAAATTCATCATTATTAGGTGTCCAAAATGAGTAATATTCGCATTTTCCTTGGTCATATATGAAATAGAGCTTAAAAGGATTTTTTGTAGACTCTGATATTTTGATATATGTTTTCTTCCCAAAAAAACACCTTTTATTCTTGAACCTAATTATACCTCCATTTACCTCACTTCCACCACTTGGTGATCTCATTTCTTCTGAATACATATTCATATGTGAATGTCAAAAAAAAATTGTTATAGACAAGAAGAGAAGAGATTGTGACAAAAAGGAAAGCAAAAAATTTCTTTTAGACAAGATTTTGACTGCAAATTTAGAAAAGCAGCTGGGATTATATACTACTCAATAAACACAACAATGACATCAATTAAAAGGGGAAAAAATTTAGGGGTTATATGATAACAAATACTGTTCACTAGCCGTTATCTTCCAACGACCATTTTTAGATTTTCAAAAAAATTAATACAAAAGGGCATCATGGTCATTGCCATATAAGATTACACAGTACTTTATCCAAACGTCTATTAAATAGAGGGGGCGAGATGATATTACTGATACGTGTATAGTTCATATAAAATAACACTATAATTTAAGTTGGTTACACTTATATAGCCCAAAAATAAAAAACCACATTTACCCTTTAAATAATCTTTCACACGGCATTCACAAATTTCGTAAATAATCCTTTAAAATATAAAAGCTCCTATCTTTCCCGCGCCTTTCTACTCCCTTCACAGAACTGTAGTGACCATACCAAAAGCTTCTATATTTTTATTAATTATTTCGAATTCTTGTTGTCAATGCGATTTTTGTTTATTACGTTGAAGTTGAACTCAACTAGTACTGCAATTTTTCTACTTCTCTAATCACGCAGTATGCATGTCTCGACCAAATTCATAATGCACGGATGGCATTTGATCATATGCCTGATAAGTACATTGTATCTTAGAACTCGATAATTGCTGGCTACTTCGAAAATAATCAACTATGGGGAAGCCCATAAATTGTTTGATAGGATGTCGGAAAGGAACACAATTTCCTGTAATGTGTTGATTTCTAGGTTTGTTAAGAATGGTATGGTTAATGAAGCCATAAAAGTATTTAATTCCACGCTCGAACGGAATGTTGTTTCATGGACTATTATGATTAGAGAGTATGTCCAAGAGGGATTGATTTTAGAGGCAGGATCACTTGTTTGGCAAATGCTTAAAAGGAATGTTGTGCTCATGGATAGTGATGTTGGGTGGCCTACTTGAAGACGGCCAAATTGAAGAGGCTGGCTTTATGATGAGATATCTAAGAAGAATGTGGTGGCAAGGATTATTATGATTTGGATTAAGCTTGTGAGCCTTTTAATGAGATGCCACGTAGGAATGTCATTTCGTGGACAACAATAACTTCTGGGTGTGTGCACAATGAACGAGTGGATGTTGCTAAAAAGCTTTTTGAAGTAACGCTAGAGAAAAATGAGGTGTCGTTGACAGCACTGATGGGATACACTCAGTGTGGACACTCAGAAAAGGCCTCAAAGGTCTTTGATGAGTCTATGAAAGTAGTTGTTACCTGTAATGTAATGATACTTTGGTTTGGACAAAATAGGGAAGTAGCTAAAACAAGGTAGGTATTTGATCATATGAGAGAGAGGGATGATGGGACATGGAGTGCAATGATTAAGATTTATGAAAGGAAAGGGTTTGAATTGGATCCAATGGAGTTATTTTATTTAACGCAAATACAAGGATTTAGATTGAATTTTCCTTCTCTAATTAGTGTACTTTTTACTTGTACAAGCCTTGCAAATCTTGATCATGATAGACAGGTTCATGCCCAGTTGGTAAGATCTCACTTTGACCTTGATGTTTATGTTGTCTTAGTTTTAATCGCAATGTATATTAAGTGCGACAACCTAGTGAAGGCAAAACATGTGTTTGATAGGTGTCCTTTGAAGGATGTCGTTATGTGGAGCTCCATTATTATAGGTTATGCCCAACATGAATTAGGAGAGGAATCTTTACAAGTTTTCCTAGAGATATGTTCTTTGGGCATAAGGCCTGATGAAATCACCATATTTGGAGTTCTTTCAATATGCAACTACACTGGAAAGGTGAAAGAAGGCCTTGAAATTTTTGAGTTGATGAAATCCAAATTTCATGTGGAACCAAGAACTGAACACTATGCTTGCATGGTAGAGCAAGCCAGATAAATAAGGTAATGAATTTAATTGAAAAGATACCAGTTGAAGGAGATGCTATTGTTTGGGGTGCCTTATTGGGTGCTTGCAAAACTTACATGAAATTGAACTTGGTAGAAGTTGCAGCAAAGAAACTTCTTGAACTCAAGCTAACAATGTCGAGCCTTACATATTGCTATCAAATATTTATCCTTCCAAAGGTAGATGGTTTGATGTTGCAAAGTTGAGGGAAAATATGAGAGCAAGGAGTGTCACCAAGTTACTTTGTTGTAGCTGGATTGAGGTGCGAGCGAATGCCTATTAGAGTAATGAAGAATCTTTGTGTTTGTGAGGATGCCACACTTTAATCAATTTAATTGCCAAAGTTATAGGGAGAAATAATTTTGAGGGATGCTAAGATTACGTCATTTCAAGGATGGTGTGTGCTCTTAGTTGAAAGTCCAAGAGCTCGCATATTATGATATTCTCACTCTTATTAATTACAAAGCAATATGACTTTATATCCCAAATTATATATTACAAGTGTGTCTATGAGGAACCAAAACCAACTAACTAACACTCGAAAACTTGGAATATAATATCTCTGAGTTGGCTATTTGACTTGAATTTAGAAGGTTCTATACTACATAAGTCTCAAACGCATGTTTAAGCGCTGAGTCACCAAAGTGAGCATGGTACGAAAAGAAAGAAGCTAAGACATAGAGAGTGGTTTAGTAAGAATATCCAAACTTTGTTCTTCAAGAGGTCCATAATAGAATTCCAAACAATTTTGTAAAACTTTGTCTCGGATAAAATGAGTATCTATTTCTATATGCTTTGTGCGAGCATGAGGCACGTGATTGGATGCAAGACAACACCAATATTATCACACCGGATAATTGGTTTTGTAGGACAAGAAATTTGTAATTCAAGAAGAAGATATTGTAGTCATGCAAGTTCAGTAGATGTGTGGGCCAAAGCACGATATTTAGATTCAATGCTACTTCGAGCAACAACATGTTGCTTTTTAGAGCTCTAAGAAACCAGATTAGGACCCAAAAGACACAATATCCACTAGTTGATAGTCTATCATCCAATGACCTAGCCAAATCAAGCATCGCAAAGCTAATTAAACACTACTTTAAAGCTGGTTGAATATGGAGACTTAAATCGGATGTGCCCGCAAATATCCCAAGACATGTTTGCAATCTCACAAAGTGGAGAAATTGGCTAAGCTTATTAACAATAAATGCAATATCAGGTCTGGTCATAGTAAGATATTGGAGAGCTCCAATAGCACTTCAATATGTGGAAATATCATTTAAAGGATCACCAATGTGAGAAGAAAATTAAGTGTTTGTACATGCTGGTGTGGACAACTCTTGCAGCTAGACATTTTGTGCTTGACTAATAGATCATGAATATATTTTGATTGAGTGAGATAAATTCCAGTATGTTCTCTATTAACCTCAAGTCCTCAAAAATAATGCAAGTCACCTAGACCTTGAAGAGCAAAAGATGTATTAAGATCATAAATCACTTTTTGCACAAGTAATAAGTCTAGTCCTATAATAATAATAATGTCGTATACATAGACTAAAAGAATCAAATATTTGCCATGTTGAGAGAAAATAAAAAGAGAAGCATCTAACTTTGACTCATAAAATCCCCATTGAAGAAGAGTAAATTTAAGCTTCTCAAACCAAGCACAAGGAGCTTGTTACAAACTATAAATGGCTTTAGTGAGCTTGCAAAAGTGTGTAGGTGAGAACTATTAACAAAGCCTTCAAGTGAAACATGTAAATTGTTTTATGAAGTTCTCCATTAAGAAATGCATTATTCACATCTAATTGCTTTACTGGACAGTGAGAAGAAACAATAAGAGATAAAACAACTTCGAATTGTTTGGGGTTTGACAACAAAACTAAATGTATCATAAAAATCAATTCCTCGCATTTTGATGAAACCCTTTGCTACAAGAGCGAATATCTTTGCATGGTGTCATCTGGATTATACTAAATTTTGCAAACCCATTTAGTACCTACAACATTATAAGAAGAATGCCATGGAACTAGATGCCAAGTATGATTTGCCTTTAAAGCATCAAATTCAGTTTGCATAGTAGTTTTCCATTGAGGATATTGTAAAGCTTGAGAGCAGTTTGGGTTCACTCCTAATATTAGCTGAACCAGCAAAATATTTTGGATTGGGTTTCAAGATACCAACTTTGGATCTAATGGTTGTAGGATGAGTTGGAGGCTCAAAACACATTGTTGCTCTTTGCTAACAAAATCTGAAGCAATGGAGAGAGAATCTCGAGTGAGCATAGGTCAAATTGAATAGCATCATTAAAACAACGACTAGATGGCTGATTAGATAGGCTAGGACTTACTGAGTTTGTTGGTGATAAAGAAAACATAGAAGATTCAAATTATGTCTCTTAAAGCTTCTTAGAGAAAAAGCCTTAATTAACCAAGGAAGTAGATGTGAAAGGACCATATACATAAGGAACAAATTGAATGGACGAAAAAGAGGAATCTAATGTGATGGTTAAAGTAGCAAATAGAAAGCTAGATTCATTAAAAATCACATGTCTAGATATGTACACACTACCAGGAGGATGTAAACACAGATAACCTTTATAAGCGGAATTTGTAACCAATAAAAGTACATTATGCTAATCTAAATTCCAATTTCTTATGATGAAGGGCTTGAGATGTGGATAGCATTCGCAACCAAAACTTTAAGAAGAGAATAGTCAAATGGTTTGTTGTAGAGAATTTCAAAGGGTGTTTTGTCATTCAACACAAAAGAAGGTAATCTATTAATAAGAAAATTGGCTGTTTGGAAGGCTTCTAACAGAATTTAGTGGGCATTTAGGCTTGTGAAAGTAATGAGAGGCTAAGTTCCATTAAGTGTCTATGTTTATGCTCAGCTCTACTATTCTTGTAGAGGTTGCGAATGGCAATTCCATATTTTTGAAAAGTGGAAAAAGATTTATATTCACCTCCTCCATCAGTTTGAAACACTCTAATAGAAGTGTGAAACTGATTTTCTACAAATGCTTTAAAATAAAAAAATCATAGAAATTTCAGATTTACTTTTCATAGGATATAACCAGCTAAACCTAGAAAAATCATCTACAAATACAACATAGTATCGATGACCTTGTTTAGAAGTAATATGTGCAGGACCCCAAATATCTGAGTGCACAAGTGTTAATGGTTAAATACTAGATGTCTGGATAAGGAAAATGGTAGAGCATGTGATTTACCAAATTTGCAAGCTGAGCGAAAATTGATTTTGGATTTTATGGAATCGGAACTTTACATTTTGGTAATACTTGACTGAGTACATGTAAAGAAGTATGACCCAGTTTTGATGCAGGTATCCATAGAAACAACAACATTTGAAACATCATGTACAATATTAACATTGTAAACAGATGGAATACAATAAGACACATTGTTACATTCATCAACTGACTTAATAGACAACTTATTTGTAGAAGACAAAGTAGCAGACAAACTTGTCTTTGGTTGAACATAATCATTTGTAGATAAGGAAGACAAATTTTATGGCTGAAAAACATTGAATGTTTTGAATTGAAGGAATCAAACAATAAAGGTCATTTCTAAGTTCCCCTCAAAGAAGATTTTCACGTGATCTTGTCCTTTATCACACATGTAGAATTAACAAACTCAATAAGAACATTATTATTTGAAATAACCTTTGACACACTTAATAAGTTTTTTATTGCAGGAACATACAAAACATTATGCAGCCGAGTGATGATTTAAAGGGGTGTGGATAAGTAGATGTTTCCAATATGAGCAATTCGAGTCCGAGTCATCTCCAACCATCAAAGAGTCATGTCCACCATAGCTAAAACCTAAGAGAGAGAGAAGATCATGAGTGACATGAGTTGATGCTCCACTATTAACGTACCACGAGGATCAGAATATGTCTCTGAAGATGCAATCTATGTAGGTTGCCCATACATAGGTTGTACAGATTGCATAGACACATTAGAACCAATCCATTATGAATATTAGCTGCATAGACGGTATGTCTTGATTGATTTTGAGGTTAAAATTTTTATCAAATCGTCCAAAACGGTAGGGAGTTGTGTGTCCAGTGTTCAACAAAGTTGACAAAATAGTTTGGAATTATTACGACCACGCCACATCCACCACGATCGCGAGCATTATTGTCTTCTACCATCGCCATGATCATTATTTTGTTGTCCAAATGACTGCTTAAAACTAGATGAGGAAGAAGAGACATAATTGATAGCATGATGAACATCATCAGTTATTTGTGACAAGGTCATGGACAGTCGATGTTCTGATTCAGTAGAAGAGCTTGAACATCACGCTGAGAGAAAAAGGTTGGCATCGTTGTTACACTTGAAACTACCGAATCATACTCATTCCCAACTCAGCCAAAAGAACACGAATATGAATCTTTTCTGAAACTTGTTGACATGTAGCCCCAAGTTGATCAATTATTTTCTTTACGAGAAAAAATCAATTATGGTGGAATCTCCCTTCCTAGAATCATGTAATTGAATATGAAGTTAAAGAATCCTAGATTCAGAAGGAGAAGCAAAGAGATCTTCAAGAGCCTTCCAAGATTCATACAAAGTTTTGCATCCTACTAATTGATTCATCACATCCTCTGTATGTCGGCAGTACATAAATTGTTGAATGAATTCATCTTGACACTACCAATATTCTACATCCAAAACACTCTCGGGATCAATTTTAGGGCATGACGAGTTCCATCCAAGAATCTAATAGGCGATGTATGACCAAATTCCTCATTGGGCGAGAGCAGTAGGGGCCGAGGTGGAAGGTTGGTCCGGAGTATCCGGGCAGGGAGATGGGCCAGATCTTTGAAGCGGTTGTCGAGCCGATCCAACCCGGTGGGGATCCGGTGGCTGATCGGCTCGGCTGGTGGAATGCTTTCTAGGGTGAGTATTTGAATTGGCGGCTCCGATGTTGTAAAAGAGCAGCGGACGGACAGCCATAGTGGCTCGGGCGGTCTTTCTTGACTTGGATGTGGAAAGTTCAAGATAGAAAGTTCATTCATTGAATCAATGCTATACACTTTCCTATATCCAACCTTCCAAGTGGGAAGAGCCAAATTGGAAACTTGCCACAATCAAGGCGGCTAGGTTTTCCTATTCTTGGTGGTGAAAGCGAAGCCAAGCCTATAAATATCTCACTATCACTCATAGCAAAGATGCACACTAAACTAAAGCGATGCAAAAGTCCAAAGCAAACTCAACACATCGACTTGGCGTCGGGTTCTTCGGCGGTACCACACCGGTGCCCCAGCCTTCCGCTCATCTTGTTTTCGGGTCGGCGACGGATTACCGACGGTTTGTGGCGGAGCAAAATCCGGTACAAGCGGTTTGGCTAGAAGGAGGGCTGCTGATGCGTTTTGGCACCAAAATCCATAGCGCCTGCTCGACAAATTCACTCAATATTACCATGGCATGAACGGCGTCAACGCTTATCCTCTATGGTCATCATGCCCACCAACAAGAGGAAGAAGTTACGCCGATCCACAGCCATATTGCGGGACGCTTACGGCGGAGCTATCGATAATGATAATGCGCTCGAGCAACTCCGCTCCGGATGGAGTTAGTCCAATCAACAAGGGCCCGGCGGCCGGTAGCGAAGTTCAAGAGCGGTTAGCGAGGCAACCGGAAGCGCTTCAATGCCGTCGCGGACACCCATAGAGCCAAAACAGACTTGCCGAGACAAGACAAGCAGTAACGGTCGTGGGAAAGAACAGCCGGCGGGGAAGGGAATCTAGATGAAAGCGGTGGTGAACAAAGCGTAGCGAGGGGGAACGGGGCTCGTTCCCAACGAAATTTAAGGAGTCGAATCGAGCGGGAATCTTATTCCTGACGAGCGCCCATCTGACGAGCAAAGGTAGCGGGGGCCGGCAGGTCGTCGAGGAACAAGGACAACCGTCGGCGCGGGCAGATTTGGCTCGGCAGGAAGGACGAACCAATGACTGGTATGACGATATACCGGACACTCCGTTTGTCGATGCAATTACAAAATCAACACGCCAGGCTTTTACGCACCAAGTTTACATTATATGGCGGTCTTGATCCGTGAGACACGCGTGATACACTTGGCGAGCCATGATCCCTACCGCATCCCGAGTCGATAGAGCGGTAATGTGCAAAGTGTTCGCCTAAGCCTCGAGGTCCAGCTCGCTTCGGTTTAGTCGATTACCATCACAGAGTATAAGGTCGTTTCAGCCGGCGACAATTTATGGCGCATTACGCCTCGAGTCGTTGATGCAGAAGGATCCGGACGACATTGGGGATGCAACGGCGAGAGGAATGAACCGCTCCGGAATTACATCCAGCGATTCAATGATATGAAGGTCGAGATTATGGATTGTCCGGATGTAGTCGCGTGTAACGCGTTCAAGCGCGGGTTACTTCCAGGCACCAAAATCTATGATTATATGGTTCGAAAAAAGCCCAGGAACCTCTTGCAAACCTTGCAAAAGGCTCAGAGTTTCGTGATCTTGGAAGAGGAAACAGAATTGGATATGCAGAGGGCGGCCAAAGAGGGCGTGTTTGCGTAAGCGCAGGCGGTAAAAGCAGAGCCAGCTTAAGTTCAGGCTGCGGCCACGAGTATCAGAGATCGTGACAATCCACTCGAAAATCTGGCCTTTCCGGCCTTGCGTTGGAGATTCAAAAGCGAGCGAATCTGGAGGAGGCATGAGTTTGATGGGCATGAGGGCTGCGAAATTTGGGTTGGCGGTCTCCCCGACCCGATTAGTCGCGGCACATGGAAAGGATTCACGAGGTGCGGTGGCCACGACCCATGAACTCCGTCCAGAATACTGAGACAACTCCCTATGGTGTGCCTTTCATAGGGCGGACACACTGAGAAGAGTGTCGCTAAAAGCCAAATCGAAGAGTTACTCGAGAGGGTACCTCAAACAATTGCGTCCGGCCTGGACAAAAGGGCTCCGGACGGGCGTAAGAGAATTCCCCGAAAAGACTACCCCTAAAAGGACAGCCAATGAGGTAGTAGTGCGGGAAAGTCATTCATTCGTTCATGGGGAGTGGCATCTGGAGGAGAGCGGTGAGAAGCGGAGGGCCTACGCGAGCGACAACCCATATCAGAGCCAGTCCGGCCGCGAAGAGCCAACTATCGCTTTCCATGCAAGACCTTTGTTGGGCTGTTGTACCCGCGATAGCGCTTTGGTGGTCACCCGGATGTGGGCAATTGCACCATCAGCGGATATTGGTAGACAAGCGGGCTTCGGCGGATATCGTGTTCTTGAGCACCTAGAAAGATGGGAATCAATCCACCGCAGTCCGATAACCGAGCCACTCTAGTTGGAGTGCGATGGGAATGAGAGCTTGGCGAAGGGAGAATCATCCTCCATTGCTTAAAAGCGTAACCGGATAGCGAGATGATGGTAGTTGACACTCCTTGCTACAACATGATCTTGGGAAGGCCATGGTTGCCGCAATAAAGCCGTTCCATCTTCTTACCATGAAGGTCGAGTTCCCGACAAAGCCGGGTGGGCGAGTGAAGGGTGACGATCCACGGCGGGATTTGTTACATTAAAATGTGGATGGGAAAAACAAATAGCGATCCACAGGAGCGGGGGTGGCACACATTGATAAGATGGATGCCTTGGAGGATCTGGAGGGCGTGCGGCTAGATCGGACCACCCGATCGCCGCGACAAAGATTGGAACCCAATGGATCAGGAGGTTGGCTCGTTTAATTCAATTCCTAAAGACCACCGTAGTACTTTCGCATGGTCTACTGGATGACATGGTGGGAATAGATCCACACACACAATCTCTCACAGGTTGAGCGTAGATCGGTTACAAACGCACGACAAAGAAGAAGTTACAGGAAGCGAAACGAGTTATCAACGAAAAGTAGACAAAGTGTTGAAAAATAACCCGTGGAGAAGTGCATTATCGGACGGCTGCGCCAATGTAGTAGTAGTTGAAGAAAAGCGGAAAACCCGAGTGTGTATTGATTTCCGCGGTTTGAATAAGGCATGAAAAGGATAGTTTCCCAGCTTCCAAATTGATATGATGGTGGGCCTACTGCTTAGGTCATCAGTTACCGGCTTCATAGGCGCTTACTTCGGTATAATCAAATCATGATGCAGGATGATCGAAAAAACGTTTGTTACGGAAGGGAATCTATTGTTACAAGGTCATGCGGTTGGATTAAAGAAGCGGGTGCCACTATCAAGTCAGTGAATAAAATGTTAGCGCGCATCTTGGCTCGACCATGGAGGTGTATGTAGGCGACATCTTTGTTCAAATCGACGCGCGGTGACCATGTATGGCACTTGGCTCGGGCCTTTGATGCTTGGGCCAGCGCGTGAATGAAGTTGAATCCATTAAGTGTACATTTGGGGTTGGTTCGAGGCAATTCTAGGCTATCCCAGTAGTATGAGAGGTGAAGCCAATCGAGGTCAAATAAGGAGCTGCTTGACATGCCTTCCCGAAAACTATCAAGGAGGTGCGAGAGGTTAAATGGGCGAATAGCGACCACGAGTGATTCATCTCAAAGCATCGGATCATTGTCTTTCATTTTTGGGCATTGAAGGGAAACAAGGACTTTGTATGGGTGAAGAGTGTGAGCGAGGCGTTTGGCTGACTCGAAGTTATACTTGGCCTCTCCACCTATTTTGTCCAAACCAAAATGGGGAGCCATTGTATTTGTATCTCTCGATGCCGGATCATCTTTGACTCAGGTGCTTGTCGGCGGAAGGAAAGAGACAACATCACATTTACTACGTTAGCGAGCACTTGCGGATCGCGAAACTTCGATACTCCTCATTGAAAAGATGGCGTTGGCTCGCTGCGTCTCTTAAGAAATTAAGACCGTATTTCCAATGCCACAAGATCATTGTAATAACTTCTTACCCGCCAATTTTAGCCTTCTTAGCGGGACATAGCGAGGGAGGATGATCGTTGGCGATTGAGCTGGCGAGAGTCACGGAATAGAATACCGACCTCGAACAACCATCAAGTCTCCGGTTGGTGACTTTGTTCGCAGAATTCTCGAAGAGGGAAGAACAAGCCGTAGGGAATGAGATAGAGCGGTTTAGGCGAGCCGTTGATTACGCCGTGGTTTTGCATGAACTACTTGGGCCGGATGAAGCATCTCGAGGCGAAGCATTGGAGCGGACATGGGAGTTATTTGTTGATGGCTCTTGAATTGGCATGGAGCTAGAGGGGATGCGTCTTAAGACCAGGATGGTTTGGCCTTTCGAGCAATTTATTCATTTCAATTTCTCGCATCAAATAACGAGCGGTATGAAGCGATCGTGGGATACAATTGGCGGCGGTGGTGTAAAAAATTGCTTGTGTATAGTGATTCCCGGCTTATTGTGAGCGAGGTTAGCGAGTGCGTGTTGGTAAGGATGAAAAGATGGTTGCCTACCTAGCCAGTAAAGGAACTTCATTCAGTAGATTGAGAGAAAGGAGTTCGTCGAATGAAATTTGAGAATCTGTGGCCGAGATACTTTAAGCGACTCTGGGGGCTATGGTCAAGGGTGGCGGTGTCGAATGATACGTGGACTTAGCCAGAGCCCGATTAGCCATTATATGGTTAATAAAGAGGATGAAGAGACAATGTCGTCAATAGCGGTCGAGCGAGATTGGTTGGATGAAATCGATTGTTGATTTCCTAACCCGGGATCCACTTCGGCGGATAAATTGAGGAGGCTCGGAAGGTTAGGCTTATCTCATTTCGGTACTTTCGATGATGATGGCAAATTATATAGGAGGCGTTCAGCGGTCCCGCTGGCGAGGTGTTTGAGCGAAGGAGTCGAGAGTTAGCGAGGAGATTCATGAGGGGCATTGTGGCAATCATTGAGGAGGCGGACCAGGCGTAAAGCCATGTCGCGGGGTTATGCTAGCGGCCAACCATGCGAAGGGCCATTGCCGGACTATTCACCGGAGCGTGACAAATGCCAGCGGTTACGCTCGGTTCCTCATTTACCTCACGAAGAGCTAACAAATCTAACGAGCCCGTGGCCATTAAATTACGATGGGGCTTGACGCCGTAGGACCCTTCCACTTTCTTTGTAGCCTTGAGAAAAGATTTATCACGGTGGCCCGCGATTACTTGATAAGTGGGTGGCCAGAAGCCTACTCCCAATTAAGGACAAGGATGTGGTTCGATTTATGCGGAAGAATATCATATCTTGGTTTGGCTGCGAGTTTTAGTGATGAGGATGGATTCCGGTTCATTGCTTCGGTAACTTCGAGAGTTTTGTATGGAGTGGAAGATCACCATGCGTTTCTCTTCACCACGTCACCCCGACAAGAGACAAGCCGAGTCACGAAATAAAACTATAATTGCCAATCTAAAGAAGCGGTGGAACAATTTAAAGGGAGGTGGCGGGACGAGTTGCGAGAATGCTGTGGGCTAGACCACGCCTCATGGCCACGGGAGAAACTCAGTTCGCATTAACATATGGGGCCGGAGGTGTACGGCTGAAGTGGCCGTTCGGCGATCGGGTGGCCCAAGCGGTCGGGATAAAAATGATGGCCGAGGCGACAATGTTGGACAACTTGGAGAATTTGAGGAACAAGCTTTATCACGGATGGCGGTGTATCGGAGCGCATCGCTAGAAATTACAAGCCCAAAGTTAGTCCCCTCGGTTTAAATTGGAGATTTTGTGTTATTGCGGGGTCTTTCCAAACACCAGCTGAACACGGAAAGCGGGCCAGACATGGGAAGGTCACTGGTGCTGGACATACCCGGACCGGGGACTTACACGCACAATCTCGAGCGATGCTTGTGTGCCAGGCTGGAGCTTCGGTTCATCTCGCCAATACTTTCGTTAGTAAATGGCATGATGCTTTTGCATTTTCTAAGTCATTTAATTTTTGTGCAGTCTTGGCCTTTCTTCATTGGATTAATAAATGGTACCTTCATTTACATACAAATCATTATGCTCCATGTTTATCTTATTGTGGATGAGTTTGGTTAACGAGGAATTAGTGAGAAGCTCGACTTCACTTTACAAGCGCGAAAAATTCCAGATGCGGTCAAAATTATGGGGTTGGGTCATGTTTAATTTCGGGTGGTGCGCACGGTCAATTTGACCACTTGATTTGGTACACCACGGCCTTGTAAGATGTAGGGACGGCCGTCAGGAAGGTCGACTACATTTCACGGCTTGTAATATTTTAATTAGAGTCGGTCGAGTTGTTAGCACACAACTTGGTCAATTCTAGTTAAAATCGAATCGGATATCAAAGTACACGGACAATTATTAAAATAATTGAGTTATGCGGAAGAATGAATCGATAACAACATTTCATTCAAATTGAAGCGAAGTTACAAAGTAAAGAAATGTGGTTACAAGTTCATGGATGGTCTCTCTATTTCGGTTGAGATGCAGAACCACGACTTCCTCCATATTGGAATTTGGTTGCAGGTGTACGTCTGGCGAGCTTCCATTGCCTCGATAAAAGAGTCTGCGTGTAGGGAAGAGCTTCCCTCTTGGACCGAGTGGGTCTTCTACTTTGGCCAACATGTTGGACTTCGGTTAGTTGGAGGAATTTCACTTGTCTCTCCATGCGTCACCATCCTCGCTTGGCTCGGTGTAGGCCAGAGGTTTGTCCGACGCTTGAACTTGAGGATCATCTCCTTTTGGGCCCAGAGATAGGCATCTTCAACCCGCTGCGGTACACAATCTTTTTCTTAGGTGGCCAGGCGGGCCACCGGGTGCGCCATTCATCTCTTTCTGACGGTAGAAATCGATCGAGGATTCGGTTCTCTCTCCCCGGGAAGAACTTACGGTGGGTTTGAGACCTTTTTTCTCGGCTTCCTCGGCGAGCATTGGCATCGATTGCAGCTTGTTTGAATTCAAGAATGTCCGCTTCGAGGATTTTGTTTGTCGCTTCGACACTTGAGTCTTGCCATGACGCTACTTTTCTTGAAGGCATCGACCTTACCACGGCCTCGTAGAGGTACACCTTTCGTTTGGGCTAAGCGTATAGCAAGCGGGGATGATAAGTTATGGCGTATAAATGTAGCCGGGATGGCTGAATGTTTAGGTTATACCTTGGCTCCACTGTTACGGCTTCATGGCGGATGTCCTCGAGGGGCGCTCTTGAGAATACTTTTATCGTGGCCGGTCATTAAGCAATCCACGATTGGAGCAATCGAGGTTTGAGTGAGGTGAATAGAGGGAGCTGTCCTCCCAAACCTAGGTTCGCGAGGCGGGGGCTCTTGCCGCCGTTGCTGGTGGAGGACTAGAGTGCTGTGTCTCTTATGAGGTGGAGATTTATCATTTCTGACCCTTGACCACTTAGAATCCTTTGGTTTGGATTTGTAATCGTTCCACCGGGGTTGGCTCGGATTGCTTATTTGGTCACGACCTCAGCCTTTCGGTGACTTTCTTCTCCTTTCTTTTCCTCTCCTTCTCCATGGTACTGTTAAATTGTTGGTGCAGCTACCTTCATCTTTCCCATGTCTATTGTTGGGTAAGAAGCCCTGAGGAGTGATTGGTTCGTAGGTATAATAATCTATCTGACCACCGAGCGTGGGTATATGGTACTTCAATAAAGGAAGAGGGATACCTTTTGGGATTGGCTCGGTGGTAGCTTATGTTCTTCTTTGGGAAGGACTTGCTTCTTGGTTCTTTTGTTTTGATGGCGATTACCTACTGCGAAATGATTTGGCCAGAGTAAAGGTTGAGGTTCTTTCTGCTGCTAGCGTAAAGCGTTGATCGAATTGTTACGCTTTCGGCGTTGGTGGAAAGTTTGGCGCTTTGATTCAAGGCTGCTAAATCGAGTGAGTTTGGTCACGCAAAGTCAAGGAAAAGAGCAAATACTCGGTAAGCAAATACCTCTTTCGCGCGGACGGCGAATTCCCGATTGGATGGGCAGCCGGGCCGAGCAGGACCTCTTTTTACGAAGAGTATCATCCTTCCGGCCTTTATCGCTCGTTGGTGCGTAGGTCGAGTTTGGTTTGTTCGGCGTAGAATGCATATCTACCCTCTCGGGTTTAAGGTAAAAGAAGTGAAGGAAGATGGGCATGTACATGTGTTGTCCAGAATTTCTTTCGGATAGAACTATCACCCTAGGAGTACGCCACCCGTTCGGCATCGGTGGCGGGAGCAAGATTAAAATATCTGACACCATGCTAATGATGCGGTGAAAGGGTAACTTAAGCCCGAGCTTAAAGGCTATTTAAGTAAAGCGGATCCATCCATAGCGGACAGTGCGCTTTCTCCGTCTATTGGGGCTGATAGTGCGGCATTTTCGGAAAGTGGGTACCTCTTTTTGAGTGCGGCATGTCTTCAGTGCGAAGATTGAAGGGATGTCGGTTTTGATCGGTCGGGTGTTGAATGATGATTTTTGTCCATGTTCACTTGGCTCGCCGGATCATATTTAATTCCGCGTAGGGTTGAGGTTTTGCTTTCGGCTACTTGATTTGGCTCTACGATCTAACAGTAGTGGATGAGCGATGGTGTAGAGTTTGGAGGAGCGGCGAGTATTCTAAGAAAGGGTTCAAAAGCGGAGTCTCAGGGCGACATTTTGGCCTTGAAATGAAATAAGAACGATTCACGGAAGATTGAAAAGAAGAGGATCAAATTCTAACTTGGTTCTCCGGTGATAAGGTTCTTGGCCAGGAGTTGATGAGCAAGAGGAAGCTATGATAGCTTTTACGGTTTTGCACTTCGGAGGTAAAATAGAAGCAAAGTTAGTTTTGCTTTGATCGGAGTTCTCACGGAGATCCGGCGATGTATCTACGTTGGGGATTGGGCGAGTAAGGTTTTACGAGTTAATCGAGTGGCTTTGGAAAGGATGAAGGTGTAGAGGATCTGAGAAGGCTTACGGTGGATGGAAGGTCGAAAGTAAAGCGAAGGGAGCGTGGGTATTTAACCTAAGTGGTGGCGGTTAAGATTCAAAATTCGAAATTTGAATCGGCAATGTTGGAGGCGTCTCTTGAGTTTAGTTGCGGTGCCCATGACCTGCCATGATTGTTAGGTGTATGTAGCCGGCGGTACGTGTGGGGAAGCGGCAGTGTTGAAGTGGAAAAGAGGGCCTTACGATGTAGGAGCCACCTAATCACACTCACGTTGGCTCGGTGTGGGGGAATGCTGTATGACCAAATTCCTCGTTAGGGCGAGCCAAGTAGGGCCGAGGTGGAAGGTTGGTCAGGAGTATCTGGGTCAAGGAGAGGATGGACAGATCTTTGGGCGGTTGTCGGGCCAGATCCAACCAGTGGGGATCCGAGTGGCTGATCGACTTCGGCTGGTGGGAATGCTTTAGGGTGAGTATTTGAATTGGCGGCTCCGGATGTTGTAAAAGCGAGCAGCGGACAGCCATAGTGGCTGGGCGGTCTTTCTTGACTTGGATGTGGAAAGTTCAAGATAGGAAAGTTCATTCGGCAATGATGCTATACACTTTCCTATATCCAACCTTCCAAGTCGCAGGAAGAGCCAAATTGGAAACTTACTTACTGAATCAAGGCGGCTAGGTTTTCCTATTCTTGGTGGTGAAAGCGAAGCCAAGCCTATAAATATCTCACTATCACTATAGCAAAGGTATGCACACTAAAGCGTCGCATTCAAAGTCAAAAGCAAACTCAAACACATACTTGACTTGGCGTGGGGTCTTTGGCGGTACCACCCGGTGCCCCGAGCCTTCACGCTCATCTTGTTTTGCGAGGTCAGCGGTTACCGCGACGGGTTTGTGGCGGAGCAAAATCCGGTACAAACAGACGATTTCCACGAATTGCTTGAAGAAATTGAGAGTGCCATACCAGATAATTGTTGGAATCTGCACCAAAGGTCTAGAAGATAACCTCGCCGATGTCGATTGAGAAAGAAATGTTGTTGATGCAGACGATGTTGAGAAATTTACTACCACCATTGAATGGCTTTGATACCAAGTTGAAAGCCAAAACAATCTATAGTAAAATTATAAAAAGGAAAGAGAAACAGTGAGAAAGTGTAAGAAAAATCAGAGACCATGAGCTCTGCATATTCTGATATTATCACTCTTATTAATTACAAAACAGTAGGACTTTATATCCGAGCTCATATATTACATGTGTATCTGACAGAACCAAAACCAATTAACTCAAAGACTTGGAATACAATGTATGCTGAGCTGGCTGTTTATTTGACTTGGAATCTGGAAGCTTCTATACTATATGTGTCTCAACACTCTAGCAAAAGACTATTGGTGTTTGCATGGCCTCGACTGCTGCTTAACACATCGAAATATAGACTAGTCTTAATTTGGAAATTGTGCCTACCTGTCCTTGTGTGTACTAATTCATCTCAAAAACTTGACGAGGCCAGATAGTGGTAATATGATTCTTTATAGTTTATAAAAGTTATTTGTATGATGAAGAAAACTTGTACCGTAAAGCTGGAACATGTTGATCAAATCAATCATGAAATTTTTAAGCTTCACTCATGGCTTATTATTCTGTAGGTAGAAGAGACAATGAAAGTGTAAAATGTTGACTCTACATATATGCTTGCAACCACAAGTTCAGAACTAATGCCCTGGGTGAACTTGTAGATTCCTATCCGCATTTTCTTGCATGTGATACATTTTCCTACCACTTCCTTTGATGTATTATTGTCTGGCAGACATTTAGCGAAGTCCGGAGTTTTGGGAGCCTGCTAATGATGGTTCTGAATGTTGTACTGTTCCAAACTAGGTTCGAAGTATGATCTTGTGAAGAAGGCACTTCATAATTGCTTGTGGAGGTATTGCTTTGATATATGCTGCACTGTTTTGAACCAAACCCTGACTCTCTGTTAAGAAATTTACTTGCCTTCAGGTATGTTTTTTTTCATTGAAGTATGTAACCTTCTTTTCTGTTAAGTTACTAACATTTGTTGCTACATTTCCAGGTGATATTGTTCATACTGAACATGAACATAACGTGATACAAAACTGAGGTTATCCAAATAGTAGAAAATAAAAGGCTTTTGTTGGGTTGATTTCATTCAGGAGGTCATTTTTCAAGTATGAACTTTGTATTTCCAGCTTCTAATGTTTCTAGTTTATTTGGTTTTTTTGTTGCAATAGAAAACCTCCTTTCCTTTTATGGCCCTTTTTATAAACTGCTGGGTTAATAAGATGGTTAAGTTAGAAGTAGGCCACTGATTTAGTGGTTAGGAATCATAAGTTAATTCACTAGGTATGGGTTGGGATATCATTATGAGGAAATTTTTAAATATCTAATGAAAATGTGATTGTTTATATTCCAATTTTATCTTATTTCATGCTCTGTTTAATATTTCTTTAGTCTTAATGGAAGTAGTCTATCAGCTACATTGCTAGTAGATGACCCTAGAACTGTGTTTATATGCACTGAACACTACTTCATGGTGTTTTCTAAAAAGATTATTTGGGATAAATCAACTTAGTGAGATTCTAAAAGATAAATAATAGAAACAATAAGTTCAGAATGCAGGTTCTGTTTTAGTTTTAGTCTCTACTCAGGTTCAACGATTATAACTGAAAAAATGCATTGGATACTTGATTTTTGGATAGATTATCTTGAAGACATAAATGCAGTTTATGCAAATACAAATATCTCATTAAAATAAACTTTAAGAACATTTGCAGTCTGATAACCACATAGAATGTGTGAAACATACAGCCTCATCCGGCTTAATCTAGAACTGCATTTTGTTGGACAATGTTACAAGCTCAGGTTGAGATCTAACCCTTTCTCTTCTCCTTCCTTTTCATTCGTTTTGTGCTCCTCGTTGAATGAAAACTTGAGATTTATATTTGCACTGTCGGTCTCCAGCCCTACAAAATCTTCCATTTCAAATGTAGGAGTCCATACAGGTTTGTGAACTTTCATCTTTTTTCTAGCCACACTCGCCTCCGGTTCATGCAAACATTTGGTCGCAAAACGAGCTTCTCTCAACCTTCCAATTATCTCAAAGAACTTCTCAATCTTCTCTTCGTCATCTTGCTCTCCTTCTTCAGGTGTCACCACCACTCTCTTTTTCCCATCTCTTTCCATGCTGCAACTCAGTGCTTTGTTTTGCCAACTACAGAGACTTACACCGTTGGTGTATATGTTGCTGAAACCAGGCTATGGTTCTATAAATCTGTAAAGGCAATGTCTAAATCATTAAAAAAAGAAAGAAAAAAGAAGAGAAATATTTATCATCATCAAAGTGCGTGGGACCAATCGTAGATTGCAATGTCTTTAAATCTGGTCCAGTGATGATGTTCTGATGCGAATCAATTTCCATTACTAATTGTTGTCAAAAGTTACATAATTGGTGGTTCTTAGATGTCATCAATCATCTTAATATTACTGATTTACATCACCAAGTGATATTATCCTTTAATTTAATGGACACAAAATTATTCTTCTTTTTGTTTATCATTTTCTTCTTTGAACCTTTCATAAGTGCTATTATATATATAGAGACATTTAATATAATGGGCGATGTCGCCCATCACATGGTGGGTGATCGACCAAAAAAATTTATTTTTTGTATTTTTTATATTTTTATTATATTATATATTTTTTTTTCTATTTTTTCTCTTTTAGTCTACAGTTTTATACTGTAAATTTTATTAAATTCATATAAAGTTGTCTGAAAATTATTTCTAACTAAATTATCAAAATTCTAAATAAACTTAATAAAATACTTACAAATATAAAATTATAAATTATAAGAGAAAGAGTTTGAAAAAAATTACAATATAATAAAAATATAAAAGATACAAAAAATAATTATTTTTTTCTCCATTGCCCACCGTATCAAATCTCTCTGTATATATATATATATACGCGCGCGAGTAATTTCATGTTATTTGACAAAGCTGCCTTATGTGTACGCATAATTGATGGTTGGTGGTGTGATGTCATGGCATTGCATCACTCATTACACCTCCTTTTTATACTACTGGTTCCAAAATTTTCAATTTATTATATTTTTTTCCTGACCTAGTTATGTTCATATCGCTTCAAATCACTGGTGCAAATGATTCTACCCACCAAAAGATGTATTGCTTTAATATTTCCTGTGAAGGACATGACAAAAAGTTTTTGCTTTTTTTTTTTTGGCTTTTGAGATATTGGACGTTACCTAAATTATGCTTGATTTGTGCTATCCAAATTTTCTTTAGTTTTACCTTTACTTGGTTTTTATTTATCTGTTTATTTTTTAATAGAAATAGCACATGAGTTGATAAGGATAATTTTGATAATTTCACTTATAGATAAAACCAAAATAAATATTTATACAGTTTAGATTGCATTGTCGACCACAGGAGGCTTATAACATTTATATATTTCTATTTAATTTTTTTTTTATCAATGTTGCACTGTTGCACTTTCATTCCTTTATTTTTTAACTCACATTTTTTACTGTGCAATTAAAAGATAGTTTAGTTATCAAAATACTAAAAAATAATAATACTAATAATAATATTATGTTCAAATCGTTAGGTTTCTTTGTGTGTTGTAGTGACTGCCTGGTCAGTCAGGGAATTGAATGAAATCAACTGCTATTGACTCGGCTACATAGCGAGGTTTCATAGGTATTATACCATTGGATTGTGATGAAAAAACTTGTACGTCTCATTTCTGATATGAATTACCATATGTTCACTTTTGATGAAAAAATTTGTACAGCTCATATCTAATGGATAATTACATTTACTGAATACATCATTCAGATCTTAATTTTATTTAGAAAATAATTGTTTGATACATATCTTTTTTACTTTGAAAGTAGATAGTTGTTAAATTCAATGCGAAATACATCAGATTGCGAAAATCTACATATTTTAACTTTATGGATTCAATATATAAAAACTATAAAATTGTCGTGGGATGATTCTAATCCAAGCCCCTGTTCCTTGAACTGTTTTATTTTTGAATTTGTATTAGATAAGGAGGATGCCCATGCTCTGTTACTTTCGTTTTGAATTCAGTGTGATTGAAATTTTGATACAAATTAAGACCAAAATGATCGAGATGACATTGTCATTGGTCCTTTTAACATAAGTTACTACTATCTATAAGTTATGGTAAATGATAAATACAAGTTCTGAAATTTTATGGTAAATGATAAATATAAATTGTAATTTGAATTTTAATAAGTCACTTTGTTACCTTATCAATATTCAATTTTACCAAATCAATCTTATCAAATTAAAATGGAGAGAAATTTAATAAAAATGTGAACCACCTACTCTAAATTTTTAGATTCATAAATATATATAAAAAAAAAATTTCTACCAAATTACAAATCTAAAAAAAAAAAAAAAGAGAGAAGAAGAAAAGAAAAGAGAAGAAGGAACTATCCAGTTACGACACATTTTTAAAAATAAAATGAACAAGTAGTTTGCAAGTTTACAAGACCTCCATTAAATGAACAGTCTCAATCTTATCAAATTAAAATGGAGAGAAATTTAATAAAAATGTGAACCACCTACTCTAAATATTTAGATTCATAAATATATATAAAAAAAAATTTCTACCAAATTACAAATCTAAAAAAGAAAAGAAAGAAGAAGAGAAGAAAAGAAAAGAGAAGGAACTATCCAGTTACGACACATTTTTTTTAAAAAATAAAATGAACAAGTAGTTTGCAAGTTTACAAGACCTCCATTAAATGAACAGTCCTACTATATGCAACCATGTTTCACAAAGAAAGGTTAAGGTCTAAATCATTACCTCCTTTATCTTCTTCTTTGTTATTTTCGTCTTCACCTAATGCCTTTTAGAAGGACCTGCTAAAGTAACCGCACCACCAGGAATGTTAATGTTATGATCATGATGAATATCTCCAAGAAAATCTTCAGGTTGGAAAGTTGGATTCCAAGCCCCGGTTGCTTTGTCTTTCTGATCATCGTCAACCTTCTTCCTTTGCTTCTCCTCTGATCCATTACCATTATTACAGTTGCTTCTTTTAAGAAGATCACGAACCTCTCTTGTGCTCTCAATCAAAGCAAAGAACTTCTCCATCTTTTCATCTTCATTCTCGTCTTCTTTTTCTTCTTCGTTTGCCATCTTCCTCTTCCTTCTTCCTGCTTCCATTGTCCCTGTGTCTGTGATCAAGACGAAGAGAAAGCTGACAGAGACAGACAGTGAATAAATGGGTTATGTTTATCTTCATTATAGGGTATGACTTGATGGGCTTCCTGTAAGAGAGAGAGTGTGTTGCTGAAGCGAGACAAGGAAGACTCTAGCTTTGGTCTTTTCTTATTGCCCATTAACATTGCAAAAATTACAATAACTCCTTTTTATTTTGATATATTTTCATAAAGGCTTGCTAAAGTTTTGTTAATAATTATTTTACCTTTGATTTATGTTTAACTAAAAAATAAATATTAAATTTTTTTAGAAAAATCAATACACTATGTATTTAGCATTTAAATTATTTAACATTTAATTTCTTTCTTTTTTTTGTATTTTTAAATATGTATCTAGCACTTAAATTATTTTTTTTGGCAAAATTTTTAACATATTTAAAACTTAAACATTTAACACCTAATTTTACTTCTTTTTTATTTATTTAATATAATTTCTGTATACTTTTAAAAACAATAAAATCAAAAATAAAAAAGACGTATAATTTCTTGAAATAAAAAATTCTTTTTTAGAAAGTGTGTCAGTGCAATTTCCTTTAATATTGAGGTTTCTTTTTTATTTTTCTTCGTACTTTGTTTAATAGTTTCATAACGACGGCGGGAGTACTTGGTGTGTGAGTTCGTTCATAAAACTAAAACCGTGTTAAGTTGACCCCATATACAGTATCGAACACCGTGTCTTTTTTTAATTGTTAAAAAGTCCGTACTGCATTGACAATAAGTGCAAGAGATTGACGTGGGATAGATCTGATAAATTTTTGAATTTTTTGATATCACAATCAAGTTCAATATTATTTAATAAAAAATAATTCAAAATTTAATTAATTAAAATTATAGTTAAAAATTATATAATTATCGTTCAATTTTAAAATTGGCATAGCTTATTTGACACCCCTTATTTATTTTCAATTTTGATCGATATTAGTGCCCATTTTAACTGACTTTAACTAACACCCCATGATGTTAATGTGCCTATTTTGCAAGATAACTACATATTTCTTCTTTTTTATTCTCTTGACTGACGTCCACACCCACACAATCTTCTTCGTCATTCTCTTGACCGGCCTTCATTCACTAATCTTCTTAGCAGGCGTTCACACCCCAATTTCATCTTCTTGACCGACACCACTTGAGTCCATTTTGTCTTCATTTTCCATCTTCTTCATTTTTCTTTTTCATCTTCTTCATTTTTCTTCTCAATTTCATCTTGGGTTACATATTTTTAAATCCAAGTGCATCATATCTACTACATTGGTCGTTCAAATCACTTTTGGAACACGCATATTGGTGCCCACATCTATCACATTGGTGCAAATCTCCATTGGAACACACATATTGTTGGCGTCGATACCTACGCACATAGTAGATTTGTATCATAAAAGATGTTAGAATATGTGATATTTAATTTTTTTATGTTGTATTTTGGTTTTATTGTTTTTAGGTAACTTATTTATGAAGAATATTGCATGATTTTTACTTGTTTATTAATGATTTTGGTGTAGATGGTTGATATAAATAAAAAAATTTGAAATTTATGCAATAAATTAGAATGCATGTTAGGTGTTTGATAGAATGCCTTAGTTAAACTTTATAAAGATTTACAAGTGTTTGAAATGAGAGAATGCATGTTATGAGCTTTATTGTTTATAAGTAACTTATTTATGAAGAATGTTGCATAATTTTTACTTGTTAGATTAATGATTTTAGTGTATATGGTTTGAATAAATAAAGAAATTTCAAATTTATACAATAAGTTAGAATGCATGTTAGGTGTTTGATAAAATGCCTTAGTTAAACTTTATAAGAGAATGCCTTAGGAAGCTATGTGTGTCGTATGTGTATTACAAAGTTGGGTTATGTATATTACAAATTAGCATAATGGTGTTAGTTTGCATATTAAGTATTTGAATAATATTCTTAGAGAAGTGGTCATTGTGATATATTATGAATTATTGATGGTTAGGTGTTGAATTTTATATATTTAGGTGTAGAATTCCAAACAAAATAGGCCTTGGCACGTTGTGACTTAGCCTTGTGGCCATGACACGGTGTGCCTTGGCTGTGTGGCCTTGGCACAGTGTGTCTTGACAGTGTCTCTTTAGCATGGTGTGCAATAAGTGGGGAATCATCAGGCTAAGGTGTGGCGTCGGTGGTCAGACCGACGGGCTATTGGTGGCCACCACGGTACCACATGGTCCTATGTCATGATTTCAAGTTGTATTTGTCAAGTACACGCAAGTCAAGTTTAACACATCATTTTATAACTTAAATCAACTTAGAAAATTCTGAAAGAATATTTCAAAAAAATCTTATCCTCTTAGCTTTCCAAACATATATTATTTACCTCAATCCGATACCGGGAAGGTCATGAAATATAATTTATACGAAAACTATGCAAATATGATGAGACAGCACTTGAGTCAAGTTTAAAGTATGATTTCATAGCCTAAATCCACCCAGAAGATTTTGAAAAACTATTGAAAACAAGTTTATCCTCTTAGCTTTCCAACCGTACATCATTTACCTCAATTCAATATCGAAAAAGCCTTCAAATCTAATTTTTAAAAATACTATGCAAATTAGCCGAGGTAGATTAGAAAGTGGTCTGGTGGTAGGGTGGCTGCGGCTTCCAATTACACCTCGGCAGATTCGTATAGTATTTTTTAAAATTAGATTTGAAGGCTTTTACGACATCGGATTGAGGCAAATTATATATGGTTGAAAAGCTAAGGGAACAAGATTTTTCTTAAATATTTTTTTAAAATTTTCTAAGTTGATTTAGGCCTTCAAATCATACTCCAAACCTAACTCAAGTGTTGTCTTGGTAGATTTGTACATGAGTCATGTTTGGAGCAGGATTAAAAGGCACAAATCAATCCAAAAAATTCTGAAAAAAAAAAGCACCATCCTCTTAGTTTTCCAACCATATATAATTTGCATCAATTCCCACCCGACTACTTCCAAATCCTCTTGATGATTCGCATTATATTTAAAATTTTAAAGGTTGGATTGATATGGTTAAAGAGTTAAGGGATGACCTTTCTTCTGAATATTTTTCAGAATTTCTAGCTTGATTTGCCTTCTAATTGTGCAGAACTCTATGCAGGGAACGACTTCGAGTCAGTTTGGAGCATGATTTGAAGGCTAAATCAATCCAGAAAATTCTGAAAAATATTCAAGAAAAACTTGTTATCTTAGCTTTCCAATTGTATATTTGACTCAATCCGATATCAGACCTTTAAATCTAATTTTAAAAATATTATGCGAATGCGCGAGGAGGAATTGGAAGTCATCGACCACCACCCCACCAGACCACTTCAAATTCCTACTCGGTTTGCATAGTATTTTTAAAATTAGATTTGAAGGTCTTTTCAATATCGAATTGAGACAAATGATATCTGATTGGAAAGTTAAGAGGATGAGTTTTTAACAAATTTTAGAATTTTTTGGTTGATTTAGGACATTAAATAATGCTTCAAACTTGACTTCAGTGTTCTCTGTATTTTATGACTTTGTCGGTATTGGATTGAGGCAAATAATATACGGTTGGAAAGCTAAGAGAATAAGATTTTTGTTAAAAAAATTTCTAGAATTTTCTAAGTTGGTTTAGGACATAAAATGATGCTTCAAACCTGACTCAAGTACTGTCTTGCCAGATTTACATAGTTTTCATTTAAATTATATTTAAAGGTCTTTTCTATATCTGATTGAGGCAAATAATATACGGTTGGAAAGCTAAGAGGATTTCTTAAATATTGTTTCATAATTTTTTGGGTTGATTTAAGCTATAAAGTCTTGCTTCAAATTTGACTTACGTGATATATGTCCTTGTTGTTTAATTCTCTATGCAATTTATTATTTTGTAGAAAAATGGCTGAAGCAAAGCCTTTAAAGTACCCTAATGCATTTATTCTCGAAAAGGGCAATTGAATTAGGATTACATCAAAGTCCACCATTTGGCAATGCATCTTGGACATTCAATACAAATACAAGAAAAATCCAAAGAAGCCTTCAAATCTTAAAGACAAATACGCTTTTCGAAATAAAAAAGCAAAAGTATTTTATCTTCATGTCCAAACTTCTTAGCCCGTAGATTTTGACTTATATGATACATACACAATCCATAGTGTGAATTAGGAGAAGCGACCTTCAATGCATTTTCAATACCCTTGTGTCATTACGATCGAAAACCAAATTGTAAGGTTCTCCATAGGCTTATTTAAAACCTTGGGCCGAACCATGTATGCGATACCTTCATTTTACGCATCACCTACACCAAATGCAAGTGGGAAAATTTGACCATTTCTATCTATTGCTGATGCAATATAAAGTTGCCACGATATTTATGTTTCAAAGTTGTCCCATTCACAGTAACAACATGCCTTATGTTAGAATGGAAACCTCGTATGGCCCCGATACCATAAAACAATATTGGAAGCACTCTCCATTATCAATAGCAATGCGTGTTATTGTTCTTAAATTCTTAGCTTCTAACATTGCAAAATATGATGGTAGAATTGAGAAAGACTCTTTAGATTTGCCTCTAATATTGTTTAATGCATGTTCTCTTGCTCGCCAATCTTTATCATAAGTTATATCTACACCATATTTCAACTTCACATCAAATTTCATCTCATTTGGCTTGTATACACGTGCTATCTCAACATATTTCTCCTTTATATCATTTCCAATAACTCTACTAGTAGCTTGCCTATGAGGTCCATTGGTAGCTTGTGAATATTGAAGACAAACATGCACATGGGAATATGCCTTTACAATCCATAACTTCTCTGAATGTGGGATCTTTTTAGCTCGAAGTTTCCAACCACAAGTATCATGGAAGCATTGAACCTCATAGCGCGTCATATATGATCGTACAACCTTAAACTGAAAGTTGTTTGGACAGCATACAAATGTAGCTTTAAGCGAAATCTTGTTTCTCATCATATACTTGACCAACACTAAACTCATCACTATTACAAGAACCGATTCTATGTCCATGTAGCGGGATGAACTACTTATGATGATGATGTTATCGTGAATCAGGCCACCTATGAATGATACATTTGGTATTGGAAAAACTTAGCACCAACCTTACTTCTTCTACCATCACTTGGAGTAGTTTTTCTTCATGTTGAGTTGTTGCAATTGAGTTTGAAGTGTGTTTGAGTTTCTTACACATGTTTCCTAAAGTGTGCATGTTTAAGGACTTCACTTTGCCATTGTGCTTCACTTTGCCAATATAATACATTTTCCCACATATTTTCAGTCTCATAAATAGGACTTTGAGAGATTTGACTTTCTCGCAATTGAGCTTTTTCAACATCGGACACATTAACATATTTTTTTTTTCCCTTTCTCTAATTTCTTTGGCAGTGCAAGAAGTTGAGATATGAGTGCTTCCACTTCCTACATTAAATTTAGCATATGTATCATTGTTTTTTTCATCCGTGGAATAAACTTCAGCAAAATTTAAAATTATCTCCACATACAAAGGAGTCACAGGCATAATTGCTTTCACAATATGGATAAATATTTTGATCTGAATTTATTTTTTGTGGAGCACATGGTTGATAACTAACAATATATTGATATTTCATCTTCACATTATATTTTTCCCGATCAACTTTTATAATTTTGTAGACCTTATTTATCAACTGCGCATAAGTATAGTTTCTAGGTATTTCAATCATTTTCGGCTGATAATCTTTAAATTGATAATGACCATTGTCACGCTTAAACCATGTGCCATTATAAATCACAGCAATTATAACAGTGCTCTCAGAATCTATGGGTACTTATAACAAAAAAAAAATACACCAACTAAGAAAACAAACAATAACCATAAAATGTATAAAAAAAATAGAATTAACAAAAAAAAGATTAAACAAATATTGAATATAAAAAGGCAAGCGTCCTAGTGGTAGGTACCAGCAGTGAGCCGTCGATGGGCCAATCGACACCTTGCTGGTGGTGCCACCGATGGCAGCCGTCCTAGTGGTAGGACCACCGACGGCCTGGTGGTGCACACCACCAATGTACCGTGACCACCTTTAATGGCCTGGTGGTGGGACCATCGACATCCTGGTGGTGGTGCAGCGTGCGGCCGTCACGGTGGTAGGACCACCGGCTTTAATGATGAGCTACTGCAAGCGGCACGGTGGTAGGCTTGGTGGTGCACACTACTAATATGTCGTGACCACCTTCGATGGCCTGGTGGTGGCCCACCGGAGACTTAGTGGTGGGCACCACTAGTGTGGCGGAGAAAAATGGCACGGTGGTGGGCCGGCGAGCGGCACAAATGGTTAGTGGTGACCACCTGGGACCATTTTCAAGTGCACTGGCGGATTGTATATATATTTTTAACTATATTTGAAGACCTTTAGGTATGGTTGAGGCAAATGATATATGAATAGAAAGTTAAGAGAATAAGGCTTTTTTAATATTTTTCAAAATTTTCTAGGTTGATTTAGGCCTTCAATCATGATCCAAACTTGAAGTCTGTCTCGGCATATGCACATGAGTCAGGTTTGGAGCACGATTAAAAGCACAAATCAACAGAAAAATTCTGAAAAAATATTCAAAAATCTTATCCACCTAACTTTCAACCGTATATCATTTGCCTCAATCGATATCGGAAAGAACCTTCAAATATAATTTTAAAAATATTATACAAGTCTGCCAATAAGATTGAAGTAGTGATGGTGGCCACCACATGAAGGTGTCCATTAGTGGGGCGACTAACGCCGATGGTGGGCCCACCAATAGCCACCATGGGCTGGTGATGGCCACCACTACCTACGGAACCACTTTCTAATCCGCCTCGACATATTCGCATAGTATGTTTTAAAATTATATTTGAATGCTTTTCCGATATCGGATTAAGGCAAATGATATATGGCTGGAAAGTTAAAAGAATAAGATTTTTCTTGAATATTTTTTCAGAATTTTCTAGGTTAATTTAGGCCTTCAAATCATGCTCCAAACCTGACTCAATTGTTGTCTTAGTAGATTTGCATGTGAGTGGGTTTGGGGCATGATTAAATAAATCAACAGAAAATTTTAAAAATATTTAAAAACTTTTATCCTCTTAACTTTCTAACCATATATCATTTCCTCAATCGATACGAGGAAGAACCTCAAATGTAATTTATACTAAAAGTATACAAACCTAACGAGACAGCACTTAAGTCATATTTGAGGCATCATTTGATGGCCTAAATCAATCAAGGAAATTATGAAAAATATTTTGGAAAAAGTTTATCCTCCAACTTTCCAATCATATATCATTTGTCTCCATTCGATATTGGAAGACACTCCAAATGAAAATTATGTAAAACTATACAAATCTGCGTCTTGGATTTGGAAGTGATTGGTCGGTAGGGTGGTAGGGGCCACCACCAGCCCATGGTGCACGTCGGTGGGGCCACCATGGTGCCATACCAAATCACCGGACCAGCTTCAAATCCTACTCGGCATTTATCTACCATTTTGAAATTTTATTTGAAGGTCTTCAACGATATGAGGCGAATGATATCTGATGAAAGCTAAGTGGATAAGCTTTTTAATAGTTTTAGAATTTTCTAAATTGATTGTGCCTTAATGGTGCTCCACTGACTCGTGAGTAAATCTGAGAGACAACACGAGTCTGGTTTGAAGCATGATTTGAATGCCTAAATCAATTCAGAAAATTCTGAAAAAATATTCAAGAAAAAGTTTATTCTCTTAGCTTTCAACCATATATCATTTGCCTCAATCCATTACGGAAATGTCTTGAAATATAGTTTCAAAAAATATATGCTAATCTAGGGGAGGATTTGAAAATCGATCTTGTGGTGGGTGGTGGTGACCACCACCATACTATTACACCAATAGGTGGGTCCATCACCAGGCCGTGGGTGGCTCCACTATCATGTAGTTTAATTTTTATGGATCTTGTTCACCTTCTTCTTCGATCGATATAAAATTTTCCGTGAATGCAATTTTTGATTTCTGATTTTTATTTGAAAACCTATACAAACCCAGATCATTAACAAATCAATAACAATCAATAATAGAAAAAAAATCAACAGTTAATATTAAAAGCTTAAATATACATTAATGGTTGGTTTGATGACGACGAAGGAAATATATAATTCGATCGGAATACAAATTAATGAAACGTATTTTTGTTGTGTAGGAAAAAATTTACTACTTTTATATGCATTTAATTTGAAAAGATGACAAGAGATGTGCGCATTAAATGGGAAGAAGAAGATAGGAAGGGTAGTTAGGTAAAAGTATTTATGAAATGAATTAAAATTTTAGTTCATACAAAGCGTGGCTAAAAAATTTAATGACCCAGCATATGCTATGACATCAAAAACCTAAATTTTTATACCCACAAGATTAAAATTATGTTGGTCTACGAATAGGATCCATAAGCTGTTGTCCTGTCAAATTAACAATTTAAAATGGATGAAATACTTTTTAATCCATTTTACCTGTTTAATAAAAATATTTTAATAACTTATAAAATTTTAATTTTATTATATATAATTACTTTTTTATTATTTATATTTTTAAATATTTATTTTGTATGTTTGATTCATAAATAATATTTTTATATGCTTATTGAATTATTTATTTTTAATTTTATATAATTTATATTGGATTTAAAATATGTATTTTAATTTTTGGTTTCTAGTATTTTTTATAGCCAGTATTATTATTTTAGGGTAAAAAAATATAAAATGGGTAAAATGGGTACAATGGCAAATGTTAACATGTTAATCTATATTTGATAAAACAAAATTAAAATATTAACTGATTGAATAATAAATTACCCATTAATTTAATAAATGATTTTAAATTTAAGTTTTTCAACTTTTTAACTTAATGGGTCATATTGAAATAACAAAATTTAATACAAATACAATAAAATAAGATACAAATTACGTTTCATACGATGTCTTGCACACTACCGATTGCATATTGGTCATTTTATGGCGTGTATGGCACTAGGTGAACAGAATAATTATACGCATCCACCCATAGCGCAATGTTTCTAACAGACCATATCGACATCCATGTCATGACATTTGGCGTGTAGCATCTTGTAAGCGGCTCGATTCACCGCATGGCATATCTTTAGTCATGATGGCCCCGTCTATACGCCGCGTGGTATGATCTGATGTTTTCTTATTTTTTGGTAAGAGCATGACCTGATGTTCCAAGTTGAACTTTTATGGTCAATAGCGTCTCTAAAAATAGGTTGAGATTCTAATTGTTAGAATAAAGAAGTTTAAATAAAAAAAATTAGATAAATTATTCAATAACTTTGTGACTTAGGCCACCAAGACCAAAATGTTTTGGTATAATAAGAACACACAAGTATGAGAAGTCCTTAAAAGGGCTTCATATTACGCACATCAAACATAGCATAAGTCAAATTGTTCAAAATGGAATATATATATATATATATATATATATATATATATATTTCTTTTTCTGTTTTGGTAGAACGGATGACATTTAACCTAATATATAATTGAACTTTGGAGTATGTGGTCAACAACACAAATGGTAACCACATATAATTATTGAGCTTTTAGGTTCAAATCCTATTAAAAAAAATATCTGGGAAAGTAACCAAATCAGGTCACATTCCAGCCTTCTAGGTACAACTTCGGCCAAACTCCGAGGTACACTAATGATCAGACCAACAAATTTAAAGTGTGTGAGAATAATTGAATCTAAACTACTATGGAAACTATCATACGGTTTTGTAAGACCTAAATTGAAATTGATTTGATCAAAAGGGCCTTACAATGAGATGATTCTAAAGGGTGACCCTCCTTTTGAGATACCATGTTAATTCAAAGAAGATTTGAAGCACTCCATGTTTAAAAAATATCAATTGTTGGAAATAATTCAATATCAAACATGTAGTTAATGAGGAAGAAGAATAAAACAGAGAAAGAAAAAGGCTGGTATTTGGAATATTTTCCGCGCTAAGCAAACGCATCTTTGTTTGAACTTTGCTCGCACTACTGTAGAAAAATATGCTCCTTTCTTGTTCAAAAATGACATTTGAAGTATTAATTATTTCTTCATGTGGAATTCATAATTAAATTGCATATGGACTTTGTATACACAGTTTGGTTTTTTAAATGGAACAATGGCATTTGGTTAAGGTGATTAATAGATAGTGCACATGTGTGATTAAATTTGTTGGTCCACATATTATCTTCCTTACTAGTGTTTATATTCTCTCTTATCTTCAATCAGACCGTGTAAAAGTTTTCAGTTTTCAAGTTATAGAGTTGTACTTTCGTCTTGGCATGTTTTCTCTCAGTTCCTGAAATTTTCTCTTTCTGGTTGAGTGATTTTCTGAGTGAAAATTATTATGAGAAAATGGTGTATTTAAGCTCAAGTATTGAGTGACAATTTCTTAGTGAAACTGTAAAGGAAGCCATTGTTGGTTATTTGAAAGCTTTGTAATATGTAAACATACAAAATCAATAGAAAGACTCTACAAAATTTGGAACTCAGTGGATGTAGGCAAATGAACCATTATAAATTATGTGTTTGTCTTGTGTTTGTGATTAACTGTGTTTTAGTATAGAATTTTTCTTAAGATTTGGTATTAGAGCAACATTAGGGTTTGTGGTCATTGAAAGATTCAATCTTTCTTGAATCAATTGGTTCAATTTATCTTTGACAATAATGGCTACAAAGGTTGAGATGGAGATCTTCAAGGCTAATGTGACTTCATCTTATGGAGGAAGAAAATACATGCAATGCTCATTTAAATGAAGGTTACTAAGGCAATAAACAAATCCTATCACGAGTTACCGTCCGAAGATAAGAAGAATGAGATGGATGAAATTACACTCAGATCATCTTGCATTTGTCGGACAATGTGTTTGAGGAAAGTGGATGGAATAAAACCACAAAGGAGTTGTGGAAGAAACTTGAAGCATTGTATTTGGTAAAATCTCTCGGATCAATTCTTTTTCTTGAATAATTTTTAGTTTTAACTTGAAGCATTTCAGAGGTGAAAGCTTAATGGCTAAGGAAGAAGCCAAACCAAAAATTGAAATTAAGGTTCCATTGGATAGGTCTAAGTCAAGAATTAAATCAAGATCAAAGAATAAATCTTATGTTAAAGACAAAAAATGTTATTATTGTCAAAGGGAAGGACATTATATAAAAGAGTGTTATGAATTAGAAAATAAAAATAAAAAAGAAGAAGAAAGAAAGACAGAGAGAAGGTATGAAAATGTGTCTCAGAATGATGGAGACCTATCACTTGCCTAAATAGAGAATGAAACTGCTGAAATGTTGGCAATCATAATAGGGAAAAATAGTTTAGAATGGATTATTGACTCAGGTTGTACATTTAATATGTGCCCTAATCAAGATTGGTTCAATTCATATTCTAAAATTGATCGTGATCAAGTATTATTAGGTATTAATGTCTTGCCAAGTACTAGGCATTGGAAGTGTATAGATTAAATTAGATGATGAGACTATTAGAATCCTTACTGATATTAGACATGTACCTGCACTAAAAAAATTTAATCTCATTAGGAATGTTTGATGAGGCAAGTTACACATGTAAAAAAAAAAAATGTAACATGAAAATAACCAGGAGATTTGTTGCTATGAGAGGAATAAAGAAAAATAGTCTTTATGTCTTCCTTGATAAGGCATTGAAACCCTCATGCAACTTTTATGAATGCAAGGGAAATAGGAGATCAGACCGTGTTATGGCATAAGAGGTTAGGCCATGTAAGTCAAAAAGAAATTTACTATATTGACAAGCAGTAAGTGTTTGTCAAGGATCAAGTGAGTCAAATTGAATTTTGTGAAAATTGCATTTTAAGCAAGCAACATAGAGTTTGAACTTGAGCACATAGAGCACACAATATTTTGGATTATGTTCAGATTGATTTGTAGGGTCCTGCTAAAGTTCAAACACATAGTGGTAATAAATATTTTATGTCTATAGTTGATGACTGTGTAAGAAAAGTTTGGGCATGTTTACTAAAATAGAGAAGTGATGCTTTTACCAATTTTAAGTTTTGACATACATTAGTTAAAAATCAAACAAATAAAAGAGTAAAAAGAAATTATAATAGATAATGACCTTGAATTTTGCAATTATGAGTTTGATCATTTTTGTAAAAAAACATGAGATAGTAAGACACAAAACTGTGAGTCATATCACTCAACAAAATGGAGTTGCTGATTGGATGCATAGAACCTTGTTGAATAAGGTAAGGTGAATGCTTGTGTCATCTGGTCTTTCAAATGTTTTTTAGGGTGAGTTTGTTATGACAGTAGCCTATTTGCTAAATTTATCATCATATACAGTGATTGATTTCAAACCACCTGAATTTCTTTGGTATGGGAAAATGCTTGATTATAGTAGGTTAAGAATTTTTGGCTGTGCAATTTATGCTCATCAAAATGAAAGGAAATTAGAATCAAGGTCTACCAAGTATGTTTTCACTTGTTATCTAGAAGGTGTAAAAGGGTATAGACTATGGGTAAAAGGTAGCGGTTCTGAAGTGATAATTAATTGTGATATTATATTGAATGAAAATTTTATACCCTTTAGAGACGAAATTCATACATATACTGAAAGTACAACAAGCACAAATGAATTCCAGATTGAGATGAAGCCTAACAAAGATGAAAATACAGGGGGTGAATGGTTGTGATGATGAAAGAGAAATTTCTAATAAAAAAGATGTGATACCAGTTCAATCTGAAGAAGAATCAGAAAAGTGTAAGGACATAATAGTAGAGAATCAAAGTATTATTGTCAATCTTGGTTATATGTTTAGTTAAGACAGAGCAAAGAGGTTGTGAAGCAAATCCAAGGCATAATTATACTGATATGATAGTATACGTCTTGGTTACTTATCAAGAGCTTGCAGACGGTGATCTAAGAAACTATAGTGAAGCTATGAAAATCAAATATTCAAAACAATGATAGATAGCTATAAGTAAGAAGATGTAGTTACTTCAATAAAACAAAACTTAGGAAGATTCAAAGAACTAGTAAGATTAAAAGAAAGGCTGGTGGCAAAGGGTTTTACACAAATGAAGGGCATTGATTGCAATAAAATCTTTTCACAGTCGTTTACAAGTATAAGAACTATTCTTGCATTTGTTCTCATTTCAATTAGAATTTGGTAAAAATAACTTTCCTATATGGTGAATTGGAGAAGGCAATTTACATAAGACAATCTGAGAATTTTCAAGTCAAGAGGGAAAGGATGTGAATTGGTTTGTTTGCTGAAGAAGTCATTCTATAGTTTGAAGCAATCTCCAAGATAATAAGACAATAGTATAGGAGGCTTAATATGTTCATGGTTCATTCTGAATTTTCAGACAACTTTATATGAATTTGGCAAAACACTTATAAATATAGGACTGTAGGTTGAGAGAGAAAAAAGTATAAAAAAAATACAATATAATAAAAATGTAAAAATATAAAAAATAATTTTTTTGTCCATTGCCCACAGCCCATTATATCAAAAGTCTCTCTCTCTATATATATGTATTTATATTTATAGGTGAGTAATTTCATATTATTTTACAAAGTTGCCGTATATGTATGCATAATTGGTGGTTGGTGGTTTGATGTCATGGCATTGCATCACTCATTAAACCTCCTTTTTATACAACTAGTTCAAAAAATTTCAATTTACTATATTTTTTTTCTGACCTAGTTATGTTCTTACCGCATCAAATCACTGGTGCAAATGATTCTACCCATCAAAAGATATATTGCTTTAATATTTACTGTGAAAGACTTGACAAAAAGTTCTTTTTTTTTTTTTTTGTTTGCTTTTGGCTTTTGATATATTTGGCACAGATGTTACTTAAATTATGCCTGATTTGTGCTTTGCTATCCAAATTTTCTTTAGTTTCACCATTACTTGGCTTTTATTTATCTGTCTATTTTTTTAATAGAAATGGCACGTGAGTCTGTCAATGAGGGTAATTTTAATAATTTCACTTCTAGAAAAAAATTCAAAGTAAACATTTATACAGTTTGAGTAGTATGGCGGACCACAAGAAGGCTTGTAACATTTATATATTTCTATTTATTTTTTAAATCAATGTTGCACTGTTGCACTTTCATTCCTTCCATTAGTGAAATGATTAAAACCACTTTTATTTTTTGATTCATGTACTTTGCACGTGTCATTTTCTACCGTGCAATTAAAAGATAATTTAGTTACCAAAATATTAAATAATAATAATAATAATATATATATATATTATTATTAATATTATTATGTAGTAAAGTTCAAATCATTAGGTTTCTTTCTTAGTAGTAGTGACTGCCTGTTCAATCAGTGAATTGAATGAAATCAACTGTTATTGACTCGGCTCCATAACGAGGTTTCATAGGTATTATACCATCGGAATGTAATGAAAAAACTTGTACGTCTCATTTCAGATATGAATTACTATATATTCATTTTTGATGAAAAAAACATTGTACAGCTCATATCCAATAGATAATTACATTTACTGAATACACCATTCAAATCTTAATTTTATGTAGAAAATAATTGTTTAATATATATCATTTTTACTTTGAAAGTAGGTAGTTGTTAAATTCAATGACATTGCGAAAATCTACATGGTACAATATTTTAACTTTATGGATTTAATATATAAAAACTAAAAAAATTGTCGTGGTATGATAATAATCCAAACCCCTTTGTTCCTTGAACTGTTTTATTTTTGAATTTGTACTAGATAAGGAGGATGCCAATTTAGATGCCATGTTACTTTCATTTTGGATTCAGTGTCATTGAAATTTTGATGCAAATTAAGATCAAAATGATAGAGATGACTGTTAAATTACCACTAATCTAAAAAATTTAAACTTTTAAAAAGTGGATCTAATATGTTAACATACTTTGGGAGAGAGAGATAGATTATTGTAATATGACGGTAATAAGAGTTGAATCTAAGTGTTTAAAATTTAAAACTCTGATACCATGTTAAATTACTATTCATCTCAAAAGCTTAAATTTTAGAAAGTGATTTAATATATATAATATGCTTTAGGAGAGAGGGAGAGATAGAATATTATTAACAATGACATTGTCATTCGTCGTTTCAACATAAATTACTGCTATCCATTATGAGTATGTTTGGAAGGGTGTATTATATAATATATGAATTTATATTTATATGAAAAATATAGATTAAATTATATATCACTCCTTTTGAGTTTCAATTATATGGTGTTGTTCAATATTATGATATTATAATATAACAATTAAATTATTTTAGAATTATTTTTATATATGTACAATAAACAATACATGTTAATACAATTCAGCTAATACAATATTAATTAATACAATACAGACTAATACAATATAAATCAATACAATACAACATACTAAACGTGGCCTATAAGTTATCATGAATGATAGATATAAGTTATAATTTGAATTTTGATAAATTATTATATTATTTCAAATACATTCAATTTTATCAAACAAGATAAAAGGATATCTATTAAAATATGAATAAGATATTTTATATTTCTATCAGATTTTAAAGCTGACACTGCAAAAAAAAAAATAAAAAATTATATCCACTACTAAATTTTAAACGACGAGATCTGTACTGAAACCTTCTTTCTCAAAATAATAATAATAAATAAATAAATTGAACAAGTATTTTGCAAGCTTACAAGACCTCCATTAAATGTACAGTCCTATATGCATGTAACCTTGTTTTACAAAGAAAGGTTCAGGTCTAAATCATTACCTCCTTTATCTTCTTCTTTGTTATTTTCTTCTTCACGTAATGCCTTTTTAGAAGGACCTGCTAAAGTAACAGCACCGCCAGGAACGTATCTCCAAAAAAATCTTCTGGTTGGAAAGTTGGATTCCAAGCCCCGCTTGCTTTGTCTTTCTGATCATCGTCAACCTTCTTCTTTTGCTTCTCCTCTGATCCATTACCATTATTACAATTGCTTCTTTTAAGAAGATCACGAATCTCTCTTGTGCTCTTAATCAAAGCAAAGAACTTCTCCATCTTTTCCTCTTCATTCTCGTCTTCTTTTTCTTCTTCGTTTGTCATCTTCCCTCTTCCTTGTTCCTCCTTTTTCATTTTCCCTCTTTCTTTGATCAAGACAAAGAGAGAAAGCTGACAGAGACAGACAGTGAATAAATGGGTTATGATTATCTTCCTTATAGGTGTATGACTTTATGGGAGTGTTGCTGAAGCAAGACAAGGTAGACTCTAGCTTTAGTCTTTTCTTATTGCCCAATAACATTGCAAAAATTACAATAACTCCTTTTTATTTTGATATATTTTCATAAAGGATTTTGTATTTTTAGTAATTACACTGACACATTTTCTATTTTTAATTGTGTTGCACTAACGTTTTTGTCTTAAGTCAATAATTATTTTTTGTTATTCAATCCAGTTAAAGGTTTATTAATAATTATTTTACCCTTGATTTATGTTTAATTAAAAACTTATTTAATACATTTCTTTTTAGAAAAATCAACACAATATGTATTTAGCACTTAAATTATTTAACATTTAATTTCTTTTTTGTATTTTTTTTAAATATATATATATATATATATATATATATATATATATAAAATATTTTTAAGGTTGTTTAGTATATAACCAAAACTTAAATATTTTAATTACAATTTTTGGCAACCAGAACTTTTAACATATTTAAAAATTAAACATTTAACACCAAATTTTACTTATTTATTTATTTATTTTATCATTTTAGTTTTGATTTAATATAATATTTGTATACTTTTTAACAACAATAAAATTGAAAATAAAAAAGATGTATAATTCCTCCAAATAAAAAATCCTTTTCTAAAATGTGTGCGTGTGTGTGTAATTTCCTTTAATATTGAGGTTTTTAATTATCTCTTTCCTGCTTTGTTTAATAGTTTCATAATGACAAGGGAGTCATTGGTGTGTGAGTTCGTTCATAAAGCTAAAACCGTGCTAAGTTGACCCTATGTACAGTGTCAAACACCCCGTCTCATTTTAATGGTTATTAAGTCCGTACTGAATTGACAATAATGTCCAACTGATTCACTGG